>OY804606.1:34371283-34971283 GCA_963680895.1 Fragum sueziense
AATTTTTCGCCTTTTTTGGCGCAGAATAGGGGCGGGGGCCAAGCTACCCAGGCCTGGGTAGCTTGGCCCCCGCCCCTTTTCTACACCAAAAAAGGCGAAAAAATTAATTTGACCAAAACACATTAAACTTTGGTTTTTCTTTTCATTTAACAGTAGGCGTAACATTTACAGTCATTGTTTTGTATTTTGGGGGACTCTGGAAAAAGATTTTAGGCGGGGGCCAAGCTACCCAGGCCTGGGTAGCTTGGCCCCCGCCCCTATTCTATGCCAAAAAAGGCGAAAAATTAATTTGACCAAAAGACATTAAACTTTGGTTTTTCTTTTCATTTAACAGTAGGCGTAACATTTACAGACATTGTTTTGTATTTTGGGGGACTCTGGAAAAGATTTTAGGTGGGGGCCAAGCTACCCAGGCCTGGGTAGCTTGGCCCCCGCCCCTATTCTGCGCCAAAAAAGGCGAAAAATTAATTTGACCAAAACACATTAAACTTTGGTTTTTCTTTTCATTTAACAGTAGGCGGAACATTTACAGTCATTGTTTTGTATTTTGGGGGACTCTGGAAAAAGATTTTAGGCGGGGGCTAAGCTATCCAGGCCTGGGTAGCTTGGCCCCCGCCCCTATTCTATGCCAAAAAAGGCGAAAAATTAATTTGACCAAAACACATTAAACTTTGGTTTTTCTTTTCATTTAACAGTAGGCGTAACATTTACAGACATTGTTTTGTATTTTGGGGGACTCTGGAAAAAGATTTTAGGTGGGGGCCAAGCTACCCAGGCCTGGGTAGCTTGGCCCCCGCCCCTATTCTATGCCAAAAAAGGCGAAAAATTAATTTGACCAAAACACATTAAACTTTGATTTTTCTTTTCATTTAACAGTAGGCGTAACATTTACAGTCATTGTTTTGTATTTTGGGGGACTCTGGAAAAAGATTTTAGGCGGGGGCCAAGCTACCCAGGCCTGGGTAGCTTGGCCCCCGCCCCTTTTCTATGCCAAAAAAGGCGAAAAATTAATTTGACCAAAACACATTAAACTTTGGTTTCTCTTTTCATTTAACAGTAGGCGTAACATTTACAGACATTGTTTTGTATTTTGGGGGACTCTGGAAAAAGATTTTAGGTGGGGGCCAAGCTACCCAGGCCTGGGTAGCTTGGCCCCCGCCCCTATTCTATGCCAAAAAAGGCGAAAAATTAATTTGACCAAAACACATTAAACTTTGGTTTTTCTTTTCATTTAACAGTAGGCGTAACATTTACAGTCATTGTTTTGTATTTTGGGGGACTCCGGAAAAAGATTTTAGGCGGGGGCCAAGCTACCCAGGCCTGGGTAGCTTGGCCCCCGCCCCTATTCTATGCCAAAAAAGGCGAAAAATTAATTTGACCAAAAGACATTAAACTTTGGTTTTTCTTTTCATTTAACAGTAGGCGTAACATTTACAGACATTGTTTTGTATTTTGGGGGACTCTGGAAAAGATTTTAGGTGGGGGCCAAGCTACCCAGGCCTGGGTAGCTTGGCCCCCGCCCCTATTCTGCGCCAAAAAAGGCGAAAAATTAATTTGACCAAAACACATTAAACTTTGGTTTTTCTTTTCATTTAACAGTAGGCGGAACATTTACAGTCATTGTTTTGTATTTTTGGGGACTCTGGAAAAAGATTTTAGGCGGGGGCCAAGCTATCCAGGCCTGGGTAGCTTGGCCCCCGCCCCTATTCTATGCCAAAAAAGGCGAAAAATTAATTTGACCAAAACACATTAAACTTTGGTTTTTCTTTTCATTTAACAGTAGGCGTAACATTTACAGACATTGTTTTGTATTTTGGGGGACTCTGGAAAAAGATTTTAGGTGGGGGCCAAGCTACCCTGGCCTGGGTAACTTGGCCCCCGCCCCTATTCTATGCCAAAAAAGGCGAAAAATTAATTTGACCAAAACACATTAAACTTTGATTTTTCTTTTCATTTAACAGTAGGCGTAACATTTACAGTCATTGTTTTGTATTTTGGGGGACTCTGGAAAAAGATTTTAGGCGGGGGCCAAGCTACCCAGGCCTGGGTAGCTTGGCCCCCGCCCCTTTTCTATGCCAAAAAAGGCGAAAAATTAATTTGACCAAAACACATTAAACTTTGGTTTTTCTTTTCATTTAACAGTAGGCGTAACATTTACAGACATTGTTTTGTATTTTGGGGGACTCTGGAAAAGATTTTAGGTGGGGGCCAAGCTACCCAGGCCTGGGTAGCTTGGCCCCCGCCCCTATTCTATGCCAAAAAAGGCGAAAAATTAATTTGACCAAAACACATTAAACTTTGGTTTTTCTTTTCATTTAACAGTAGGTGGAACATTTACAGTCATTGTTTTGTATTTTGGGGGACTCTGGAAAAAGATTTTAGGCGGGGGCCAAGCTACCCAGGCCTGGGTAGCTTGGCCCCCGCCCCTTTTCTATGCCAAAAAAGGCGAAAAATTAATTTGACCAAAACACATTAAACTTTGGTTTTTCTTTTCATTTAACAGTAGGCGTAACATTTACAGACATTGTTTTGTATTTTGGGGGACTCTGGAAAAAGATTTTAGGTGGGGGCCAAGCTACCCAGGCCTGGGTAGCTTGGCCCCCGCCCCTATTCTATGCCAAAAAAGGCGAAAAATTAATTTGACCAAAACACATTAAACTTTGGTTTTTCTTTTCATTAAACAGTAGGCGTAACATTTACAGTCATTGTTTTGTATTTTGGGGGACTCTGGAAAAAGATTTTAGGCGGGGGCCAAGCTACCCAGGCCTGGGTAGCTTGGCCCCCGCCCCTATTCTATGCCAAAAAAGGCGAAAAATTAATTTGACCAAAACACATTAAACTTTGGTTTTTCTTTTCATTTAACAGTAGGCGTAACATTTACAGACATTTTTTTGTATTTTGGGGGACTCTGGAAAAAGATTTTAGGTGGGGGCCAAGGTACCCAGGCCTGGGTAGCTTGGCCCCCGCCCCTATTCTATGCCAAAAAAGGCGAAAAATTAATTTGACCAAAACACATTAAACTTTGGTTTTTCTTTTCATTTAACAGTAGGCGTAACATTTACAGTCATTGTTTTGTATTTTGGGGGACTCTGGAAAAAGATTTTAGGCGGGGGCCAAGCTACCCAGGCCTGGGTAGCTTGGCCCCCGCCCCTATTCTATGCCAAAAAAGGCGAAAAATTAATTTGACCAAAACACATTAAACTTTGGTTTTTCTTTTCATTTAACAGTAGGCGTAACATTTACAGACATTGTTTTGTATTTTGGGGGACTCTGGAAAAAGATTTCAGGTGGGGGCCAAGCTACCCAGGCCTGGGTAGCTTGGCCCCCGCCCCTATTCTATGCCAAAAAAGGCGAAAAATTAATTTGACCAAAACACATTAAACTTTGGTTTTTCTTTTCATTTAACAGTAGGCGTAACATTTACAGACATTGTTTTGTATTTTGGGGGACTCTGGAAAAAGATTTTATGTGGGGGCCAAGCTACCCAGGCCTGGGTAGCTTGGCCCCCGCCCCTATTCTATGCCAAAAAAGGCGAAAAATTAATTTGACCAAAACACATTAAACTTTGGTTTTTCTTTTCATTTAACAGTAGGCGTAACATTTACAGACATTGTTTTGTATTTTGGGGGACTCTGGAAAAAGATTTTAGGTGGGGGCCAAGCTACCCAGGCCTGGGTAGCTTGGCCCCCGCCCCTATTCTATGCCAAAAAAGGCGAAAAATTAATTTGACCAAAACACATTAAACTTTGGTTTTTCTTTTCATTAAACAGTAGGCGTAACATTTACAGTCATTGTTTTGTATTTTGGGGGACTCTGGAAAAAGATTTTAGGCGGGGGCCAAGCTACCCAGGCCTGGGTAGCTTGGCCCCCGCCCCTATTCTATGCCAAAAAAGGCGAAAAATTAATTTGACCAAAACACATTAAACTTTGGTTTTTCTTTTCATTTAACAGTAGGCGTAACATTTACAGACATTTTTTTGTATTTTGGGGGACTCTGGAAAAAGATTTTAGGTGGGGGCCAAGGTACCCAGGCCTGGGTAGCTTGGCCCCCGCCCCTATTCTATGCCAAAAAAGGCGAAAAATTAATTTGACCAAAACACATTAAACTTTGGTTTTTCTTTTCATTTAACAGTAGGCGTAACATTTACAGTCATTGTTTTGTATTTTGGGGGACTCTGGAAAAAGATTTTAGGCGGGGGCCAAGCTACCCAGGCCTGGGTAGCTTGGCCCCCGCCCCTATTCTATGCCAAAAAAGGCGAAAAATTAATTTGACCAAAACACATTAAACTTTGGTTTTTCTTTTCATTTAACAGTAGGCGTAACATTTACAGACATTGTTTTGTATTTTGGGGGACTCTGGAAAAAGATTTCAGGTGGGGGCCAAGCTACCCAGGCCTGGGTAGCTTGGCCCCCACCCCTATTCTATGCCAAAAAAGGCGAAAAATTAATTTGACCAAAACACATTAAACTTTGGTTTTTCTTTTCATTTAACAGTAGGCGTAACATTTACAGTCATTGTTTTGTATTTTGGGGGACTCTGGAAAAAGATTTTAGGCGGGGGCCAAGCTACCCAGGCCTGGGTAGCTTGGCCCCCGCCCCTATTCTATGCCAAAAAAGGCAAAAAATTAATTTGACCAAAACACATTAAACTTTGGTTTTTCTTTTCATTTAACAGTAGGCGTAACATTTACAGACATTGTTTTGTATTTTGGGGGACTCTGGAAAAAGATTTTATGTGGGGGCCAAGCTACCCAGGCCTGGGTAGCTTGGCCCCCGCCCCTATTCTATGCCAAAAAAGGCGAAAAATTAATTTGACCAAAACACATTAAACTTTGGTTTTTCTTTTCATTTAACAGTAGGCGTAACATTTACGGTCATTGTTTTGTATTTTGGGGGACTCTGGAAAAAGATTTTAGGCGGGGGCCAAGCTACCCAGGCCTGGGTAGCTTGGCCCCCGCCCCTATTCTATGCCAAAAAAGGCGAAAAATTAATTTGACCAAAACACATTAAACTTTGGTTTTTCTTTTCATTTAACAGTAGGCGTAACATTTACAGACATTGTTTTGTATTTTGGGGGACTCTGGAAAAGATTTTAGGTGGGGGCCAAGCTACCCAGGCCTGGGTAGCTTGGCCCCCACCCCTATTCTATGCCAAAAAAGGCGAAAAATTAATTTGACCAAAACACATTAAACTTTGGTTTTTCTTTTCATTTAACAGTAGGTGGAACATTTACAGTCATTGTTTTGTATTTTGGGGGACTCTGGAAAAAGATTTTAGGCGGGGGCCAAGCTACCCAGGCCTGGGTAGCTTGGCCCCCGCCCCTATTCTATGCCAAAAAAGGCGAAAAATTAATTTGACCAAAACACATTAAACTTTGGTTTTTCTTTTCATTTAACAGAAGGCGTAACATTTACAGACATTGTTTTGTATTTTGGGGGACTCTGGAAAAAGATTTTAGGTGGGGGCCAAGCTACCCAGGCCTGGGTAGCTTGGCCCCCGCCCCTATTCTATGCCAAAAAAGGCGAAAAATTAATTTGACCAAAACACATTAAACTTTGGTTTTTCTTTTCATTTAACAGTAGGCGTAACATTTACAGTCATTGTTTTGTATTTTGGGGGACTCTGGAAAAAGATTTTAGGCGGGGGCCAAGCTACCCAGGCCTGGGTAGCTTGGCCCCCGCCCCTATTCTATGCCAAAAAAGGCGAAAAATTAATTTGACCAAAACACATTAAACTTTGGTTTTTCTTTTCATTTAACAGTAGGCGTAACATTTACAGACATTGTTTTGTATTTTGGGGGACTCTGGAAAAAGATTTTAGGTGGGGCCCAAGCTACCCAGGCCTGGGTAGCTTGGCCCCCGCCCCTATTCTATGCCAAAAAAGGCGAAAAATTAATTTGACCAAAACACATTAAACTTTGGTTTTTCTTTTCATTTAACAGTAGGCGTAACATTTACAGTCATTGTTTTGTATTTTGGGGGACTCTGGAAAAAGATTTTAGGCGGGGGCCAAGCTACCCAGGGTGGGGGCCAAGCTACCCGCGGGTAGCTTAGCCCCCGGGGGCCAAGCTGCCCAGGGGGGCCAAGATACACTGTTACACCGGACGATGATGATAGCGATTAACTTGATTTTTAGGTGGTAAAAAGGTGATTTGAACGTTAGAAATGTTTCGGAGACTTCGAATAGTGACTCCGATAGTGATTCCAACAACCCTAAACCAAATCTAGTCCCAAATCGTAGGGGTGGGGGTGGTCGGGGGTCGTGGCAGGGGGCCTGACCGGGGTCATGGGGCTAGAGGTCGAGATTTTGATGAGATGCAAATTTTCTATCAGTGACTTATCATATTGTTAAAGGAAATTAAATAACCTTTCCAATGATATATAGGTTTATGGGTATTCTGCTAGTAAAATCTATTTATTAAGCATAAGTATACACGAAGTGCTTGGAAATAGGGAAAAAGTCATTTCTGGGAAATAATTCTGCAAACGAAAGGGTTAAGAAATTAGAAATTAAAATCTGTAGAGAAGCTTCGCCAAAGCTACATTTACACAGCTTTAAAGAAATTAAAATTTCCCTGACTTTTCCCCGATGCTTGGCAACTCCTGTACGTACCTGACTTTTCCTAAGAACATGCTGGTTGTCAAGAAGGAGTAATGCTTGATCCATCGCATTCAGACCAACAACCATGCCGGGCGATCCAGTCACCTTCAGCGTTCCATGAGAATTTGGTGGTATATGTGTTGTAGGGTTCTGTCCATCTGTTGACTCCAATTTTAACTAAATGGAAAATATTGATTTTGGGAACTTTCAACCATCAGATTCTGTTGCTTTCAATTTTAACTAAATAAAGAAGAAGTTCCATACAAAATATTTTTTAGAGAGAAAAAAATGTAGAAAAAATTAAGGCTTTTCAACAAAAACCTTGTTCCTGCAGCTTGTGTTAAGCTGGAGTAACAAGGTATTTGTAGAAAAGCGACAATATACTTTTGTTTCCATTCAAAAACAGTTCTTTTATGCAGCAGCTGTTAAATTGGAACTCTATAGTTACAGTACAGCTCCAATAATTTTTGCCTATTTTCATGCATCACCGCAATATGATTTGGGGTGGAGCCAGGTGAAAAAACATGATGTGCTGTGGTAAGCATGTTTTTCCACATAAACACATGGAAATCACCGTGATTTACCATGGCAATTTTCCACTCAACCATCGCCAATTGCGGTGATTTGTGGGGGCAAGCATAAACTATACCTGGCATTTCCACTCTATCGTGGTGATCACCGCGATTTTCCACCAAACCACCGAGATGTGCGGAAATTGTGAGTCGCCATTGTCGCGATTTTCCATTTGAATTTTTTTCTTAACAAGCAAATTCGTTGAATTGATATCCCCCGCCGAACATATTTTCATTGTCAATAAAGTAGCGCGGAAACGAATATAACTCTGTATGTATATGGCTTCAACAGAACGAATATCACTCTGTATGTATTTGGCTTCAACAGAACGAATATCACTCTGTATGTATATGGCTAAAACAGTCAGGGGCAGTAACTCTAAATTCGGCGGTCGAACCGGGTAACCCTGACGATATGCGCATGTCCTCATTGTAGTAAAGCTGTGTGCCAAGTTTCATTGAAATTTGGTCTATAGTTTTCAAGAAATAGCGCGGAAACTAATATCACTCTGTATGTATATGGCTTAAACAGTCAGGGGCAGTAACTCTAAATTCGGCGGTCAAACCGGGTAACCCCGACGATATGCGCATGTCCTCATTGTAGTAAAGCTGTGTGCCAAGTTTCATTGAAATCCGGTCTATAGTTTTCAAGAAATAGCGCGGAAACGAATATCACTCTGTATGTATATGGCTTAAACAGTCAGGGGCAGTAACTCTAAATTCGGCGGTCGAACCGGGTAACCCCAACGATATGCGCATGTCCACTTTGTAGTGAAGCTGTGTGCCAAGTTTCATCGAAATCCGGTCTACAGTTTTCAAGAAATAGCGCGGAAACGAATATCACTCTGTATGTATATGGCTTAAACAGTCAGGGGCAGTAACTCTGAATTCGACAGTCGAACCCGGTAACCCCGACAATATGCGCATGTCCTCATTGTAGTGAAGCTGTGAGCTAAGTTTCATTGAAATCCAGTCTATAGTTTTCAAGAAATAGCGCGGAAACGAATATCACTCTGTATGTATATGGCTAAAACAGTCAGGGGCAGTAACTCAAAATTCGGCGGTTGAACCGGGTAACCCCGACGATATGCGCATGTCCACTTTGTAGTGAAGCTGTGTGCCAAGTTTCATTGAAATCCGGTCTACAGTTTTCAAGAAATAGCGCGGAAACGAATATCACTGTATGTATATGGCTTAAACAGTCAGGGGCAGTAACTCTGAATTCGACGGTCAAACCGGGTAACCCCGACGATATGCTCATGTCCTCATTGTAGTAAAGCTGTGTGCCAAGTTTCATCGAAATCCGGTCTATGGTTTCCAAGAAATAGCGCGGAAACGAATATCACTGTATGTATATGGCTAAAACAGTCAGGGGCAGTAACTCTAAATTTGGCTGTCGAACCGGGTAACCCCGACGATATGCGCATGTCCACTTTGTAGTGAAGCTGTGTGCCAAGTTTCATCGAAATCCGGTCTACAGTTTTCAAGAAATAGCGCGGAAACGAATATCACTCTGTATGTATATGGCTTAAACAGTCAGGGGCAGTAACTCTAAATTTGGCGGTCGAACCGGGTAACCCCGACGATATGCACAGGTCCTCATTGTAGTGAAGCTGTGTGCCAAGTTTCATCGAAATCCGGTCTTTAGTTTCCAAGAAATAGCGCGGAAACGAATATCACTGTATGTATATGGCTAAAACAGTCAGGGGCAGTAACTCTAAATTCGGCGGTCGAACCGGGTAACCCCAACGATATGCGCATGTCCACTTTGTAGTGAAGCTGTGTGCCAAGTTTCATCGAAATCCGGTCTACAGTTTTCAAGAAATAGCGCGGAAACGAATATCACTGTATGTATATGGCTTAAACAGTCAGGGGCAGTAACTCTAAATTCGGCGGTTGAACCGGGTAATCCCGACGATATGCGCATTTCCTCATTGTAGTGAAGCTGTGTGCCAAGTTTCATCGAAATCCGGTCTATAGTTTCCAAGAAATAGCGCGGAAACGAATATCACTCTGTATGTATATGGCTTAAACAGTCAGGGGCAGTAACTCTGAATTCAATGGTTGAACCGGGTAACCCCGACGATATGCGCATGTCCTCTTTGTAGTGAAGCTGTGTGCCAAGTTTCATCGAAATCCGGTCTATAGTTTCCAAGAAATAGCGCGGAAACGAATGTCGGACGGACGGACGGACGGACGGACGGACAGACATGGCAAAAACAATATCCCCCCCGAAAAATTTTTTCGGCGGGGGATAACAACGGTGGGCGAGCGTTTTAGGCTAAAAACATGGGAGCTGTACTGTATTTGGGAAATGGTTAATAGTGACACAAGCTGTGACGTTTGAATGAAATACATTCAATACTTTTCCAGTAATAAGCCAGACAAATAACCTGCAGATTTCACCCATTACCACACAATGACGCCTTTTGACTCACCTCAGAGAAATGCTTGGAAAAACATTGTGGAAATGAAGAAATTGCTTGTAAAAAGCAATTTCTTCATTTCCCACAATGTTTCTATCCCAAAAAGGGAAGAATTTTATAATTTCATCAACTTTTAAAATTGTCGTCTGCAACACCTTTAAAATTTGAATGGTCCAAAATCTTACCGTCTGGTAATGGGTTAATTATTGGCAGAGAGACGGACAGCCCAACTGGGAGGGGTGGGGGAGAGATATAATAAGGTTTCTCAATGAACATACCCCTTTTCCTTGACATTTTGGCGTAAGTGAGAATTTTGACGAATCAGCCACTATCTTATTTGAATTTTTGACCACATAAAATCCAAGTAATCTGGCCTCTGGGGAAATTTTCTCTTGTACCGCGTTACCAATAGGCCTCTGAGGGTTTATGGCTGGCACTAAGACAGAGTGGTGCATGTACTGCCCGCGAGATATAATCTGAAAAAGACAACTTATACAACTTATATCCCCGCGGCATGTGTCACAAATTCAAAGTCAAATTATCTCCCTTGGTTGACCTAAGAGAGCAAAAAAAAAGGGTAGCGTTTTACTAACATTTGCGTAAGTTTTTGCGTAACTTTACGTCTAAAAAAATCTTACGCAAATTCTTAAGTGCGTTTTACAAAACGAACGTAAGAAAATTTTGAACGTAAGAAAAAAATTATCGTAACTCTAAAAATAGATCAACAGCGGCTTAAGATAACCCAACAATGTGCTCTTATCCCAGTTTAGTTTCTCGTAAATATCAAAAACTACTAGTTGTGTTCTAGTTTTAAACTGTGCTTTTAAGCATTGATAAAGGTAATTCTGCTATTAAAAATTACAGAAATTGGATATTTTAGGTGAATTGCTGAACTATTACTTATACGGTTCCAAACGTTTTACATACGTTCGAAGTAGTCCATTAGAATCGGGAAAACGTGAAAAATACTAGCTGTCATGTTGTTGTTGTTTTATTCTATAAATAGTAACACAAAACAAAGTGAGAAGAAACAACGAAATAAACATACATTTTCCGTCGATTTTTTAATTTCAGCCTTTCCTTTGATATGTATTTGAATTTTTTCGGTAATTCTTTAGTTTACAAGGCTTTATAAGGTAAATTGAGGCACTGGCATTAGTTACGAAAATACTTACGTCAACTATTTTTGATCGTAAAGTTACGCAAAAACATAAGAAATTCTTAGCTGCGAACATTTTTAGTAAAACGCACTTACGCAAATAATTTGAACTTACGTTCAAATTTACGAAAAATTCTTGCGTAAGTTCGTTGATAAAACGGGGCCCTGATGTGTATGTCCTTGTCACGTTGATCATTCCTGTGAAATTTCATCAAAATTGGTCCAGCCGGTTTGGGTGCAGTTGCACTTCCGAGAAATGTGGACAGATGGCTGGACAGACAGACAGGGCGATTCCTATATACCACCAAACTTTGTTTTCCTTTCCCAAATGAGACCAAGATTTGACATCACTAATAAGAAAGGTTTAAGAAAGGCTTTAGAAAATAATGAGACAAAAGAAGAAAATGTTGATAATCAGCATTTTCTTCTTTTGTCTCAATATTTTCTGTTCTATATTGTCCCGAATTCTTGATTTCATCTTCTGCAGTCACTATCAAATTGGATCACCCTGAAATTTATTGGATGGCCACTCCCAATACAGACTTTCTTTTTTAAGTTCTTGAAAGAGAAAAGGTGGGTAAACATCGCTGGTCAAAGAAAAAATCACTGATAGAACAGCAGGGAATCAAATGACACAACACTGTCAATTATTTTCAATAATTCTGTTAATACATGAACTTGTATTTGACCAATTTGAAGATGGTTTGTAGCAGAGAAGAGTAGAAGAGGCCAGAGATCATTTTCTGAATTTGGTAGATTTGGTATAAACAACACCTGATTAAATCTAATGTGTGACATCTGTCCACCTTCTCCGCTTCTAATCGACTTCAAATCCGTCCTGTATTATCAAAATTATTGGAGATTTATTTTCTGAAATGGTTGTATTACGTGACTATCTACGGTCATATTGTTCACTTACCATCATCAAAACCCTAGTGGCCTCTTCGCCCTTAATTGTTGTTGTAGCTTCCATGATCATATCATTGTCCTGTAGAAGCAAACAAAAATTGGTACCACAATTATTAAATTGTCGCTATTAAATGAAAACCTCGTAACCGCAACTTGTTTTAAGCTTTGGTTATGAGGTTTTCGTTGAAAAGCAGCAAAATCCTTTCCATTGAAAAAAGTGCTACTATACAGCTTGCAAGTTTTTGCCTATTATCACGCATCACCCCAATTCAACTTCAGGGAAATTCGGGTGAAAAAACCAGCTGGCTTCCAAGAGAGTGTTTTTCCCAAACAAACCCCTGGAACCACTGCAATTTACCACCGCGAATCACAGTGATTTGCGTGGACACGCTTAGAAAATACCCAACATTTATACTCTATCCCTGTGATGCACAGAAATTGTGAGTGGAAAATGGTGGTGTTTGCGATGGACAATCACCCCGATTTTCTACTCAAATATTTCTTTTGACCAAGGTCGGCCTGTTTTCTAGGCAAAAATCATGCAAGCTGTACTAAAGATTGCTGCTGAATCCCTCACCTCGAAGGGCTTTGAGGCAATACTAAATGCAACATTTCAAAGTGCTAAGCATTATTTAACTCTTTCCCAAACAAAACCTGTTTTTACACTCCTAATAGGAAAGGATTGGAAATACTTTGAAGCAAAAGATGAAATGCTGATGTTCAGCATTTTCTTCTATTGCCTCAATATTTTGTATGCTTTATTGATAAGCCTCTCCAAACAACAAGAAAACAATCATTCATTTCCCCACTGTTGAAAAGATTGGGGTTTTTTAAACCCTGAAACCTTATATCCCACAACATAGAACTTTTTTCACTGCATGAAGTCACTTGGAGTATTTTTGGTGGAAAGCGATAAGACGATTCTAAATGATGATGCAAAATTTCAAAGCACTAGGGCAAACAATTAAGATTTGGAAGGAAATTTTTTTTTTAGTAATTCTGGAAAGAAGTCTGAACAGACGATAGACAATAACAAATAGAACAGTCTTAAGTAGTTCTTACTTACGTATGTTTATGAATTAAAATGCATTTTCTTCTTCTGCTTTAAACCATTACCAGATGGCAATATGTAAGACAGGTCTAAATTCTGATAAAAAAGTTTATAACAATTGTCTGTAATAATATTATTGAGTTTGAGTTTATTGGGGTTTTACGCCGTTTTCAACTACCAGGGTCATATCGCGGCGGCTGGAGCACCTAACCGTGGGTTCCTGGTATTTCTCGCACCAGTACAACCACAATATCCAAACCGAGCCTCCAGCTGCTCTCTCACATAGATGATTCACACCCATTGGTGAGAGACAAATGACTTTTGTCAAATGTCAGAATGGATACTGGCCGAGCCGGGGTTCGAACTCGAGACCCCTGGATTGACAGACTCCGACGTAACCGACTGAGCTATCCGGGCTCGGCGATAATAATATTATTGATGTCACACGATATCTAGCCATGTATCAGAGCAGAACAGATAACAGGGGGTAAAGGCATTCTAAATTTGTTATTTCAAATCCAAACCCTATGTTGTGGGTACTCATATGAATCGTCTCAATGAGACGATTCAAATGAGTACCCACAACATAGGGTTTTGATGAAACATAAAAGAAATAATGCATTTTTTGAAAAGCCATGAATCCCTCTTATTTGTAGCGCTATATGGATACTAGACTATAGATGACTTACGCCTTCATGTTGTTCTACTACCATCTGGTCGCCCCCTTTAAATGGTTGTACAAGGAAATGCTGACTCTTTTCTTCCCCGGCTTCAATCTAAAAGCATAAAAAAAATTTCATTGATACACACCCACAAAACATCAGATGATAGGGGGTGTAGCCGTAAGCCACATGCGATTTAGGCCAGAAGTGGTCTTCTGGAAGAGGTAGAGCTAGTTTGGTTCCCGCCTCTGATACACTACGTAGTATTTTTTCTACTACGTAGTGTATCAGAGGCGGGTACCAGACTCTTCTAGAAGAGCTTTACCTGCCTAAATCGCACATGGCTAAACTAAAATAGTAATTTTGATTGTAATAATTGTTACATCTAAAAATATGAAGGGTAATATAGGGTGTTAAATTTGTATGCCAGACTCAACTTGCCTGACTTGGTTTTTTAGGGCTGTGGACTTATATGTCCTGCCTTTGACACTCGAGAGAGGGAAAAGTAGTAACCAGAGATAGATAGGTAGGTAGAATTTTCCACCAAGCTTGTCCCTTGACAATTGTAAAATTAGCCTACTAAAGTATGATAGTTGCCTTCACAACTCATGAGTGAAATCAGCCTACGGCCAAAAATGTAAAACTGTAAGCTTTCATTTTCCGACAAGAATGTGTTAATCCAAA
This sequence comes from Fragum sueziense, assembly GCA_963680895.1. Taxonomy (NCBI): domain Eukaryota; kingdom Metazoa; phylum Mollusca; class Bivalvia; order Cardiida; family Cardiidae; genus Fragum; species Fragum sueziense. The sequence continues at coordinate 34,385,347 of OY804606.1, forward strand.
CAAGACCCGGATGTGGCAACCCCAACAAAAAAACATGGGAAAACATTAAGATAAAAGAAGAAAATGCTGATAATCAGCATTTTTCCTTTTGCCTCAATATATTGTCCTAAACTGAACTATTATACACAAATCCAATCTTCATCAACATCCTTTTGTAGCCTGCAGAATATTTCAAATTAAACCAGACATAATTCTGGCTGCTTGGGAAAGGGTTAAAGCGAAGTAAACTGAATCTAGAAATCTATAACTAAAGGTGATTAAATACCCCTTCCACTACATTTGTCCAGACAAGCATTTTTGTTGATTAAGGGCAATAACACCAAAACTATGAGCAGCAGAGTAATAGTTCTTGTGCGCGGCACCTCTCCATAATGAGATCTATCCAACTATGAAGTTTCACAATTCTATCCTTAATGGTTTTTGAGTTATGCCCAAGACAAGATTGTACACAGACAGAGGGACAGACAGACAGGCTGATTCCAGTATACCCCTTAAAACATTTGTTTTGCTGAGGCATAAATATAGCTTGGAGTGTTATGATGTCTAGTCAGTCAAGTAAATGAGTAAAACATCTAATCTTTTTCAATTACATTTGTATATTTTCTGGACAAGCTGAGAGTTAGTCTTTGGACAATAAGTTTTTCAATGCAATAATGTTCCCTATGAGCAGTATATGGTTTCTTAGCAATTTTGAATATGAGGAGCATTTATTTAAGATTTCCCCTGACCTACTTTAGGTTGAGATAGGAAGCTGAAATTGTACACATACATTACGGTATACCTTAAATAATAGATCGCAGGAATAATTTTGTAGCTCAGAAATGTAATTTGTTTCTCATTTTCTTTTGCTGAAGTTAAGTAGGGTAGCATGATGAAGCAAATTAGCCATAGAGCAGTCATCAGATTTCTGTATTTGAAAGGTCGCACTCCGAACGCCGAAGTTGAGGTATGGTTTCTGGCAGAACCTGCCGAGTCCTATAGAAGAGGACTCCAAAACTGTATAAGGCGATAGAACAGGTAAGTCTCCCTTGTAGTAGCCTATGTAGAGAAAGACTAATATTTTGCGCCAAGTTTCAATTCTCTTGGCTCATTGGCAGTGGGTCAGGGGAAATCTTTAATGAACGCCTATTGTACATGGAGTGAGCTCAAAACCAGATATTTAGTCGTCAGCAGGAGATTTAAAACTGGAACAGTCTAAAACTTTGGGTGTTTGGGAAAGGGTTAATCCATTACCAGACGACAAAATTATAGACAGGTCCAAATTCAAAGGATGATGCAGATGACATTGTCACAAGCAATTTCTTCATTTTCCAGTGTTTTCCAAAGCCTTTATCTTGTATGGCATCAAAAGTGCCACTGAGTGGGAATGGGCTAATATGTTGTTTTTGTATGTGGATTTGTTATACATATGTGACCCATCACGCTAAAAGGGACCTCATCCGATGTGTGAAAAATATCGACCCTAGTCAGTCTGCGCAGACCGCGCAGCCAGACTAGGGCCAACACTTTTAACTTTCATGTAATTTTCTAAATCTGGAATGTTTTCCCTGTCTTACTCTATGTTCATTTTTTCACATACGGGATCTTGTTCACCTGTGGTGAGTCTGACAAGTTTGTCAAAATTTGGATTTCTGGAGTTCAAATAAGGTCCCTCTTAGAGTGACGGGTCAAATATATATACATACCCTGAATGAAAGAGGCTTCTGAAAAGTGGATGCGATGGAAAAAATAAATCTTGAATATCCATTCTGATCTGTGTCTTCAATTTTTACACCATTGTCAAGTTCGCCCGACAGTTCTGTTGCTTTTAGTTCAGTTATTCCTGGACTTTGACCATTGGCTAGCGATAATTGTACCTGCGTAACAGATAATCAGATAATATGACCAAAAAATTGCAGGAAATCTTCTATGATTGATATTTTACCTCTTTCCAAACAAGACCTGGATTTGGCTTCCTTAAAAGATAAGGCTTGGTAAAACTTTGAGACTAAAGAAGAAAGTGCTGATAATCAGCACTTTCTCATTTTGCCTCAATATTTTCTATGCTATATTGAACACAAATCCAAACTTTATTAATGACATGTTGTCATTTTTTACAGCTTTCAGTTGGGCCACCCTATTAATTTAGCATTTGGGATAGGGTACATCATTGATTTGAAAGCTGTTATTCCTGGGCCCGGTTTCTCGAAAAACACGTACATTCTCATGCTCAAATCTGAGCACCGTGCTCAAATCACACGAAATCCACGTAAACTTCAATCGAATACCCTTCAACGTTGGAGAGTATCCCTTTGAAGTTGAGCATTATTCTCATGAGTTTATACTGTTTTTTCGAGAAACCGGGGCCTAGACTTTCACCATTGGCTAGAGATCAGCTGATTTTTAAATAATCTATTACATCTATCTAATTCCTGACTTTATCTACCTGCTCTGCTTCAAACTGTTTCCAAAGGCATTAACCCTTTCCCAAACGACAAAATTTTAGGGTGATCCACTTCAAAAAATGCCACAAATGACAAAATGGATATTATCAAAGATAGGATTTGTGCAAAATATGGCACGGAAAATATGGAGACAAAAGGAGACACTGCTGGTTATCAGCTGTTTCTTAATTTGTCTCAATGTCTTCCAAAGCCTTTTCTAATAGGGACGTCAAAACCAGGTTTTGTTTGGGAAAGGGTTAAATTTTGTGCTAGAAATAGACTGGGTTTACCAATTATGTTTTGATAAAGCGTCGGTGTTGTTATAAAATCTCGTAACTAACGCTTGAATCAAGCCGTAGTTACGAGATGTTACCAAAACACCTACGAAAATACTTTTGTTTGTCGGAATTTATGTCACGGTTTACTTGATAAAATCGTTCCCTATTGGTCACATTTCACAGAATTATTGAAAACTTTCTGCAAATTGTAGTTATGTGATTCTCCCCATGGATAAAAGAGACAATTTTCTGCTTTTCAACGAAAACCTCGTAACTGCAGCTTGTTGGCTTTGAAAAACATTGAGACAAAAGAAGAAAATGCTAATAATCAGCATTTTCTCCTTTTGCCCCAATATTTTCCATGATATATATTGCTTGCAAATTCAATCTTTTATTTACTCCATTTTGTGGTCTGCAGCAGCTTTTGAATTAGACAACCCAAAAATTTTGCCTTTTGGAAATGCTGGTTTTTAGCACTTCTTTTTCCTCTTCTTTTTCCTAAATAATTTCTCAAGCATTTTCAATTCGGGATGTAAAAAACAAATCTTATTTGAGAAAGAGTTAAGCGTGTGGAAATCCACATACCTTCAGAGAATAGGAAAGTCCTGGCCTGAAGGTCTTCTTGGATCTCGTGAAGTCAAATTTGTATTTTTTCCTCGAGAACAGAGTGTTGGTATAAACAGCGGATTCTATATTTCCCGTAACCTGCTCTATCACATTTGCTGTAATGTTAAGCGTCTGTCCGTCTGGGAAACCTCCGACTACACCAGTCAGCTTGTTTATGTCAAACACAATGGTGGCTTTCCCTTCCGTCAGCTGTAAGATAATAATTTACAAATTACAAGACAGCAAACTTTTAGTCTTGTCCAAATTCAAAGATGTTGCAGACAACAATATTGAGTGAACTAAATTTTACATGTTTCCATCTTTCTTGGTAGAAAACATTGTGGGAAATGAAGAAATTGCTTGTGACAAGCAATTTCTTCATTTTCCAAAATGTTTTCCTTAGCCATCATCTTGTAGGGAGTGAGAAAGAGTCATTGTGTGGGAATGGGTTAAAATAGAGAACACAATGAGAACACATTTCATACTGTAGAATACAATCGGATTGTATTCACAGACCAGTCTACTCTACAGTACACAGTTAGGTAATGTAATGGCAGTACAGTACAACATGTTTTTTGCCTAAAACACTCGCCCAATATGGCCAGAAAAAAATTCTGGTGGAAAATCGCTGTGATTTTCCATCACAACCATTTATCACCATGCGATTCAAGGTGGTTGAGTGAAAAAATTGCGGTGGTAAATTGCGGCATTCAGCATTTTTCCACCCAAATCCACCAGAAATCAAATCCTGGTGATGCATCAAAATAGGCAAAAAATATGCAAGCTGTACAGTAAGGTCTGTAAAGCCCCGGACTACGCCAGTCAGCTTGTTTATATCAAACACTATGGCTGCCTTCTCTTCAGTCAGCTGTTTTACAAATATAAATAAAAATCGAGATTTAAAAAGAATAGAATCATCAAAATGAGAACAATCTTCATAGAATACAATCCGATTAACCCTTTACCAAACCACAAAATCTTAGACTGCTTTTAAATTGGTTTGGATTATTGGGGTTTAACACCATTTTCAACTGCATTGGTCATATCGCGGCAGCTTGAGCTCCTAACCATGGATTCCTGTTGTTTCCCATACCAGTGCTACCACAACACCATTACCGACCCTCCAGCTGCTTGCCCACATAGGTTAACAATTTCTAACCATTGGTGGGTGACATTTTGTCAGAAAGGATATTTGCCGCGCGGCTAGGAATCCAATGGTCAAAATCGAAAGACATTCCAGACAACTTTTTAAGCTGACAAAAAGTTTTACAGCTTTTTGGGTAAAAACAACACAAGCAAATTCTTCATTTTTCTGTACTTCTTAAAATATGAGGTGGCCAATTAGAACTTTTGAGTAGTGTATATTGTACACAAATTCTTTCTTTATAAACCCATCCCCAAACAGTAACGCCTTTTGACGACCTACAAGATAAAAAGCTTTGGAAAACATTGTGGAAATGTCAAGCAATTTCTTCATTTTCCCACAATGTTTTCTACACACAAAAACAAGAGTGCCATCGTCACAATATACGCCGCCACTTATAAAACTTGAGACAAAAAAATGACATTGACAAGGATTTATAAATAATCACTGAAAAACCTTTAAAAAATTGTGTTCACAAAAAGGTTTTTATAAATATCCAGTGAAAAACCTGGAAGGAATTGCATTCACGAGGCTGAAATATCATTAAGCCCCAGAGACTAAGATTGAAGGGGGCATAATTCTGGCAAAAATCAATGAACCATGAAATCCTTCCTTCATGCACATCTACCAATTGAGGTGATAACATCCACCAAGTTTCATTAAGATCCAGCCAGAAACTTAGGAGGAGTTGTGTTGACAAGCCTGCAATTTCAATAAGCCCCAGAGACTAAGTTTTTAAGGGGCATAACTCAGGCAAAAATCAACGAACCATAAAATCCTTCCTTCATGCACATCTACCAATTCAGGTGATAACATTGACCAAGTTTCATTAAGATCCAGTCAGAAACTTAGGAGGAGTTGTGTTGACAAGCCTGCAATTTCAATAAGCCCCAGAGACTAAGTTTTTAAGGGGCGTAACTCAGGCAAAAATCGACGAACCATAAAATCCTTCCTTCATGCACATCTACCAATTGAGGTGATAACATCCATCAAGTTTCAAGAAGATCCAGCCAGAAACTTAGGAGGAGTTGCATTGACAAGCCTGCAATTTCAATAAGCCCCAGAGACTAAGTTTTTAAGGGGCGTAACTCAGGCAAAAATCGACGAACCATAAAATCCTTCCTTCATGCACATCTACCAATTGAGGTGATAACATTGACCAAGTTTCAAGAAGATCCAGCCAGAAACTTAGGAGGAGTTGCGTTGACAAGGCTGCAATTTCAATAAGCCCCAGAGACTAAGTTTTTAAGGGGCATAACTCAGGCAAAAATCAACGAACCATAAAATCCTTCCTTCATGCACATCTACCAATTGAGGTGATAACATTGACCAAGTTTCAAGAAGATCCAGCCAGAAACTTAGGAGGAGTTGCGTTGACAAGAAAAGTGGACGTACGTACGGACGGACGGATGGACGGATGGACGGATGGACGGACGGACAGACGGAGAAGATGACGCCAATATACGTCCGCCTCCGGCGGCGTATAAAAACCCCAAAATATTAAATTTCATTCACTTTGCCGTCTGCAACATCACTAAATTTGAACCAGCCTAAAATGTTGCCCTATGGTAATGGGTAAACACACATTTTTATCAGCAGTGACTCTTAAATTGAACAGCAAAAAGGTTTGCTAATTAGGAAAGGAACAAATATTCAGAGCCTCTAAAGAGAAATGCCATAATATTCCTTTCCCAAACAAGACCAGAGGCGCGTTCTTTAGAGCGAGATTTTTAAGATTACTTAAGACGTTTTTGATACAGCGTCTTTGAGACCAAGATTATAAGCTCTGTGTTCCGAATGTTCCATACTTCATCATGACATCATTTGTATGAAGTATGGAGCATTTGGAACTCTGCGGTTTATGAATCATGGAGCATTCTGAACAACTAGGTCAATTCTCTCCCATATAGATTCTACAGAATTTACCAAGGGGTTGCCGGTTCCGAAAGAAGTATAGAGCAATGGCGGCTCCCAGTGATTGTCTTAAAAATCTTGCTCAAAAGATCGCTTTATCCTAAATCATCTTAAGAAATCTCAAGAAATCTTGCTCTAAAGAACGCGGCTCAGGTTTTGATGTCTTTCATTGAAAGGGCTTGGGAAAATATTGAGGCAAAAGAAGAAACTGCTGATAACCAGCAGTTTCTCCTTTCGTCTCCATATTTTCTGTGCTATGTTAGACACAAGTTCTATCTTTAACAACATCCCTTTTTTTTGGCATCTGCTGCAACATTCAAATTGGACTACCCTAAAACTTCGTTGTTTGGGAATGGGTTAATTACCTTTTCGTAAATGGTTTCTGGGTATTCTGTCCTACGTCCATCTTCCGTTTGACAAGAAATGGTGAGTGCAACCCTTCCCTTCACTGCTTTATGATAAACATAACTGAAAATAAACATCAAACAGAGCCATGTATATCTCAGGATAAATGACCTTGCAGAGAAATTCTATAGATTAGCTTGAGATGCTCTGCCAGGTCATTTATTGTGAGCTATATAGTTAAGAGGAGGCATAATGGCTTTTCAAAACGCAATATTTCCTAAATGTTTTTCATTAAACACTATGTTGTGGGTACTCATTAGCGTCATCTCATCCAGATAATACAAATGGGTACCCAGAACATAGGGTTTTGTATCAAAATAGAAAAGTTAAAACATTTTTACCCCTGTTGCTCTGTATAAAGTATGTTGTCCGCCACATCTTGTGGTTCCCACCAAAATCTATTCATGCGCATTTTGTAAATAGAGATTAGACAAATCAAAGTGAAGACTGTCATCACATCAACCAGGGTTGAACCATAATTGTGACAGCTTAATTTGTGAGTGTGTGTGTGTATCCATGGTCGATAGGAAGAGCAACAGCCTTACCACCATGAGGTTCCAAGTTTATTCTGGCCCCGATTTCTCGAAAAAACTTAAGTACATACTCATGAGAACATGCTCAACTTCAAAGGAATACTCTCCAATGTTGAAGTGTATTTGATTGAAGTTCACATGAATTTCGTGCGATTTGAGCACGTTGCTCAGATTTGAGCATGAGAACGTACTTAAGTTTTTTCGAGAAACCGGGCCCTGAATTTTTCATCAGCTAACACATTCCAATTTGGCCGTCTTCACCGTTTACATTCAAGAAAGGGTTATTTAGTCCATTCCCACAAAATGACGCCTATTGACGCCCCAACAAGAAAATGCTTGGGAAAACATTGCTGGAAACGAAGAAATTGTTTGTGACAAGCAATTTCTTAATTTCCCACAAGGTTTTCTACCCAAAAAAAAATATTCACTAGAAATTGTTGTCTGCAACATCTTTGAATTTTGACCAGTGTAAAATTTTGCTGTCTGGTTAAGGGTTTGGTTAACCTATTATCAAACGGCTAACTCTAGACTGGTCCAATTTCATAGATGTTGCACAAGACAATTTCAAATGAATTAATTTACAAATTTTTGGTCTTTGTCGGTTAGAATGAAGTATTGATTATAACAAGCAATTTCTTTTTTTTTCCTAAATTTTTTCCAAAGCTCTTAATTTTTTTGGGAGTCAGAAAGAGTCAATGTTTATAGGAAAGCATTAACAGAGGAGAATGCTGCTTGTCTTACTTTGCCTCCACTTTGATTGTTACTTCTTCAGTGTCTTCCATGATAATTTTCTCCTTAACATCCACTGTGACCCCAAATGTTGGTAAAACTGAAAACAAAAGAGTAGGGATATATAATAGTGTTGAGATTTACAAGTGCAAATTAAAAGTGGGTCAAGATTTGTACAATTTCTGCTATTTTTCTACCAGAAATCTAATTCAAAATGTCTAAATGAGAGAAAAATCCAAAATATATTTCTGACAAAGGATTGGTAAAATTTTCATAAATATACATGTAAGTTTCAGATGAATAAGATTTTTCACATGAAATTCTGAGATAGTTTTATGTTGAAATCACTTTCAATAAAAGTAGATCTACTGTACTACAATTTAACTATGATTTGGACTACCCATCCTTTTGGTTCCACTGAGACTTGAATTTTCCATTGGAAGAAGAAATTGAAAACAATTCCTGTCCATACTTTAACTTCTTTTTACCGGATTGTGTACAGGACACAGATTAGGTTTTTCTGGGATTTACTTTTGATTGGTAGAGGTATTGTTGATATGAAACAATTTTGCCAGAAATTGTGTTTTCCATTTGCTTGTCTTGCTCCAAAGAAGCAATAGGGTTGACTGAGGACTTGTAGCCACAAACCAATATAGATCTATCAGGATCTGTAGTTGCAATAATGTAACCGAAACCTTTTTGAATTTTGATCTGGGTTTCGGTTACAATTCCTTCCTATTCGTTGCATTATGGAGCAGGTGCTGGAATGATTCATTCCAGCAAATTTAGCATAGTCAAACTTCAAAATAAAGCTTTGGAATGTAGTAAGAATGTTACCTGACAACAGGTTAACTACTTTCCTGTTTATCCAGTGTAGTTTTATGTTGAAATCACTTTCAAATAAAGTTCAATTCAATTTTGAAGCAGAGTACCCACCCATTTTATTCTTACTGAGACTTGAATTTTCCGTTGGAAGAAATAATTGATAACAATTCTTGTTGATACTTTTTAACTGTATTTGTGCCATGTCAAATATCCTTTTTATGGGATACACATCTGATTAGATATGTTAGTATTCAAAAATTTATGAAAAAAAATGTGTTTTCCACTCTTTTGTCTTGCTCCACAAGAAGGAATAGGGTGGACTCGTAGCCAAAAACCAATACCCATCATCAAGTTTGTGGCTACAATATCGCAGCTATCAGGATCTGCACGCACAAATTCAGTTTAGAGGCGCCACCCCTGTCGCCGGTATTTATCTAACTGAAGAAACGTAGTACATTGAATTTTGATAGTCCTTACATTAGTACAGATCACTTTACAACTTTGTTAAACATTTCAAGAAAATCGAGAGACTCGTTTCTTCAAAATATCAAAAATAAGGTCGTTTTTTTAAATTTCCGTGATGTCGCCAGACGCAGTAGAGTAAATAAACGTGGTACTTTCTCACAAATAGATACATTTTATCCACTATATATGCATTTAAAAACATCCGTCAATGGCCTAAGTTTTTGAAAAGTACATCTTTTATTATCTGTCCGTCATAAAAACAAAAATAATTAAGGTCAAGTAAGTGTCGCCAAAATTCCAAAGATTGAAGAAATCTCCGTTACCTTAATTTGACACTTGGTTTAAACACAGTTTTTCCGATAGATTTCGTCGTCATTTTCCTTACGCTTTGATTCATATAATTATTTTTTGAGAATGACATAAACCAGGTTGATATTTTACGAAATAAAATTGCTAAATGCTGCAATAGTGAGGCACCCCTCATCAACAGTAAAAACATGAAATTTCCGTTATACTAAACTAAGTGCTCTTTTGGCAATATATTTTGATAATTCATAGATTAAAGTGTTAATGCTATCAGGGTAATGGTATACTGCTAAAGTATTTGTACGTAATGGCAATATAATAGAAAACGCAGGACAAAATGTGATATTATTTTAAAATTTCCGATACCAAATTTCCGATACCTTTTTTGAAGTTTCCGATACCGAAATTAAATTTAATGGAAAACAGGTGCGCAATTTGGTGCTAATGATCTATAATGTAATATATGATGATCATATCATTGAACTTACTACATGATACACAGTTCAGTGTTCATATTTTGAAGACATATTTCATATTTAAAGTAGGGAAGGTATTTGCATTTTCACATGGTATTTCGGCAATGTTTATCACTATGCATTTACCTATACAACTGACAAATATCTGTAAAATACACATGTCCAACGAATTTTGGTGTATTCCACATAAATTTGCGAGAGCTACTCATAAAAAGTATGTTTTCAATGAGTAAATTTTCCGTTACCAATAGGTAACGGAAATTTAGTAAGGTAAATGCAGCTGTACATATCTCAAAACGTGGCGAAAGCGTAAATACTCGGTACCGGATTTTACCAATTTGAAGTTGCTATATTTCTAAGTCGTCTTTGATATTGTTTTCTCATAATAATGTGCTCGTTGTTACAGAAAACGTGAGGTTGTATTTTACAGTTAATGCAACTAAAATATTTCATTGCATATCACAAGTTCAATAAAGTTCGAGATTCTCACGCATTGATACTTCTCTTTTATCACAAAAGATGATACTTTTTCTATCCACACGTTTGAAGGACAGAACAAAAGACATACGTATACATACAACGGAAATTTCAAGTTGGCAACGGAAATTTGATTTGTTTCAGTTTAAAATTCTGTAGAGATGGACACGTCAGAAGCTGAAATCTAAACGGCATATCGTTAAATAGATTATTGGCATTGATTAACAACTCGAAGCAGTTTGTCTTCCCCTCTAATAAGATTCAAATTCTAATTCAAAAGATACCCGATGTTCTTAAATAAGTGATTGAAACTACCCATTTTAGATGCTCAACAATTCCGATGGAAAGATCATATTGCATCCAAAAACATCGAAATATGTAACGTCAGATATACTTGTTTTCAGATATCAATATGGGAAACGTTTCTGAAGACATGAATTTTTCTACCATTTCAGACCCTAGTGGCGCCTCTAAACTGAATTTGGGCGTGCAGCTCCAGAGAGAGGCCTGAGGGGGTAATGGCTTTTCAAAATGGGACATTTTAATATTTTGGTTTTTATGTGCACAAAACCTTATGGAGAGGAGACGATTCAAATCATTTGATCCAACATAGAATTTAGATTCGAAATAACAAAGTTAGAGTCCAACCTATCCGTAAACATGGATCGTCCGATTTCTATGCACCTTTTCCAGTTTTGTCATTTTCTCTGATAATTAGTTTACACAAAAAGATAGGTAAAAGCTGATTTCATTAAATATTTCTTATGGTTTTATCACCATCTTTAAACACTGTGCGATGAAACGCAGATACGCAGGTAGATCTGGTTTTCAATTCTGATTTTCTAATTATTCTAGTCAAATTTTCAGACGCTAGGCTAATTGATGACGTCATCAATTCACAAGCACCTGTTCAAATTTACAAATCCATACCAGTGTCAGGTCACACGCATTGCGCGTGTCTCACACGCATTTCGAGTCTTAATCACGGACTTGTTGTGACTAATTAGTCATGGGTTCAACGAGAATCTGACTAAAATCCGATGTTAACTTTTACAGTAATATCTGATTTTGAAGTCAAGGAAGTTATGCCAGTGACGTTATATCCTAAAGCACCAAGAAAGGCAGACGTTGATACATAGATGCCCAGCAAACATGCTTATACGGGCCCCATATGGGATGTGTATGGGTAAAACCATATGGGTAGGCCCATATTGGACCCATATAGGACCTATGTAGGTAAGCCCATGTGGGTTTGATCATAAGGGGCCCAGATGGGTCCCATATTCCCAGCATATGGGCTGTGTATGGGCAAGCCCATATGGGTATGCCCATATAGGACCTAAGTAGGAAAGTCCATGTTGTTTTGACTATGGGGGTCCCAGTTACAATAATCGGCTTACGCCCATTCAAGTACAACATAATAATTATGTTTACATGAGCATATCTAAAATATCCATAATCTGAATCATGTAGCCTATAGAATTATAAGTTTTCAATTTGAATGACGATCTTATTTATATCATATCAAAATTAATGACCATCAAATCAATACAAATTGAAAAACAGCAACATTAGATTCAGCAAGACAAGTAAGGCAACATCAATAAGACATGTTTAATACTTTCTCGAACAAAACCTGGTATTGACTTCTCTAATAGAAAGGTAGGCCTAAATTGCCAAAAACATAGGCCTAGAGCTATTAGCAAAAGTTGATAATCGGCATTTTCTTCTTTTGCATAAGTTTTTTCTGCGCTATATTGTACAGAAGTACATTCTTTGTCAATATCGTTTTTTAAACATGGGCTTCACGTTGGATCATCCGAATTATTTTGTCGTTTTAACGGTGTTTAAACTGTAATTAGTCTGTTCAAATAACTAACATAATCTTATCAATTAGTGTGTTACAAGGAGTTTTATGTATATTAAAGGGAAATAATTTAAAATCTTGACAATAAATCATGTTTTTACAAAGCGTTTATGTAAAGAAAGCATTTGGCTTGATAATCCTATATGATTCTGTCAAAAGAAATTAAATTGTGTACACATTTTCAAAAAAAGATAGAAATAAATCTAGACATGAAAATATATCAAAAAACATATAGATAGTTATAGAAAGCCTCGAAAATGTTAGGACATTCAAGACCGAATTCCTAGGTATCGAACCTTAGAATATGTGTCAAGGTCGCCAGACATACCTGGCGAGACCTTAATCCTCTATGATGGGGAATAATGACCACTTCTGAGCGAGAAGCCCTGGAAGGTTTTCATCATCGATCAACACCAAACGAAAGCCAATAGAAATGGGTAAAATCAGGGCTGTCTATATGGGTCTGCCCATTTGGGACCCATATGGGTCCCATATTGTATGTATATGGGCTGCCCAGATAGGACCCATATGGCCCCCGGTTGCACATCCTAAATGGGTCCCATATGGGTTGCCCTTATGGGACTCATAAGGGTGTCTATAAAGGACCCATATGGGTCCCATACAAATTGCTTGCTGGGTGTCGACTGTGGTAAGAAATGGTAAGAAGAGAAGCGACGAAATTCCCCCTAAAACATGTACATCTATAGACCTACTTTAAAGGCCTAACTTCTTTTCATAATATAATTGATACTCTCTTTGATATGCAAAATTCGGAGCCAAAGACCCCCTACTACCCTACCCCCCCCCCCACACACACACCGGCCCCTGGACCCGCGGGTGAATGCTTACCATACTCCATTATTCTGAATGTTGTTCTGGCCTCTGTGTTGAACTGAAAATCATCATAAACGATTGATTAAATTACAATTTATGAAACAATGCCACAATTTAACGATCGCATGCATTTTTCTAACAAAAAAATGTAGATTTTTTTTTTTTTTGGGGGGGGGGGGGGGAACTATGCCCTAAACTTTTCCCCAAAAAAGACCTGGTTTTGATGTCCGTAACAGAAAAGGTATGGGAAAACATTGAGGCAAAAGAAGAATAATACTGATTGTCAGCACTTTTCCCCATTGCCTCAATGCTTTCTGACCTATAATAGTCACAGATTTTGCATTCATTTCGTCGTCCAAAACTTTGTTGATAAAGCTATATGCATGTACATGTGTTTTGCTTAATATACTAAAATATTTGATTGATTGACCGATTGAGGGATTGATCGATCAACTGATCGATTGATAGATCGGTTGATTCATTCATTGATGTATTCTTTTATTTAATCATTGGTTTATTCATCGATTTATTCATTAGTTATATATTCATTGATCAATTCATTAATTTGATTGATTGATTGATTGATTGATTGATTGATTAATTGATTGATTGATTGATTGATTGATATTTACCTGGCCTCTATAAAAGGCTTTGATTGTCCAGAGACCCAACTCAGCATGCGGAGGAAGCTGGAAGGAATCCTCGAAGAATACATGTTCGTCGTCCGTCTTGGTTATTCTTCCGTAGGTTAGGTCTGAGGGACTCTGTAAGGATAAGGGTTTAAAATGTGAAAAAATGTGAATCATCAAAGAATTCGTCGTCCGTCTTGGTTATCCTTCCGTAGGTTAGGTCTGAGGGACTCTGTAAGGATGAAGGTATATTGGTAATTGGTAAAGTGTCGGAAATTATGGCGCGCGAATAACGGTCTAGCGATAAATTACCGGTAGACCGATAGTTATTTTTGACCCTTCTGCTCGAAATCTCATTAGCCAATCAAATGGCTCGTTACATCCTCAACCCACCGAGAATATCAACGACCGTATAATACAAGCTCTGTGATTGGCTATCGAAAAAAATAGGGGTCTACCGATAAAAATAGCGGTATACCGGTAATTTTATCGCTAGACCGTTATTTTGAATAGCGGTTTACCCTTATTTTATGGGTAGACCGATATTTTTATGGGTAGACCGGTAAAAATATAAGGGTAGACCGCTATTTTTAAGGGTCTACCCCTATTTTAATTATCAGTCTAGCGCTATATTGACTTTAGACCCTATTCGTGCGCCATAGGAAATAGCCTCTAGACTGTCTGAAGTGCTGCGATGGCAACATACTCTTGAAAATGTAAGTGAAAACTTAAACTCAAGAGATCACTATCGTTGCAAAACAAAGAATCTTTTCTACTAAGTGTTTGGGTGTTAGAGCAGAGCACAAATTCAACACAATAGTAACCTGTCACGCTAAAAGGAGCCACACATGAACTCCTTTATAACCATTATGTTAAAACAGATCAGATTCAATGTAAGGAAAAGGCCTAATTCTTTTTGCCAGATATGGATATGTCACAGTCTATTAACATGGTCAGCTCCATGTCAAATATAACAAGTCAGGGCCGGATTCAGGATCTTTTACCAGGAGGCGGTCCAAGCAATGTAACGTAATATATATAGGCTTATAGTCAAAATTTAATACAAACTAGATATAGGCATACAATCAAAATTTAATTTCCGGCTTGTACCTGGGGAGGGTCCAGTACACCCCTGGACCCCCGCTAGATCCACCCTAGCAAGCGATACTTACTATGATGTCCATAGTTATATTCCATCCTTTGGCATACTGTAGCGACTCTGTCATGGCTAGGGCTCGAATCTGGACTAAAAATAGATTAAAAATATCGTGTTGACCTTCACCCAAACATCAAATATTTAGACCAAACTGTTTTAATTTAAACACTACTGCAAAGGTCAAAATACAGTAAAATAAAGATATGATATTGTGTTTCTGTGCAGGGTAATTATTAATTGTTCTTTTTCTTCAATAAATATATTCAATACTTTGATGATGTAAAAAAGCAAGAAAATATTAGTTAGAGTCGCTAAATACTTATAAGAAGTGACATACAAATGTATATTAGAAATAATAGTCTAAAAAAACAAGCTGCAGATGCATTATAAGAGCGCAGGCTCGTATTACGCACACGCACGAATGATTCTTACTATTATTATTATTTTACAAATTATGCTGATGTTTGATTGTTGTTGTTTTTTTATCATTAATTCATCGAGATTATTTGTATGAAGCTATTTTTTAATGCATATGTTTGTATTATTCCCAAATGTTTTCTTCTGGCCAAAGGCACAACAAGTGCCGACATGCCGAATAAAGAATGTTGAGTTGAGTCGTATTTTAGAAAATCATGACAATTAAAGATTTTCTATACTCCGTCGGTGTAATTACAAAAGCTCGTGACTACAGCTTGATAAAAGCTGTAGTTACGAGCTTTTGAAATAACACCGACGACTGGTTGTTGTTGTTGTCGCGTGATTCTCCGTCGTAACCATGGAGATACGTACCATTTTCCTTCGGATGGTAGACCGGTTTGGAGGTTTGCAGGACGATGTAACCAGAATTGTAATCCAACAGCAGTTTTCTTTTCTTCGTCCCATATTTAGTTGTTTTGGCGTACAAGTAAACAAATTTTGGCGGATTCTTCTTCGACTCGTCATCTTTGAAGAGATCTTTTTCTGTCACCTTGATGGTTGTCGTAACTGCACTCACTGTAAGAATATTTTAGTATGTATCAATTAGAATCGAATGAAAGACAAAATTCCGTCATTCCATTATGGCATATTGGGACATAACTACCAAATGGCTACTTTTTAAGGGTCCAAATTGTGTCCAAATTCTAGGACGCGGCAGAGTGCAGACGACAATTCAAAGTGAATGGCAGTTTACATTTCTTGTCTTTCTGGAAAGAAAACATTATATGGGAAATGTCACAAGAAATTTCATCGTTTTCCACAATGTTTATAACGCATATTTTTTTTGTAAAAGTGCAAAAAATGCAAAAAATGTGTCTCTCATTGTGTGGTAATGGATTAATATATCAACTAAAGCTTTAAGCTTATCTGGATTCGTGCTGTTTTTTTAGAATTCACAAATCATGCAAATGTCCGTTTGCCAAACTGGTTCAATTATGTTTAAGAAACATTAAAATGTATCTAACCCGTCACCAGACCTTTCGGGAAGCCAATGAAAGCAAATACCGTACAACAGATCAGAATCGACAGATATAAACCAGAGAGCGTGTTTGAAAAAGAAACAAATATGAACACAAAGAAAACCTTCTAGATTTGGAAATTATATTAGAGTGAGAAATATCTATAAACGATTCAAAATCTTTTATAATGAGGGACTAAACCGATAAAGGAAAATAAGGGTGGCAGGACGTATTATGTGACTATTTATAGTAACAACCTATGCACATACAATAGTACCGGCCGAAATTGACAGTGACGTGGGCTAATGTTTACTACTTGACAACCAATCAACTCTGTTTGTATTTGTAACGGTGCAAATCAGACGAATTGATTGGTTTTGCAGCAGTAAACATCAGCCTACGTCACCGTCATTTTCGGCTGGGACTATTGTATTATCCAACAAGATTAACCCGGTACATCTGCATATGTAATGACCCCACCTCGGCAATGTTTTGTTAAGACACTCAACTAACGGACTTTGCACACGAAAATTAATCAGTATCAGTTTAATGTGGTCAAACAATAGTTATAGTACGTTCAAAGTTAAACGAGAATAGTTTACGGTTGTTTTGGTTTATTTTTAGGTAGAACTACTACCTGTATATACGTAAAATTAAAGCAAGACAACCGTATCTATTCTCGTTTAATTGTGAATCTATTATACCTGTCCAATCTAAAATAGACCAAAATATTTGCATCGATTCTCGTTTAACTTTGAATGCATAATACCCTAGTCAGTCTGCGCCGACTGCGCAGCCTGACTAGGTTGATACTTTTCAAACATCCCTTTAAAATGTCTTGATGACTGGTCACATTAACCCATTACTGCACAGTGACGCTTTTTGACTCCGTCACAAGAAAAGGCTCGGGAAATCATTGTGGAAAATGAAGAAATTGCTTGCGACAAGCAATTTCTGCATTCTCCACAATGATTTCTATCCAAAAATGGGAGGATTTTTTGAATTTCATAGACTTGAAATTGTCATCTGCAACACCTTTTAAATTGGAAAATTCTAAAATTTTGTCGTCTGGTAATGGGTAAAATAAATGATATGTCATAATCTTACTTTCGTTGGTTACTTTTTTCTTGACGTCAGAAAAAGGTTCGCTTCCCTCTGTCAGCTGCAGCCAAATCTGTGAACAGTAAAATGTAGTTAATGCAGGGATAATTTTGCACCAGGTTATTAGGCCAATGACCATTGGTTCTTTTTGCTCGGAGTTGTTCCATCAAATGGCAATGAATTTTGTGCTGAAAATAGACTGACTTAAACCGTGATGTTTTCGTAGACAGTGTTGTTATAAAATCTGGTAACTACGGCTTGAATCAAGCCGTAGTTACGAGATTTTATAACAACACCGACGGAATACATTGTTCGGGAAAAAACTTCCCTCGCTTTAGCCGAGTCCACCACCAGTTATTCTTTTCTTGTGCATTGAAAAAGGGTCGCTTCCCTCTGTCAGCTGCAGCCATATCTATAAACAGTAAATTGTTGTTATAGCACACGATAATTGCACTGGCAGAGCAGCCCATGCTAATCGAATGGAAGGCTCTGCCAGGTCAATTCTCGTCCTCTATATAACTCACCAAAATTAACCCGTAACAATTCAATTTTCGTGTGCAAAGTCAGTTAGCATAGCTCACGATAATTGAACTGACAGAACTGCCCTAGCCAAAAGGCTGGGATGCTCTGCCAGGTCATTTGCCGTGAGCTATAGAGCGTCTTAAAGAAAACATTTCCGACGTGGGGTCATTACATAATACAGATGTCCTGGGTTAATCTTGCTGGACTATATCCCAGGGATAATTTTGCAGCGGGTCATTTTCTACAGACATAAATTTACTTTGAACGTATTTATTTCACATCGATTGGGAAGCAAGTTTTTACAACTCATTTTAATTCCTCTCGATTCTGCTTCCTGGAAAACCCCAGTACTCGCGCCGAATGTGTGAGCCAATGAGAAGCCAAGAAAAACCTACCTCTCGACCACGGACACGATGTTTAGGTTTTTGAAAAGGGACAACAAATCCATGGCTTTTTTGGAAGCTAAATAGATTAAAAAAAATTCCTCAGCAAAGTTCGTTAATTGAGCAATATATTATATACAGAAAATAGTTCACAAGTGGGGTCATTAATTGTCCAGATGTCCATTAGATATTACGATAAGATAGAAATTGTACAATACAATTTGTCCTCGAGGGACTAAAACCTCGTAACTCCAGCTATTTCAAACTATAGTTACGAGGTTTTTACTTCCAACCAACCTCAATGTCGAAGTTCGTTTCCTCGAACACACTAAGTAACACCTTTTCGTCATGGTTGTAACGTAGAACGTTTGGGGCCGTTACAAAATAGTACCTGAAACACACGAAATGTCCTTGCTTTTTTCCATAAAAGAAAGAAAAAACTCGTAATTGTAGCTTATTTTAAGCGGCAATTACGGAGTTTTTGACTTGTTTTAAGCTACAGTTACGAGGTGTTTTTTTTTTTTTTTTTTTTTTTTTTTTTTTTTTTTTTTAAATAAAAACAATGTAACACACAAAATATTATCGATTTTCTTCAGAAATCTCGTAACTGCAGCTTGTTTTCAACTACAGTTACGAGGATTTTGAAGAAAACCAATGGTGGGTCCTATTTTCTGGGTTAGGACACAAGAGGATCAAGATGACCTTAAATTGCTCACATTGGAGAACATATTGGATTTGGAGAGAATATGGTAGGCCCTACGCGTTTTTTATTTCCTATGTCTCATTTGAGATCTCATTTTTCCACCCAATTTTCATTGCAGAAAGATAATTAGAAGGAAAAAACATAATTGAGAATTTTTCCGCAATGATACGTGCGAAGTTTTAAAGCAGTATGCCAAGCGATTTGGGAGAAGGAAACAACATTAATGATTCCCTTATTGGTCTTACATGTAAAATGAGATGAAAATCCGATGAACCGCAGCATAGGACCAACTTTTATTGTACAGGGTGTTTCATAATATCTGTTACCATTACAAATAAATATCAAAGTACTGACAGTACTTTTGAGAAGCAAATTTGTCAATAATGTATGCCTTTCCGGAAGTAGAGTACTTTGATTAGTTACTTTTATTATCCATTTGAATACCTTGAATACTTTGATTCGTAGAGCACATTGGTTTGAACTTTTCTTCTCTTAGAGACATGATTAATTGAATGTTTCGTTTTCAGTCACACAATTCAATATCTACAGATAACTTCAGACTTACATATTGAATGTTCGAATGACTGTTACCTCATTAATCTTTCCTTTTGATAGAACTATTTATAGTGAGGAGGTCCGGAAGGTGTTGTGTGGTATGCAGAGAATGGTAAAGTACAGAGAAAGGTAGCTGCAAAGAGAAGCAAATTTTGCAAAATTTGCTTCCAATATATCATTGATCTTACAAATAATATAGTCATATTATACATGTTTCTAAAGGTTACATAATGGAATTTTTGTCGCGAAAAAATAAGGGAATATATCGACGTCATGACGTCTTTTTAGACGTCATGAAATTTTGTCCGTTTTTCAAAAATGGTGCTGCCCGTTGACAAGTGAACGGAAGTTGTCAAACTGATAGATCAAATATTTATCAATACTTGTCATCAGATCTATGAATTAACAATGTCCTGATGATGAAATATCAACACAGATGCTAAAAAAATAAGACTGCTGTCTGAAAGAGATAATTTCATTCTCAGAATCGAACAGTATAGGCAGCTTTACTCCATCAGAAATAACTGGAGCCTTCTTTATTTGAGGCCGAAACATGTGACGTTGAGACAATGAATAGAGTATGCTATCTGCATTCATTAATGAAGAATATTATGTTTAAGCATTTAGGTGGAAAAGTGCAGACTGTAACACCCTTTGATTACGTCAGGATGGTACGACACCCTGCACTTCCAGTGGTAATTGCGTGGCTTGATAAAACATTTTGTACACAATGGATTTCTTACAGGTCAGATTATGCGTGACTTTTGCACTCTCCAGATTTCAGTCTGTTTTAACTTTTTTATCTTTGATATATCTGAAAGAGCATGTATGTATAACCATGTTGCTATATCCATAGATGGATTCAAATAGTATTCCATTTGTGATATTGGAATATTGCTTTGGACACATGCAATTCTGCAATTACAAATTTTATGAAACCCGCTGACGTACGTCGTTTTTCATGTGGATGACGTCGTATAGAATACTTTGTCGTAAAACTGTACTAATTAAGAGATTTAATTCATGTCAATCCTGAAAGCAAATATACAATTGTTATATATCAAATAAAACTTTATTATCTCTATTTTCATATTGCACATTTCATTTACATGTGCATTTCTTAATTCAAACATACTTAAGATTCGAAATGGTAACACATATTATGAAACACCCTGTACGAAAATGATATGAAGTATTTAGACAACTTCTCACACCAAATTATAAATTCTTAGGCCAAGTGATTTGAAAGGAGGAGATTTCTGTGTAAAATGTCATTCTTTTTATCCCACTGCACAGGGAAAATATTTTTTAAAGTAGATCCTACTTAAGCAGAAGACCTTAAGACGATGCTACATGCAAGCTGCTAATCCCTGCGGTTTTGGAAGAAGATATTGTAATTGTTGAGAAGCGGACGGTGTAGTGAACGAACTAGAACTTATGCAAAGATTTATAAGCTAAGAACTTCAATGTTCTGACAGACAGACGGCTATGGGAAAATAATCCAATCTTCTAAGATACGGAAATGATATTGTTAAATCCTTCCCTAAAAAGATTTGGCAACAGATTTTCGAAAATACTTAAGTACATACTCATGAGTTCGTGTTCAATTTAAATGGAATACTCTCCAACATTGAAGATAAAGGGTATTCGATTGATGTTCATTTAGATTTCGTATGATTTGAGCACGGTGCTCAGATTTGAGTCTGAGAAC
Source organism: Fragum sueziense (assembly GCA_963680895.1). Classification (NCBI taxonomy): domain Eukaryota; kingdom Metazoa; phylum Mollusca; class Bivalvia; order Cardiida; family Cardiidae; genus Fragum; species Fragum sueziense. The sequence goes on from OY804606.1 coordinate 34,406,825, forward strand.
ATACTTAAGTTTTTTTTCCGAGAAATCGGGGTCGGGGTTTGACGTTCCTGATAGTAAACGCTAAATAGAAAACATTGAGACCAAAGACCTGAGAAAGTTTTTAGACAAAAGAAGAAATTACTGATATATAACCAAGAGAAGGAAATGCTTATAACTAACATTTTCTCCTCTAGCCGCTATATTTCTGTGCTAGTAAGTCCACATCAACACCTATGGTGTTGTCTGCGGCATCTTTCCAATTAAAACAATCCCTATTTCCAAACAAGACATGGCTTCGATAGCCGTAAGATGTGCATGCGTGCTGCTAATCAACATTTTCTTCTTTTGTCTCAATGCTTTCCTTTGTGTTTTCTATTTGGAACCTAGGCCTAAAACCAGATATTGTTTGTACAGTTTTCATACAGTCCGTTTCAATATATCCGAATCCAGAAATTAGTATTTACATAATTACATAACGATTTTATGAAGTAAACAGTGACGTAGTTTCGGACAAACAATTTAGAAGGCCCCTTTCCGTCGGTGTGGTTATAAAATCTAGGAACTACGGCTTGATTCAAGCCGTAGTTACGAAATTTTATAAGAACGCCGACGATTTATCAAAACATAACGGGAAGCCCATTCTATTTTTAGCACAAAATTTATTTCTATTCGACTTACCCGGATTCAACATATCCGATCCAGTAAAACAATAGAAAACATGAGACGACCTTCATTGTGCAAAATTAAAAGAGAAACTGAATATACTCGAGTATTTAGAAAACCCAAAGCTCTTGAGAGTTGCCCGGGTCAAGTAGCTTCGTAGAAATAAACAATTAAGTGTACGAGTCTGGGAATTTTAGGGAACAATAACACGAGTGTCAAGTTACATTGCTTCGGATAAATTTCTGAATATTCTTCAAGAAAAGTGCATGTTTCGTAATGTTTATAACGGTTGCATTCCTTCATTTTTAGCGTGAAGTTAATACGTAAATACAGGGCGTGGTCCGAGCTTGATAAGATGTAAATCCTCACCAAAACTGCAACGGAATAAGCCGGACGTATTAGATTTTTGAAAAATCAACTGATAAAAAGTTATTGAAGATAAACCAAAATTTTGGTTTATCTTCAATAACTTTTTTATCAGTTGATTTTTTTAAAAAAATCAACCACGTCCATCTAATGCATGACGTCTGTCCTCATTCTCTGCTTCAATCCGAATTCAAATCTGTCCAGTATTTAAAACGTTATTGAAGATTTTCTGAAAATATTGTATCACGTGATCATCCACCGTGAATTTGAAGGCTGCTAAAGGCGACAAATTGTGCGTAGGCTAAATAAAGAAGGGATTTGTGTACATTAAAGTAGAGAAAATATCTAGGCAGCAGGAGAAAATACTGGTTATCAGCATTTTCTTCTTTTGTCTCATTGTTTTTCCAAACTTTTCTAATAGGGACGTCAAAACCATGTCTTGTGTTGAAATAATGTTGTATGTACTCTCCAAAGCCGAGGTCCATTGATTAAATCATCAAAATACGATATCATTTCATCATAGTTTAAACGAAGAGGTAATGTACTTTGTTTTAAGAAAGTATGTTGTATGCAACATCTTTGAATTTGGAAAGCCAAAATTGGTGTCATATGGTTAGGGGGTTTCGGGATCTCCCTTGAGAAAATTCGGAAAGTTTCGTGCGATTTGATGGCCCCTAGGACCTGTTTCCCCTCCCCATTTTCCCAAGAAGGACAATAATACTTGAAAAGGGTATGTCTTTTTAACCCTTTCCCAAACGGCAAAATTTTAGGGTGAGCGACTTCAAAAACTGCCACAAATGACAAAATGGATATTATTAAAGATAGGACTTGTGTAAAATATGGCATAGACATTTATTAGCAGTTTCTTCTTTTGTTTCAATGTTTTCTCAAGTCTTTTCTGTTAGGGACGTCAAAACCAGGCCTCGTTTGGGAAAGGGTTAAAGCCCTGCTATAGGTACATATGTACTCGTACATGCATTTCGACTTAAAAGGTATTGACGCAAACTGCGAAAATTCCCATTTTTAACAAAAAATCTTCTTTTGCATTGCTCTTTTCGATGGCTACCTTTTAAAAAAGGATGACAAAGACCTTGTTTGGGAAAAGGTAAAAGAAAACTATAGATTTGGAAAAAATATTATTGTTTGTGAACGTTTCGAATTAGCTTTAGGCTAATCATATCTGGAGCTTAACCAATCTAACGTTTATCTTGAGTGTGCACAGTCAGCATCCCAGACTCGCCATCTGATTGGCTTAAAGGGAACCAATCAGGAAGCTTGTTCATAATTGTTCCACGAAAACAGCTGATTCTTTTAACCCTTAACCAATTCCCACAAATTGACGCTTTAAATATTGGCACCCTTAAAGATAATAGCTTCGGAAACATTGTGGGAAATAAAGAAATGCTTGTGACAAACAAATTCTTCGCTTCACAATGTATTCTATCCAAATAGGCCAAAACAAATTAATCTAAATTCACTTGAAAATTTTGTCTGCAACATATTTGGGCTAGTAAAATTTTGGCGTCTGGTAAAAGGGTTATTGTTGTTTTGGGTATTGCGACACGAAAAAAACGGGGTTTCTTCTTCTTCTTCTTCTTCTTCTTCCGGTTATAGTGCTGGGCTCTAGCAGAGTATTTTCGCACAGTTGTAAATATATACATGAGGGAGGGTCCCAGGTTAAAAACAGGTTAAAAACATATTGTCTGGTGCTTATTTACAGGCTACGAGCCCAGCCTTGAAAGCGATCAAGGTGGGTGCCGTGACGACATCTGCCGGTAGTCTGTTCCACATAGAAATGGTTGTAGGGAAGAAAGATTCCTTCAGGACTACCCTGTTACAAAATGGCACGATGTATCGCATGCTGTGACCTCTTGTTGATGCTCCTTGAGGATGGAGGAAGGACTCGCTAGGGATGGCTACAAGCTGGTTGGCTATCTTGTATAGCATTGTGACCTTTGCATGTTGTCGTCGTTCCCTCAGACTAGGCCAGCCAAGAGTGTTGAGCATAGCAGTGACGCTGCTTTTTGGGTTGTAATCCCCAGATACAAATCTGGCAGCTCTGCGTTGCACTGCTTCAACTTTGGATACATTGGCTTGGGTGTGCGGGTCCCATACTGTGGCCGCATATTCAACCTGGGGTCGAACGAAGGTCTTGTAGCAAGTCTCCTTGGTAGACTTCGGGCATGTCGAGAGGTTTCTTCTAAGGAAGGCAGTGGTGTTGTTTGCCTTCTTTGTGATCATGTCAATATGGGAGTTCCATGATAGATTGTTGCTGATAAGGGTCCCCAGGTATTTGGACTTTTTGGCTTGCTGTAATATTTTCCCATGGATGGAATACTCTGCGTTGATCCTGTTACGCTTGTTTGTTATTCGGAGTACCTCGCACTTGTCAGGATTAAACTCCATCATCCAGTCCCTCTCCCATTCCTGTAGTTTAACCTTTCCATAAAGGCAAAATATTATAAGATGTTCGTAAAAATATGTGTTTTGTATAAAACAGCACATGAAATATTTAATTAATATGGCAATCTTCTTCCTTGGCGTATGTATGTTTTCCAGCACCTTTTTTTTCATTTCTGAAGCCATAACCAAGTTTATTTAAGAAAAAGGCTTAACAAAAGGCGGAAAGTAGGCTATTTCGTTTACTGTAACCCATAAAGGCGACTTAATTTCGACGCTGAAGAAAATTAGGGTTTTGGAAAAATATTATGAATTGTTTATGATGAGCAATTTATTCATTTCATACATTTTTTTCTACTCAAAGTCCTAGAATTTTATAATTTCATTATCTTTTAAATGTCATCTGCAACTTATTTTATTTAGACAACCCTAATCTTTGTCTTATGGGAAAGGGTTAAACTTGCGTACAACGCACAGCTCATTAAAAAGTGTTTTGAATTAAAAAAAAAGTGAACCAAGAACCGGAGACAACTTTCAGATTTTTATCTTTTGTTATTTAAACCTTTCCCAACCAAAACATGGTTTTGACGCCACAAAGAGAAAATTAGGCTAACGCTTGAAAGAAACATTAAGGCAAAAAAGAAAATGTAGATAATTAGCATTTTATCCTTTTGTCTCAATATTTTTCATGCTATAGGCATATTGTACACAAATTCTAACTTTATTTACATAATATCTTGCTGTAGACTTGCAGCTGCTTTCAAATTGGACCACGTGGAAATTTATTTTGTCGTTTGGGAAAGGAATAATGGGAGGAGGGGGGGGGGGGGGGAGGGGGTGAGGGTGGTAGGAGACTTTATTCAAATGGTCATCAAGTAGATCTTTTAAAAATTAGCAGATAAAAAGTTATTGACGATCAAACAACATTTTGTCAGCTAATTTTTAAAAGGCCTGCTTCAAATAAAAATTAAATAGGTCGAGTATTAACACTTTCCCAAACAAGACCTGGTTTTGACGTCCTTAATAGAAAAAGGCTTGGGAAAATATTGAAACAAAAGAAGAAACTGCTGATAACCAGCAGTTTCTCCTTTTGTCTCAATATTTTCTATGCCATATTTTACACGAAATCTATCTTTAATAAACTTCCATTTGGTAATTTTTGGAAGTTTTTGAAGTGGGTTACCCTAAAATTTTGTTATTTGGGAAAGGGTTAATATAGTTATTTAGATGTTCTGAAAATGCTTTGTCACGTGATTTTCCACCGTGTAGGCTATCCGAACGAGAAAAAAAGTGACCAGACGACCAGTATTTTCTTTTTTTGTTTCAATGCATGCTTCTACAGTCGACACTCGTTGTGTCGAAGTCGGAGGGGCTGTCAAAATACCTCGACATATCCGGAGTTCGACTCATCCGATTTTGTTCGGCTTCGATAAAGTTGATATTTGACCGTTTTTTAATGTAACCAAGTACGATTATTATTGAAATATAGTAGGAAAGGGAAAGAAATTGCTCGCGTCGAGCAATTTCTATCCTTTAATTACCAGAGTCTAAATTTCAATATATAGCTATATTGAGCTCAAAATTATTTTTTGTGAAAAAAATATGTCCATCGATGAGGACGGGACCAGATTTGAACTTCGGCTTAAGCGAAAATTCGACTTATCCGATGTCGACATAACGAGTGTCGACTGTATGTTATTGTAGCCTAAACTTTTAAAATTAACACCCATCATAGTTTTGTCGTCAACGTTGTCAACTTTCCAGTTGTTAACCCTTTCCCAAACAAGACCTGGTTTTGACGTCCCTAATATAGAAACTGCTTGGGAAAACATTGAAACAAAAGAAGAAACTGCTGATAACCAGCAGTTTCTCCTTTTGCCTCAATATTTTCTATGCCATATTTTACACATAACCAATGGTTTTCAATCTTTATTTTGTTGTTTGCAGCAGCTTTCATTTTGGAGCAACCTAAAACTTTGTTGTTTGGGAAAGGGTTAACCAATGACAGTGACGCTTCTGAAAAAAATGCTTTGGAAAATAATATTGAAAATGAAGAAATTGCTTGTGACAAGCATTTTTTTCATTCCCTACAATAGGCCTATTTTCTACACAGAAAGACCAAAATTGTAAAATTCATTCACCTGAAATGATCTTCTGCAAAATGTTTGAATTTAGGCGTAAACCTATGCCCATCGTTTCGACAAAGTTTAACTTTGTCCTGGTGCGATTGCTGCTCAAGTTCGCTTTGGCAATTAGGCCCTTTGTGAAATCCTATGGTCCTTGCACATAATGGTGATGGGGTTTTCAGCCATTCCTTTATGTTCATTTTACTTGTAGAAATAGACTATGCCTAGATCTAGGCTATTCCCTGAATTGACTATCAGGGGCGTAGGCAAAGAAATTTATAATAAAAAATGACAATAAAGATGCGCAATCAAATGTAGATCTAACATTTTTGTCTCACTTGGTATGTAAACATATTGTGGGGAATGAAGGAATTGCTTGTGACAAGCAATCTCTTCATTTTTCCACAATGCTTTTCCAAAAATCATTTTCTTGTGAGTGAGTTCAAAAGGCGTAAATTCTAATGTTAAATCTGTGGCCCTACTAGCTAGCTAGCGTTCCTCTAGCACCAACAGTCTTTGGGTAGCAGAGGCGGATCCAGGATTTCAGTTAGGGGGGTTCGTTTTTTTACAAAAAAGGGATTCGTTTTACAAGTATTGCAAAATTTTGACTAAATTTCTGCATGAAAATGAAATAATCTGGCTGCATAGGGGGTTCGTTTGAATCACCCGAACCCCCTCTGGATCCGCCACTGGGTAGGCTACAATTCAATTTTCTCTGACTAGATCTGCGCCTCTGTTTAGACATCTATTTATTTTCAATCATAGTTAGATCTAGATCTAAATCCTATTTGATAATTTCTAAAACAGCAGACATAATATCAAGATAGGCCCTATTGCTATATAGATATATAGAATGTTCCAATTTGAAAGCTGTTGCAGAATAAATTTATGCTTTTTCAAGAGTATGTGTAAGATAAAAGCCAAGAAAATATTGAGGTTAAGTATTTCGATGTCTCTGGAGAAACGCTGATTATCATTATTTTCTTCTTTTGCATCAATGCTTCCTTTGTAATGCAAGAATGTTCAAAGAATTCGTCACAAAGTTTTGCAGACGAACTTTCTGTGAATTTCCAGTCTAAATAGTAGAAAAGATTTCCAGTCGATTATGAAATTTTAGATTTTTTTCAAATTTCACTAAAATGCGACGAAATTTTTGAATGACAGTTGATGACAATCATTGATTCATGGACGCCAGATGTTTCCAGAACGTTTATCAGGATTACGATGGCAAACCTCTCCTAGATTCAAGCGGGAAGGTAAGTAATGTGACGGCTAATTGGAAGTAGAGTAGTACTCGGATAATCGAGTATCCGAAATGCTTACTCAAATCTGCAGATAAGAGGAAGTGAATGCCAGGGGAAAAAGTTTTCAGACATATGCCTGAAGTTCAGGTTTTTGAGTATTCCAAAATGCCCTATTTTCTCGATTTTACTATATAAATACAGACTTTTCCAGGTTTTCAGGTTTTTCAAAATTTTCAACTTTTACCCCTGGAATGCGTTTCTAGATGCAATATTTCATTTATTGAAGTTTTATCTTAAATGACCCATTAGAAATTATCAGTGTTACAGTAGACATGAACGCCCAACTTTCAGACCGAGGACGTAGGCCTTATTCAATTATCCAGCTGTCAATTGCAAAAATCGATAACCCAATGGACAAGCAGAAAAATGCCACATCCCCATTGTTTGTCTTAAATCCTTCTTTGCTACATTATGTGTTATTGAATAGATCAATCGATTGACTATCAAAACAACCTGCCAATGAACGATCAGGAAAATGCCACACACCCCATTGTTTGACTTAGATTCTACGTTTGGCAGAGCGATCTATCGATTTGCATTTGGTCAATTCATTAATTGTCATAATCAGTGATGATGCGCCCCTCTAGAAGTCAAGGTAAAACCCTGGTAACATGTATTTTTATGCTGTGTACAGCCTTCTGTCTGTTCTCGAGCAGGAAGATAAAAGAATTGCTAAGTTGAATAATCAGATTTTCAATAGCTTTCAATTTCTGTAATTATTCATCTGCCTCCGCCCTTTTTTACAGCTCCTAGACAATCTGAGAAAACCTATACAGAGGACCATTGACAGACTATTAGAAAAGCTGTATCGAGGGTTAGAAGATGAATCAAGTGATGATTATTCAGTATATACTGGCATTGGTGGTGAGCCTTCCTCACGGTGTGTAATCACGTGATAAAATATTTTCAGAAAATTTTCAATAGTTTTGTAATTTCTGGACCAATTTGAATTTGGTTTGAAGCAGAGAATGTGGACAGACGTCATGCATTAGACGGACGTAATGGATTTTTGAAAAATCAAATGATAAAAAAGTTATTGAAGGTAAACCAAAATTTTGGTTTATCTTCAATTACTTTTTTATCAGTTGATTTTTCAAAAATCCAACGCGTCTAGCTTATTCATGGCATTTCCTCACCTCTGCTTCAAACCAAATTCAAATTGGTCAAGTATTAAAAAAGATATTGAAGATAATCGGAAATTTTGAGTCACGGTCATGATTATACACCATGCTTCCTAGTCACCTGACCTTATTTTTCTTTCGCCAATGTTACACTGTATCACACTCAAAAAGGACTTTTACCAAACAAGACTTGATTTTGACATCCTTACAAGAAAAGGCTTGGGAAAATACACCTATCAACAGGGCTTTCATTAAGAGCAGGCAGGCTGCCAAAATGACCGCCTCAAATCCTATTTTGGCTGGCTAGAATCATTTAGCAAGGGGTGGCTGCCCCTATGACCCCTACTGGGGTGAGGACCCCCCACTTGCCTCTTACAGTTCCTTTTCAGCCTCCTACTTCAAATCTTATTGAAAACCCTGTGTCATTTTCTCCTTTTGCCTCAATATTTTTTATGCCCCCTTTCGAAGAAAATGGGGTTATATTGTTTTGCAAGTGTCGGTCGGTCGGTCGGTCGGAAGGTCGGTCAGTCGGAAGGTCGGTCGGTCGGAAGGTCGGTCGGTCGGTCCGTCGGTCCGTATGTCGGTCGGTCTGTCCGTAGACCAAACCTTGTCCGGAGCATAACTCGAAAAGTATTAAAGGTAGAATCATGAAACTTCATAGGTGGATAGATCTCATTATGGAGAGGTGCAGTGCACAAGAACCGTAACTCTGCCGATCAAATTTTTTGAGTTATTGCCCTTTGTTGATTTTATAACTTGATTCTTGTCCGGATTTTAACTCAAAAAGTATGTAAGGTACAATCATGAAACTTTACAGGTGGATAGATCTCATTATGGAGAGGTGCAGTGCACAAGAACCGTAACTCTGCTGATCAAATTTTTTGAGTTATTGCCCTTTGTTGATTTTCAAACTTGATTTTTGTCCGGAGCATAACTCAAAAATTATGTTAGGTAGAATCATGAAACTTTACAGGTGAATAGATCTCATTATGGAGAGGTGCAGTGCACAAGAACCGTAACTCTGCCGATCAAATTTTTTGAGTTATTACCCTTTGTTGATTTTATAACTTGATTCTTGTCCGGATTTTAACTCAAAAAGTATGTAAGGTACAATCATGAAACTTTACAGGTGGATAGATCTCATTATGGAGAGGTGCAGTGCACAAGAACCGTAACTCTGCTGATCAAATTTTTTGAGTTATTGCCCTTTGTTGATTTTCAAACTTGATTTTTGTCCGGAGCATAACTAAAAAATTATGTTCGGTAGAATCATGAAACTTTACAGGTGAATAGATCTCATTATGGAGAGGTGCAGTGCACAAGAACCGTAACTCTGCCGATCAAATTTTTTGAGTTATTGCCCTTTGTTGATTTTATAACTTGATTCTTGTCCGGATTTTAACTCAAAAAGTATGTAAGGTACAATCATGAAACTTTACAGGTGGATAGATCTCATTATGGAGAGGTGCAGTGCACAAGAACCGTAACTCTGCTGATCAAATTTTTTGAGTTATTGCCCTTTGTTGATTTTCAAACTTGATTTTTGTCCGGAGCATAACTCAAAAATTATGTTAGGTAGAATCATGAAACTTTACAGGTGAATAGATCTCATTATGGAGAGGTGCAGTGCACAAGAACCGTAACTCTGCCGATCAAATTTTTTGAGTTATTGCCCTTTGTTGATTTTCAAACTTGATTATTGTCCGGAGCATAACTCAAAAAGTATGTAAGGCAGAATCATGAAACTTAATAGGTAGATAGATCTCATTATGGAGAGGTGCAGTGCACAAGAACCGTAACTCTGCTGATCAAATTTTTGAGTTATTGCCCTTTGTTGATTTTCAAACTTGATTCTTGTCCGGAGCACAACTCAAAAAAAAACTTTACAGGTGAATAGATTTTATTATGGAGAGGTGCAGTGTACAAGAACCGTAACTCTGCCAATCAAATTCTTGGAGTTATTGCCCTTTGTTGATTTTTACACTTAATTCTTAACCTTGCCTATATCTCATGTCCTTTTACACATACAGCCTTGATATCTCACACATAGATACCTATGAACATCGTTCAGATTTAACCATGACCTTGGACCTTGTGACCTTGACCTTGGAGTTTGACCAATTTTGAAAAAATTAAACCCGGCAAATATCTCATGACCTTTTACAAATACAGCCTTGATATTTCACACATGGACACATCTTACCAAGACCTTTCATAATTGACCATGACCTTGGACTCTGTGACTTTGACCTTGGAGTTTGACCTACTTTTGAAAAACTTTAACCTGACCGATATATCATGTCCTTTTACACATACAGCCTTGATATTTGACACATGGAAACCTCCGACCAAGACCTATCACATACGACTATGACCTTGGACCATGTGGCCTTGACCTTGGAGTTTGACCTACTTTTAAATAAATTAAACTGGGCCTATATCTTATGTGCTATTACACATACAGCCTTGGTATTTCACACATGGACACATCTTACCAAGACCTTTCACATTTGACCATGACCTTGGACCTTGTGACCTTGACCTTGGACTTTGACCTACTTTAAAAAAACTTTAATCTAGCCGATATATCATGTCCTTTTACACATACAGCCTTGGTATTTCACACATGGACACCTACGACCAAGACCTTTCACATTTGACCATGACCTTGGACCTTGTGACCTTGACCTTGGTGTTTAACCTACTTTAATAATACATTAATCTGGCCTATATTTCATGTCATTAGCTCGACTTTTCGAAGAAAATGAGAGCTTATACTGTCACCCGGGCATCGGCGTCGGCGTTGGCGTTGGCGTCGGCGTCGGCGTTGGCGTTGCAACCAAGGTTAAAGTTTTTTCAAACATCAATAACTTCCATACTATCAAAGGGATTCAACCCAAACTTGGAATATTTATTCACCATCACGCCCTCTACCTTACTATCAGGGCCCATGACCCTGGGACCACTCTATATGGGAGTTATGCCCCCTTTATACTAAGCAACTTAGAAAGTCGAGCGCGCTGTCTTCGGACAGCTCTTGTTTTACATTTACAGCCTTGATATTTCACACATGGTCACTTCCAACCAAGATATTTCACTTTTGACCATGACCTTGGACCTTGACCTTGGAGTTTGACCTACTTTAAAAAAAAACTTAAACTAGGCCTATATCTCATGTCCTGTTACCTATACAGTCTCAATATTTTACACATGGACACCCCCTACCAAGACCTTTCACATTTGATCATGACCTTGGCCTGTATGTCATTGACCTTTGATTTTTACATACTTTTAGAAATCTTTAACATAGCCTTTATCTTATGTCCTATTACACCTACAGCCTTGATATTTCACACATAGACACCTCCTACCAAGACCTTTCACATTTGACCATGACTTTGAATATTCCAACCTTGACCTTGGAGTTTGACCTACTTTTAAAAAGACTGAAACCAGGCATATATATCATGTCCTTTTACACCTACAGCCTTGATATTTCACACATGGACACCTCCAACCAAGACCTTTCACATTTGACCATGACCTTGACATTTGGCCTACTTGTAAAAACTTCAACCTGACCTATGTTTCATTTTACTTTTAAATATACAGCTTTGATATTTCACACATACACACCTCCTACCAAGACCTTTCATATGTGACCATGACCTTGGACCTTGTTAACTTGATCTTGGACTTTGACCTCCATCAAATGTAGGCCCTTGAGGGGGCATATATGTTTTACAAACATCTCTTGTTTTTCTGTACTTGTATATTATTCGCAAATCTCTAGTAAAATCCAATTTGTAGTATAATACAACTTTGAATTGATACTGGTCATGATTTGTCATTTAAGAAAGGGGTTTTGCAAAAGTAGCAGTAGCAACCCTTTCCCAAACAAAAACAGGTCTTGATGTCCCTAGTAGAAATAATTTGTGAAAGCATTGAGACAAAAGAAAAGATAATCAGCATTTTATCCTTTTGCCTCAATATTTTCTGCTCTATGTCCTGCACAAATCCTAATAGAATCCATCTTATCCCCCAAAGCAGATTTTAAATTTTGCTACCCTCACTTTTTATACGCCCAAAGGGTCGTATTATGTTATGGCCCCGCAGGGTCGTATTATGTTATGGCCCCGCTCCTCTGTCCGTCCGTCTGTCTGTCCGTCCGTCCGTTGGTTAGCAATTTCTTGTGTGCGCAACTCCTCCTACAGTTTTGATCGGAATTTGATCAAACTTGCCATAATTAATATCCATGGTGTCTAGTTGTGCATCTCGCTTACGGATTCAGATAACTCTTTTGTTCTTGAATTATCTGCCCTTGAATTTAAGGAAAAATGCCCATTTTCTCAAAAATGTCCATTTTCTTCCGGAACGCTACTTCTACAGTTTCAACCAGAATTTAATCAAACTAGCCACAATGAATCTCTATGGTGTCTTGTTGTGCAAACTTAATTTTGATAACTTTTCATGTTTGAATTATCTGCCCTTGAATTGAAAAAATGGCCAATTTTTACTGACAAGCCCCTCTCGGGCGTATATGCGCCGCTCTGCGAAGCTCTTGTTGTGGTTTTTAGCTCACCTTAGCACGAAGTGCTGAGGGTGAGCTATTGTGATCGCTCACCGTCCGTCCGTCCGTCTGTCTGTCCACAATTACAAAAAAGTCTTCTCCTCCCAAACTATAAAGCCTATAGTCTTGAAATTTTGTATGTAGCATCGTCTCAAGACCCTTTACCAAAAAACTTCTTTTATTTTGATACAAGGAAAATTGGCCCTATGTTGTTGGCATCAAATTTCATATAGAGACAAAGAAGGAAATCTTGTACAACCTTCTCCTCCTGAACAGTTTGGCCTAGAGCTTTGAAATTTTGTGTGTAGAATCATCTCAAGGCCCTCTACTTAAATACTTCACATTATTGTGATACAAGAAAAATTGACCCTATGTTGTGGGTATCAAATTTCATGAAGAAACAAAGAAGGAAATCTTGTACAATCTTCTTCTCCTGAACCTTTTGGCCTAGAGCTTTGAAATTTTGTGTGTAGAATCATCTCAGGACCCTCTACCAAAGTACTTCAAATTATTGTGATACAAGGAAAATTGACCCTATGTTGTGGGTATCGAATTTCATATAGAGACAAAGAAGGAAATCTTGTACAATCTTTTTCTCCTGAATCATTTGGCATAGAGTTTTGAAATTTTGTATGTAGAATCATCTCAAGGCCCTCTACCAAAATTATTCAAATTATTGTGAAACAAAAAAAGTTAGCCCTATGTCGTGGGTATCGAATTTCATATAGAGACAAAGAAGGAAATCTTGTACAATCATTTTCTCCTGAACCGTTTGGCCTTGAGCTTTGAAATTTTGTGTGTAGAATCATCTCAAGGCCCTTTATCAAAATACCTCAAATTATTGTGATACAAGGAAAATTGACCCTATGTTATGGGTATCGAATTTCATATAGAGACAAAGAAGGAAATCTTGTACGATCTTCTTCTCCTGAACCGTTTGGCCTAGAGCTTTGAAATTTTGTGTATAGAATCATCTCTAGGCCCTCTACCAAAAATACTTCAAAGTATTGTGATACAAGAAAAATTGACCCTATGTTGTGGGTATCGAATTTCATATAGAGACAAAGAAGGAAATCTTGTACAATCTTTTTCTCCTGAACCGTTTGGCCTAGAGCTTTGAAATTTTGTGTGAAGAATCATGGCGAGGCCCTCTACCAAAATACTTCAAATTTAATTATTGTGATACAAGGAAAATTGACCCTATGTTGTGGGTATCGAATTTCATATAGAGACAAAGAAGGAAATCTTGTACAATCTTTTTCTCTTGAACCGTTTGGACTTGAGCTTTGAAATTTTGTGTGTAAAATCATCTCAAGGCCCTCTATCAAACTACTTCAAACTATTGTGATACAAGGAAAATTGACCCTATGTTGTTGGTATTGAATTTCATATAGAAACAAAGAAGGAAATCTTGTATGATCTTCTTCTCCTGAACCATTTGGCCTTGAGCTTTGAAATTTTGTTCGTAGACTCATCTCAAGGCCCTCTACCAAAATACTTCAAATTATTGTGATACTAGGAAAATTGACCCTATGTTGTGGGTATCGAATTTCATATAGAGACAAAGAAGGAAATCTTGTACAATCTTTTTCTCCTAAACTGTTTGGTGTATAAGGCTTTTGAAATTTTGTATGTGGAATTGTCTCATAATGATACAATCTTCTCCAATTCTGTTTATCAGAGATCCTTAAGGTAAATTTTGCACTTCCCATGGTAGTATAACTCTCTAATACCAGCATTGTTTAAATTGTTTCCTTTAATGAACGTTGTTCAGAAGGTGTGTATGTGATATGAGACAAAAATTATCATCTTGATGAATGATCTCTAAGTTTAGCGATATAGGGCCATCTTGGCCTTCTTGTTGGAAAGAGTTATACTTTGTGTTACTTTTGTTTGCAGGTATATCTTTACTACACCTCCATTTGTACAGGGTATATGGAGAGGATAAAGGTCAACTAGAATGTGCCCTAGACTGTCTGAAGCGCCCTCTGCGTCATCTCAAAGGGAGACGAATCTCATTCTTATGTGGGGACGCTGGTCCCCTAGCTTTAGCTGCGGTTATTTATCATAAACTGGGAAACAGCCGAGCATCAAGTGATTGTATTAAAAAGTTATTATCACGGAGCTTCAGATAAGAGGGAGTGATCACCTTTTCAAATTACAATATTTCGTTTATAGTTTATCAAACCCTATGTTGTGGGTACTCATTGGAAAAGTCTCATCAAGACGATTCAAATGAGTTCACACAACATAGGGTTTTGACTTGAAATGACAAAGTTAGAATGTCTTCACCTCCGCTTTTCTGTAGTTCTGAAAGTTATCAACATAATTTACAGAGCCACAAATAAGAGAGCTGGTGGTAAAGGCATTCTAAATTTGTTATTTCAAATTAAAACCCTATGCTTTGGGTACTCAAATGAGTATGCAATGAGTACCCAGAATGCAGAATTTGATGTAGGTTTTATAGGAAAGAATTATTTTCAATGGCTAAAAGCAGGGTGTCCAAAAACCTCCAAATGGAGGTTTTTTACCCCCAAAATGAATTTTGTACCCCCAGTTTTTGCTAGCAGCCCTCTTTGTCTCTACTAGAGGGGGTACAAGCATGCTGTAAAAGTATGGTTTGTACCCCCAGATTTGAAAGTCAGTGGAAACCCTTCTAAAAGTGAATACGTGTAACCCCTATTATCTGTAGCGCTGTATTTATTCCCCTGTACATGGGTTTCACATACTTTTTGGCCACTAGTGACTCAAGGCATTATGCAATGTTTTTTAAAGATCATTTTAATAATGTAACAACACCTATTTAACCTAGTAATGGTAAAATATTTGACATTTGTAATGTGACAGCTGCTGCAGATGACAAGTAGACTTTGAATGATTCAAATATGTTATGTGCACAGAATAACACAGGAAATACTCGGACAATAGGAGAAAATGCTGGTCATCAGAATATTTCCAAAGCTTTTCCCAAACAAGACCGTTTTTGATCATGATGTCTCTGATAAAATAGATCTAGGATTGGGAAAACATGATAAAATAGGATTGGGAAAACATTGAGGCAAAAGGAGAAAATGCTGTTTACCAGTAAACAGCATTAATATTTTCAGTGCTATATATTTTACACAATCTTATTTTAAATAACCTACCACCAAATTGTTGTAACTTTTAGAAAGGATTAAGATGTCATCTTCTTCATGTTTCAGATTAGAATCCCTACACAAGCCGGTATGCGAGGACCCATCATTACCTGACGAACTGCTTTATGGGCGTGCAGGTTATCTGTACGCGCTGTTATTTGTCAACTCTCATTTCGGTGAGGACAGAATCAGTCGTTCGGTCACGGAGAAAGTGTACAAGATGATCGTTGACTCGGGAATACACATGTCTCAACAGCAAGGTTGGCATCACCCACTCATGTACGCCTGGCATGAGAAGCATTACCTCGGAGCAGCACATGGACTTGCCGGAATTTTGTTTCTACTCATGCAGGTGAGGAATTTACTCGTTTCCCAAACAAGACATGGTTTTGGCGTCCCAAATAGAGAAGGCTTGGGCAAATATTCAGACAAAAGAAGAAACTGCTGATAACCAGCAGTTTCTCCTTTTGTCTCAATATTTTTTGTGCCATATTTTACACAAATCCCATCTTAAATAGCATCCATTTTGTCATTTGTGACAGTTTTTGAAGTGGACCACCCTGAAATTTTGCCATTTGGGAAAGGGTTAAAGCCTGTAAACACTTTCTCAAATAACAAAAAAAGGGTGGTCCACTTTGAAGGCTGATGCAGATGTTCAACTGAAGCGAAAATTGGTGAATAATATAACAAAGAATGCATTGAGTAAAAAGGAGAAAATGCTTTTGCTGTCAGGTAATAATGGATTAACCCTTTCCCAAAGAAGACCTGGTTTTGACGTCCCTAATAGAAAAGGCTTGGGAAAACATTGAAACAAAAGAAGAAACTGCTGATAACCAGCAGTTTCTCCTTTTGCCTCAATATTTTCTATGCTTTATTTTACACAAATCCAATGGTTTTCCATCTTAATTTTGTCCGCTGCAGCAGCTTTCAGATTGGAGCACCCTGAAATTTTGTCGTTTGGGAAAGTGTTAAGTTTGTTTGTTTGTTTATTGGGGTTTTACGCCACAACAACCTAACTGAATCTCCAGCTGCTCACCCACATAGGTTAACAATCAAATCATTGGTGGGTGACTTTTTTGTCAGAAAGGATATTTGCCACGGTCGGGTATCGAACCCATGACCTCTGGAGTGATGGGCAGATGCGCTACTAACTGCTGGTGAGTAATTAAAACAGATTAAAGCCTGTAAACACTTTCTCAAATAACAAAAAAAGGGTGGTCCACTTTGAAGACTGATGCAGATGTTCAACTGAAGCGAAAATTGATGAATAATATAACAATGAATACATTGAGTAAAAAGGAGAAAATGCTTTTGCTGTCAGGTAATAATGGATTAACCCTTTCCTAAAGAAGACATGCTTTTGATGTCCCTTAATGAACTGACTTGGGAAAACATTGAGACAAAAGAATAAACTGCTGATAATCAGCAGTTTCTCCTTTTGCCTCAATATATGTATTTTCCATGCATTATTGTACACAAAATCTTATCTTCAACAACATCTAATTTGTCACCAGCAGCAGCTTTCAAATTGGGAAAGTCCAAAATTTTGCTGTTTGGGAAAGGGTTAACACGTTCCTAGACAACAAAAATTGGAGTGGTCCAATTTGAAGGCTGCTGCAGATGCCAAATCGGATGTAACTAAAGCTAGAATTGGTGAATAATAATAGCAAAGAAAAAATTGAGGCAAAAGGAGAAAATACTGTTTTGTATCTCTTTTAAACTTTATTAATATGAATAATGTTGTCTGCTGTAGCTTTCAAACATGAATAACCTAAACATTGTTGTTTGGGAAAAAATATTAACCTTTTCCCAAATGAGACCTAGTTTTGATGTCCATAATAGAAAGGTTTAGGAGGACACTTGCTAAATATTTTCTGTGCTATATTGTAGAATTCTTTACTTTTTATGCTCCCGATAGGGAGGCATCATAAATTTGACTTGTCCATCCGTCTGTCCGTCCGTCCGTCTGTCCGTCTGTCCGTCATTCCGTCCAAAAACTTTAACATTGGCCATAACTTCCTTATTACTTAACATATTCGCTTCATACTTTACCACAACATTCCTTGGTACATTACCTTTCTGTAGGCACATACTTTGGTGACCTTGACCCCTGGATGACCTTGACCTTGAACATAGATTGGCCATAATTTAAAATCAAAGCAGTGTCGGGGGCATTGTCATCTTACAGTGACAGCTCTTGTTAACATCGATTTTATTCATGTTTAAAAGCTGCTGCAGACAACAAAATGGATGATGATTAAGGTTGAATTTGTGTACAATATAGCATAGAAAATATTGAGGCTAAAGAAGAAAATGTTTTCCCAAGCCATTGCTACTAGGGACATCAGGGTTAAGCCGTCATAGAAATCCTTGGCTATTTGCTTGCCATTTTTCAGGTCCGAGATGAAAAGGCTCAAAAGTACATAGAAGAGCTTGTACGACCTAGTGTCGAGTACATGCTGACGTTACGTTTTCCATCGGGTAATTGTCCGTCTTCAATTGGTAGTTCTACAGGTGATAAATTGATACATTGGTGTCACGGGGCTCCAGGCTGGGTACACATGTTTATTATGGCTTACAAGGTATATATTTGGCTCCTTCCCAAACAACAACCTTTAAAGTCTTTCCCAAACAAGACCGGATTTTGATGTCCTTAGTAGATATGGCTTGGGAAAATATTTAGACAAAAGAAGAAACTGCTGATAACCAGCAGTTTCTCCTTTTGTCTCAATATTTTCTATGCCATATTTTACACAAATTCTATCTTTAATAGCTTCCATTTTGTCATTTGTAGCAGTTTTTGAAGTGGATCACCCTAAAATCTTGCCGTTTGGGAAAGGGTTAAAGTCTTTCCCAAACAAGACCTGGTTTTGACTTCCTTACAGGAAAAAGCTGGGAAACAGTGAGACAAAAGAAGAAATTGCCGATAACCAGCATTTTCTCCTTTTGTCTCAACATTTTTGTTCCAACTCTTACATGTGTACATAAATCATATCCTTATTAACACAAATTTCGCCCTCACAAGATGCTTTCAAAGTGGGTTGGTCTATTTTTGTGCTGTTTGGGAAAAGGTTAAGGTGCACCAATTTGAAAAGAGTTGGATAATTGGTGTCAACAATAGAACATGAGTATGCTATCGGGTAGAAAATGTTGAGAGAAAAGGAGAAGTTGGTAGTTATGCCCCCTTTCGAAGAAAATGGGGGTATATTGATTTGCAAGTGTCGGTCGGAAGGTCGGTCGGTCGGTCTGTCGGTCGGTCGGTCGGTCGGTCGGTCGGTCCGTATGTCGGTCGGTCTGTCCGTAGACCAAACCTTGTCCGGAGCATAACTCAAAAAGTATTTAAGGTAGAATCATGAAACTTCATAGGTGGATAGATCTCGTTATGGAGAGGTGCAGTGCACAAGAACCGTAACTCTGCTGATCAAATTTTATGAGTTATTGCCCTTTGTTGATTTTATAACTCGATTCTTGTCCGGAGCATAACTCAAAAAGTATGTAAGGTACAATCATGAAACTTTACAGGTGGATAGATCTCATTATGGAGAGGTGCAGTGCACAAGAACCGTAACTCTGCTAATCAATTTTTTTGAGTTATTGCCCTTTGTTGATTTTCAAACTTGATTCTTGTCCGGAGCATAACTCAAAAACTATGTTAGGTAGAATCATGAAACTTTACAGGTGAATAGATCTTATTATGGAGAGGTGCAGTGCACAAGAAACGTAACTCTGCGGATCATATTTTTGGAGTTATTGCCCTTTGTTGATTTTCAAACTTGATTATTGTATGGAGCATAACTTAGAAAGTATGTAAGGTAGAATCATGAAACTTTACAGGTAGATAGATCTCATTATGGAGAGGTGCAGTGCAAAAGAACCGTAACTCTGCCGATCAAATTTTTTGAGTTATTGCCCTTTGATGATTTAATAATTTAATTCTTGTCCGGGGGCATAACTCAAAAAGTATGTAAGGTAGAATCATGAAACTTTACAGGTGGATAGATCTTATTATGGAGAGGTTTAGTGCACAAGAACTGTAACTCTGCTGATCAAATGTTTTGAGTTATTGCCCTTTGTTGATTTTCAAACTTGATTCTTGTCCGGAGCATAACTCAAAAACTATGTTAGGTAGAATCATGAAACTTTACAGGTGAATAGATCTTATTATGGAAAGGTGCAGTGCACAAGAAACGTAACTCTGCCGATCATATTTTTGTAGTTATTGCCCTTTGCTGATTTTCAAACTTGATTCTTGTCCGGAGCATAACTCAAAAACTATGTTAGGTAGAATCATGAAACTTTACAGGTGAATGGATCTTATTATGGAGAGGTGCAGTGCACAAGAAACGTAACTCTGCGGATCATATTTTTGGAGTTATTGCCCTTTGTTGATTTTCAAACTTGATTATTGTATGGAGCATAACTTAGAAAGTATGTAAGGTAGAATCATGAAACTTTACAGGTAGATAGATGGAGAGGTGCAGTGCAAAAGAACCGTAACTCTGCCGATCAAATTTTTTGAGTTATTGCCCTTTGATGATTTAATAATTTGATTCTTGTCCGGGGGCATAACTCAAAAAGTATGTAAGGTAGAATCATGAAACTTTACAGGTGGATAGATCTTATTATGGAGAGGTTTAGTGCACAAGAACTGTAACTCTGCTGATCAAATGTTTTGAGTTATTGCCCTTTGTTGATTTTCAAACTTGATTCTTGTCCGGAGCATAACTCAAAAACTATGTTAGGTAGAATCATGAAACTTTACAGGTGAATAGATCTTATTATGGAAAGGTGCAGTGCACAAGAAACGTAACTCTGCCGATCATATTTTTGTAGTTATTGCCCTTTGCTGATTTTCAAACTTGATTCTTGTCCGGAGCATAACTCAAAAAGTATGTAAGGTAGAATCATGAAACTTTACAGGTGGATAGATCTCATTATGGAGAGGTGCAGTGCAAAAGAACCGTAACTCTGCCGATCAACTTTTCTGAGTTATTGCCCTTTGTTGACCTTGGACTTTGACCTACTTTAAAAAAAATTAAACCCGGCATATATCTCATGACCTTTTACAAATACAGCCTTGATATTTCACACATGGACACATCTTACCAAGACCTTTCATAATTGACCATGACCTTTAACTTTGTGACCTTGACCTTGGAGTTTGACCTACTTTTAAAAAACTTTAACCTGGCCGATATATCATGTCCTTTTACACATACAGCCTTGATATTTGACACATGGAAACCTCCGACCAAGACCTATCACATTCGACTATGACCTTGGACCATGTGGCCTTGACCTTGGAGTTTTACCTACTTTTAAAAAAATTAAACTGGGCCTATATCTTATGTGCTATTACACATACAGCCTTGGTATTTCACACATGGACACATCTTACCAAGACCTTCACATTTGACCATGACCTTGGACCTTGTGACCTTGACCTTGGACTTTGACCTACTTTAAAAAAACTTTAACCTAGCCGATATATCATGTCCTTTTACACATACAGCCTTGATATTTGGCACATGGACACCTATGACCAAGACCTTTCACATTTGACCATGACCTTGGACCTTGTGACCTTGACCTCGGTGTTTGACCTACTTTAATAATACATTAACCTGGTCTATATTTCATGTCATTTTACATATACAGCCTTGATATTTCACACATGGTCACTTCCAACCAAGATATTTCACTTTTGACCATGACCTTGGACCTTGACCTTGGAGTTTGACCTACTTTTAAAAAACTTAAACTAGGCCAATATCTCATGTCCTGTTACCTATACAGTCTCAATATTTTACACTTGGACACTTCCTACCAAGACCTTTCACATTTGACCATGACCTTGGCCTCTGTGACGTTGACCTTTGATTTTTACATACTTTTAGAAATCTTTAACCTTGCCTTTATCTTATGTCCTATTACACCTACAGCCTTGATATTTGTCACATAGACACCTCCTACCAAGACTTTTCACATTTGACCATGACCTTGAATATTGCAACCTTGACTTTGGAGATAGACCTACTTTTAAATAGACTGAAACCAGGCATATATATCATGTCCTTTTACACCTACAGCCTTGATATTTCACACATGGACACCTCCAACCAAGACCTTTCACATTTGACCATGACCTTGACCTTGGCATTTGGCCTACTTTTAAAAACTTCAACCTGGCCTATGTTTCATTTTACTTTTACATATACAGCTTTGATATTACACACATAGACATCTCCTACCAAGACCTTTCATATTTGACCATGACCTTGGACCTTGTTAACTTGACCTTGGACTTTGACCTACATCAAATGTAGGCCCTTGAGGGGGCATATATGTTTTACAAACATCTCTTGTTTTATAGGTGTCAAACTGTAACTAAAGCTAGAATTGCTGAATGATACAGCAAAGAAAACATTGAGACAAAAGGAGAAAATGCTGATTATCCTTATTTTCTTCTTTTGCTTCAATGTTTTCAAAAACCTATTCTACCATGGATGCCAACACCTATTAAAAATATGAATTTACTTTCAGTTGATATTGTCATATTGAATTTCAGATGTTTAAAGAAGACAGATATCTACAAGCAGCCAAAGATTGTGGGGAAGTGATATGGTCTAGAGGTTTGCTGACCAAAGGTTATGGTATATGTCACGGTGTAGCAGGGAATGCGTATGCTTTTCTTGCTTTATACCAACTCACGGACGATCAAAAACACCTGTACAGGGCTTATAAGGTAGAATTTTCATTGTACTGTTGTTTGTAGCATATTGTTGCTTTTCAATGAAAACCTCGTAAATATAGCTTGATTTAAGCTGCAGTTACGAGGTTTTTGTTGAAAAGGTCACTGTTGAATTTGTTTAAAATCTGTTTCTGTACTCTAAGTCAAGAACTGTTTGACCAAGGACCATGAAACTTTACGCAGTTGTTGCCTTTGACCCAAGGAGATGCCCTATTATTTTTTGGGTCTGAAGGTCAAAGTCCAAGGTCACCATTATTCTGTGCTCCAATTGAAGAACCGTTTGACCTATAGCAATTTTTCAGTGACAAGGGGCTAGTGGGGTGTATTTGTCCGCTTTCCGACAGTTCTTGTTTCAGATTGATATCATACACACATCCTATCTGTATCAGTAAAACAGATAATTGGACAACCCTAAAACTTGCTGTTTGATAAAAGGTGGAAGCTGTATTGACAAATGTATTGTCACAAGCAATTTCTCCATTATCCAAAATATTTTCCAGAGCTTTCCTGTTTTTGGGTGTTAAAATGTGTCAAATAGACCCAACAATACACCTTGGGCTTCAACATTTCGTCGTTGTAAATGCAAAACCTGGTATCTCGATTTCAAAATAATTTAAAGGGGGGAGAAAGAAGTGTAGTAACTTTTCCCAAACTGAAATGTTTTACTGGAAATTTGGACATATTGTTCACAAATAATGTGTCATTAATACTGATCAGTAAAAATATCTCAAAACCTGCATGGATTGTCTTAACTGGGCACACAAGTTTGTACTTTGAAAATCGCTAGGAATCGACATACGAGGTTTTGCATTAACACCGACGATTAACCAAATTCCTTGCTACGCCTCTGTATTACATTACAGTTTGCAGAATGGTGTTTTGACTACGGCAGACATGGATGCAGAAGACCAGACAGACCTTACTCTTTATTTGAAGGTTTGTTGTATTTCTGATTATCTTGAACTTAGAAATGAGGATTAAACGAAAGAAACTTTGATTAGAATTTTGCTTTAGACATAATAAGGATCAAATTTATCAAGTAAACAGTGACATAATCTCGGACAAATGAACATCATTGGTGTAAATCAAAAACGATTTATGAAATCATCAGGTTTGGGAAAATGTTGGGGCAAAAGAAGAAAATGCTGACGTATTGAGAGATCGGGGGCATATTGTTTTACTCGTGTCCGTCCGGGCAAACGTCCGGGGGTTTATGTGGTTCAATCTGTCCATAATTTATATGAAATAAGAACAATTCCACTTAAACCATGCCATTTTATGTGGCACTTTTCTTCATAAAGATCAAAGAAAAAACCACTTAATCCTGAAATGTTGGCGTGTCCATCTGTCTGTCCGTCTGTCTGCCCGAAAACTTAACATTTGCCTTTTCTCCAAAAGTATTTGACATACAAAGCTCAAATTTGGAATGCAACTTCCTTTCAATGATATCTATGTGTTCCATGCAATTTGACCTTCCTCAAGGTCATCACTTAACCCTTATCAACCCTTTACTCTACGAAAACCTTCAAAAATGGCCATTCGGGGGCATTTGTGTTTCACCAACACATCTTTTCTTCTTTAGCCTCCATATTTTTTATACGCCCGTCGAAGACGGGACGTATTATGGGATCACCCGTGATGTCCGGCGTCCGGGCGTCCGGCGGCGTCCACTTCTTTGTCCGGAGCATAACTCTGTCACCTTAAGTCCGATTGACTTTAAACTTGGCAGTTATATTCTTCTCATCATTACGGAGTGCAGTGCACAAGAACCATAACTCTACCTGGCTTATTTTTTGAGTTATTGCCCTTTGTTGTTTTTCGTACTTGAATCTTGTCCGGAGTATATCTCTAAAAGTATAATAGCTAGGATCATGAAACTTCATGGGTGTATAGATCTCACCAAGGGGGAGTGCAGTGCACAAGAACCATAACTCTACCTGGCCTGTTTTTTGAGTTGTTGCCCTTTGTTGTTTTTCATACTTGAATCTTGTCCGGAGTTTATCTCTAAAAGTATAATAGCTAGGATCATGAAACTTCATGGGTGTATAGATCTCACCAAGCGGGAGTGCAGTGCATAAGAACCATAACTCTACCTGGCTTATTATTTAAGTTATTGCCCTTTGTTGTTTTTCATACTTAAATCTTGTCCGGAGTATATCTCTAAAAGTATAATAGCTAGGATCATGAAACTTCATGGGTGTATAGATCTCACCAAGGGGGAGTGCAGTGCACAAGAACCATAACTCTACCTGGCTTATTATTTGAATTATTGCCCTTTGTTGTTTTTCATACTTGAATCTTGTCCGGAGTATATCTCTAAAAGTATAATAGCTAGGATCATGAAACTTCATGGGTGTATAGATCTCACCAAGGGGGAGTGCAGTGCACAAGAACCATAACTCTACCTGGCCTGTTTTTTGAGTTGTTGCCCTTTGTTGTTTTTCATACTTGAATCTTGTCCGGAGTTTATCTCTAAAAGTATAATAGCTAGGATCATGAAACTTCATTGGTGTATAGATCCCACCAAGGGGGAGTGTAGTGCACAAGAACCATAACTCTACCTGACCTATTGTTTGAGTTATTTCCCTTTGTTGTTTTCATACTAGAATCTTGTCCGGAGTATATCTCTAAAAGTATAATAGCTAGGATCATGAAACTTCATGGGTGTATAGATCTCACCAAGGGGGAGTGCAGTGCACAAGAACCATAACTCTACCTGGCCTGTTTTTTGAGTTGTTGCCCTTTGTTGTTTTTCATACTTGAATCTTGTCCGGAGTTTATCTCTAAAAGTATAATAGCTAGGATCATGAAACTTCATGGGTGTATAGATCTTACCAAGGGGGAGTGTAGTGCACAAGAACCATAACTCTACCTGACCTATTTTTTGAGTTATTCCCCTTTGTTGTTTTCATACTAGAATCTTGTCCGGAGTATATCTCTAAAATTGTTTTTCGTACTTGAATCTTGTCCGGAGTATATCTCTAAAAGTATAATAGCTAGGATCATGAAACTTCATGGGTGTATAGATCTCACCAAGGGGGAGTGCAGTGCACAAGAACCATAACTCTACCTGGCTTATTTTTTGAGTTATTGCCCTTTTTTGTTTTTCGTACTTGAATCTTGTCCGGAGTATATCTCTAAAAGTATAATAGCTAGGATCATGAAACTTCATGGGTGTATAGATCTCACCAAGGGGGAGTGCAGTGCACAAGAACCATAACTCTACCTGGCTTATTATTTGAGTTATTGCCCTTTGTTGTTTTTCATACTTAAATCTTGTCCGGAGTATATCTCTAAAAGTATAATAGCTAGGATCATGAAACTTCATGGGTGTATAGATCTCACCAAGGGGGAGTGCAGTGCACAAGAACAATAACTCTACCTGGCTTATTTTTTGAGTTATTGCCCTTTGTTGTTTTTCATACTTGAATCTTGTCCGGAGTATATCTCTAAAAGTATAATAGCTAGGATCATGAAACTTCATGGGTGTATAGATCTCACCAAGGGGGAGTGCAGTGCACAAGAACCATAACTCTACCTGGCTTATATTTGAGTTATTGCCCTTTGTTGTTTTTCATACTTGAATCTTGTCCGGAGTATATCTCTAAAAGTATAATAGCTAGGATCATGAAACTTCATGGGTGTATTGATCTCACCAAGCGGGAGTGCAGTGCACAAGAATCATAACTCTACCTGGCCTGTTTTTTGAGTTGTTGCCCTTTGTTGTTTTTCATACTTGAATCTTGTCCGGAGTTTATCTCTAAAAGTATAATAGCTAGGATCATGAAACTTCGTGGGTGTATAGATCTCACCAAGGGGGAGTGCAGTGCAGAAGAACCATAACTCTACCTGGCTTATATTTGAGTTATTGCCCTTTGTTGTTTTTCATACTTGAATCTTGTCCGGAGTATATCTCTAAAAGTATAATAGCTAGGATCATGAAACTTCATGGGTGTATAGATCTCACCAAGCGGGAGTGCAGTGCACAAGAATCATAACTCTACCTGGCCTGTTTTTTGAGTTGTTGCCCTTTGTTGTTTTTCATACTTGAATCTTGTCCGGAGTTTATCTCTAAAAGTATAATAGCTAGGATCATGAAACTTCGTGGGTGTATAGATCTCACCAAGGGGGAGTGTAGTGCACAAGAACCATAACTCTACCTGACCTATTTTTAGCTCCACTGGCCGAAGGCCAGCGGGGCTTATGTCATGGCCCTGTGTCCGTCGTGCGTCCGTGCATCCGTGCGTCCGTGCGTCCGTCCGTGCGTAAACTTTTTCTTTAAACATCTTCTTCTCCAAAACTACTGGACCAATTTCAACCAAACTTCACACAAATCATCCTTGCATGAATCTCTACCAAATTCCTTCAAAAGAATAAAATCTGTGCAGAACTTGAATTTTAATTAATTTAATTGAATAAATTTTTCGAAAAATCTTGAAAAATTCTTCTTCTTCAAAAGTACTGGACCAATTTCAACCAAACTTCACAGAAATCTTCCTTGCATGAATCTCTACCAAATTCCTTCAAAAGAATAAAATCTGCGCAGAACTTGAATTTTAATTAATTTAATTGATTTAAATTTTCGAAAAATCTTTAAAAATTCTTCTTCTCCAAATCTACTGGACCAATTGCAACCAAACTTCACAGAAATCTTCCTTGTATAAATCTCTTCTTAATTTCTTCAAAAAGATAAATTCTGTGTATAACTTAAATTTTGATTAATTTAATTGAATTAAATTTTCGAAAAATCTTTAAAAATTCTTCTTTTCCAAAACTACTGCACCAATTTCAACCAAACTTCACAGAAATCTTCCTTGTATGAATCAAATTCCTTCAAAAGAATAAAATCTGCGAAGAAATTGAATTTTAATTA
The DNA here is from genome assembly GCA_963680895.1 of Fragum sueziense. NCBI lineage: Eukaryota > Metazoa > Mollusca > Bivalvia > Cardiida > Cardiidae > Fragum > Fragum sueziense. Next base: position 34,434,115 of record OY804606.1, read on the forward strand.
ATTTAATTGATTTAAATTTTCGAAATATCTTTTTAAAATTCTTCTTCTCCAAAACAACTGGACCAATTTCAACCAAACTTCACAGAAATCTTCCTTGCATGAATCTCTTTTTAATGCCTTCAAAAAGATTAATTCTGTGAATAACAAAAATTTTAATTGATTTAATTGAATTAAATATTCGAAAAATCTTTAAAAATTCTTCTTCTCCAAAAGTACTGTACCAATTTCAACCAAACTTCACAGAAATCTTCCTTGCATGAATCTCTACCAAATTTCTTCAAAAGAATAAAATCCGTGCAGAACTTGAATTTTAATTAATTTAATTGATTTAAATTTTAGAAAAATCTTTAAAATTCTTCTTCTTCAAAACTACTGGACCAATTTCAACCAAACTTCACAGAAATATTCCTTGTATAAATCTCTTCTTAATTCCTTCAAAAAGATAAATTCTGTGTATAACTTGAATTTTAATTAATTTAATTGAATTAAATTTTCGAAAAATCTTTTAAGATTCTTTTTCTCCAAAACTATTGGACCTATTTCAACCAAACTTTACAGAAATTATCCTTGCATGAATCTCTTCTTAATTCCTTCAAAAAAAAGGCGAGCAGCTGGAGGCTCGGTAAGGGTGTTGTGGTAGTACTGGTTTGAGAAACAACAGGAATCCATGGGTAGGTGCTCCAGCCGCCGCGATATGACCCTGGTAGTTGAAAACGGCGTAAAACCCCAATAAACTCAAACTCCTTCAAAAAAATAAATTCTGTGTAGAACCTTAATTTTGATTAATTAAATTAAATTTTCGAAAATCTTCTTTTCCAAAACTACTGGACCAATTTTAACTAAACTTCACACGAATCTTCCTTGCATGAATCTCCTCTAAATTCATGAAAAAAAATCCGTGTAGAACTTTAATTTTAATAGATTTAATTAAATTGAATTTTGGAAAATTTGTTAAACAATCTCCTTCTCCAAAACTGCAGGACCAATTTCTACCAAACTTCGCATGAATCTCTTCCAAATTCCTTTACGATTGGATGAAAAGCTAGGCCGCTGTGGGCTAGGCTTTTTTTTCGCTATATGAAACATAGTGTATTTTTAAGAAAATTTTAAAAACATTTCTGCTCCTTAATCATTTATTGGATTTCATTCTGGCGTAGCATGGATCTTCTTTGGTTAGACCTCTATTGTATTCCTTGAAGAATTTTGTAGTCTAATTGTCTAAAAGCCAGTGGAGCGATACAGGGCCATCTTGGCCCTCTTGTTTGAGTTATTTCCCTTTGTTGTTTTCATACTAGAATCTTGTCTGGAGTATATCTCTAAAAGTATGATAGCTAGGATCATGAAACTTCATGGGTGTATAGATCTCATCAAAGGGGAGTGCAGTGCACAAGAACCATAATTCTACCTCCCTTGGGAAAAATCGCCAGCTTTTACGCAGCTTCTGCGAAGCTTTCAAGCTGCGTAAAAGCTGCGTTTACGCAGCGGTATTGGCACCTGCGCAAAAGCTGCGTATTTTTGGGGCTAGAAAAAACGCAGCTTTTAAAGAAATAAAAACAGAAGCTGCGTAAAAGCTGCGCAAAAGCTGCGTAAAAGCTGCGTAAACGCAGCTTTCCAGAGCTGCGTAAACGCAGGTGCCAATACCGCCGCGTAAACGCAGCTCTGAAAAGCTGCGTAAACGCAGCTTTTACGCAGCTCTAAGTCAGAGCTGCGCAAAAGCTGCGCAAAAGCTGCGCAAACGCAGCTTTTACGCAGCTCTGAAAAAGCTGCGCAAAAGCTGCGTAAACGCAGCTTTCCAGAGCTGCGTAAACGCAGGTGCCAATACCGCCGCGTAAACGCAGCTCTGAAAAGCTGCGTAAACGCAGCTTTTACGCAGCTCTAAGTCAGAGCTGCGCAAAAGCTGCGCAAACGCAGCTTTTACGCAGCTTTGAAAAAGCTGCGTAAACGCAGCTTTTCAGAGCTGCGTAAACGCAGCTTTTACGCAGCTCTAAGTTAAAGCTGCGTAAACGCAGCTTTTCAGAGCTGCGTAAACGCAGCTTTTCAGAGCTGCGTAAACGCAGCTTTTACGCAGCTTTGCACAACGTCTAAAACCTAAATTTAAAAAAATTATGTAGCCTGAAAGTCGTTTGGCCATGAATGATTCAAAATAAGTTAATACAAATTTCAAAGTCGATTAGTCCTTATCCAACAGCCAAATTTTAAAAAAATCAAATTTTAAAGCTGCCCCTAGTTACAATAATGGAATACAAGATTTGTTTTCATCATATCACAGAGGAAAAGGCTAGTTATAAGCAATTATTTCTTTTACTTCAATGGTTTTCGAAGGCATTTAAAAGTTATATAACAGAAAATATCAAAGTATGTAATAAATACAAATTTTTAATAAATAGACTTACAAAACTCAAAAGTACATTAAGCTAGTGACAAATGACCTAATTTATTATCTTAATACATTCTAACAAAATCCAAATATTACCCTTTCAAAAATGGTGAAATTTCAAATTGGTCCAAAGCTAATATTTCTTATATCAACAAACTAGGTTTTCATGAAGAAAAAGGTGAGTATCATAACAGTAAAAATATTGAGGCAAGAAGAGAAAATGCTGATGATCAGCCTATTTTCTTCTTTTGCCTCATCGTTTTCCCAAGCCTTTCTATTAGAGACGAATTGAAAGATGGTACAAAAAAATGACACATACAGAAAACATTTGGGCCAGGATCTGGAAAAATGTCCCTTAACTTACTTTAAGGCTTTTGAGCCCAACATGGTTCCAGATCAGCCTGTCTGTATACATGCAGTCTGATCAGGAACCATGTTGTTCTCTAATAGCTTCATCATAGTGTGTAACAACCACATGAGAGTAACATGATCCAGGTCAAACTGCACCTAGGGACAGCCTGATCTTGAAACATGGTTGTCTGAAATGCTATAAGGGACATTTTTCCAGCTCGCGGCTCATTTAAAAGCTGGTCATCATGAATTTAAATATGTTTTAGGCGTTTTCTCCAACTCTTTTAACCTGTGATATGTTTGATCACGATCCTTGTCATTCTAATTTTCAGAATAAGCAAGTGTGCAGTTTGATTGTTCTGAGGATTTCTTTTGGATTTTTTATTATAATAAAATTACACAAATCATCTAATATTTCGTCATTGTAAATGTAAAACCTCGTATCTCGTTTTCGGAAAACTCTAAAGGGGAGGGAATAGAATAAAGTGTAATAACTTTTCCCAAACAGAAATGTTTTACTTGAAATTTGGAAATATTGTTCATAAATAATGTATCATTGATACTGATTGGTAAAAATATCTCAAAACCTGCAAGAATTGTCTAAATTGGACACACAAGTTTGTACTTTGAAAATCGCTAGAACCGACATACGAGGTTTTGCATTTACACCGACGATTTAAACCCTTTCCCAACAACATTTTTTTTAGTCCAAAGAAGTTTCAGATACTAGAATTTTTGTATTGAAAAGCAATATCAAAGAATGCTATAGCATGGGAAACATTAAGGAAAAAGATGAAAATGATGATAATAATAATATACTTCTTATCTCATAATATTTCTTTGACGAAGTCTTGTGTGGAAAAAGGTTTAATTCTTTCATAAATCAACATCAAATATTCTAAATTAATAATATTAATATTACATTCGACCTTAAAGGCTATAACATACCATCAGGGAAAGTATTTGGCATGTTCAGTCCGCACCGATTTGACAAGGATTCAGAATACTACTAGATGATAATTCTGAATCTAGCATGTTTTTCATACCTTACTCTATGCTCATTTTTCAATTAAACCAATCATGTGATTGACATTATAATGCTGACTTTATAGTGTTTCTTTCTTGAATGGTATCTTTTAGCATGACAGCTTTATTTTAATGGATAAATTTAAAGATGAAGCATATTAAACTGTGCTGATCCTCAGAAATAATGCACCACTTCAAAGCACACGAAGAAATATTTCAGGGTTTTTCGCAGAATAATTTGAAGTCATTGTATCAAATAATAAGTATTGGTAAACCTTGAAACATATTGTGTTCATGCAAATAATTGTGATCAAAAACATAATGGGAAAAGAAGATATGCTCAATTTGAGCCATTTCTTCTTTTCCCATAATGTTTCTATACAAAATTATAACATATTGATTTAAAAAAATGCATTATTTACCAGTTTTTGACATGAACTACCTCAAGGCTGGGGAGAACACTGAATATGAAGGCATAAAAACACAAATTTCACATTGTTTTAAATCTCCAGTCCGCTCCACATGGCCTTAAAACCTCGGAGGGCCGTCCTCATCATGGTGAAGGCGTTGTCTTTAGTAATGGAGATATGTTCAGCAACGACCCCTGAAACAGTATAAATGCAGTATGTATTAGAAAAGATATTGATCCTAAAACCAAACGCAAGTACCAAATATGTAAGCTGATGAGATGTAACTACTTGAAAAAGTATCTCACTATCTCAAATTTCTCCTTAAGTTATGTGTTGCAATCAATTGTTCCTGTACTGGAGAAAAGGTACATGTATATCAAACATGATACTTGTTTAATATTGTTTAAAAGAAGTTATGGGATATGCTAACTTGTATAGACAAACAGACAAAAAGTCACACAATATGCCACTTCATTACAATCTATGGCATAACAAGTAGTGAAATATGAATGCTCCCGAAATGGCCAATTTTGCCAATTTTAATTTTTTGGACAGACAGACTGACACGAGTAAAACAATATAACCCCCATTCTTTCGATACAAGGGCATAAAAACTGTTTCAGCAGACATACAAATGGTTAGTAATGTGAAAATTTGAAAAAAAATGATAACTAATGAAAAATTGTTTGCAATATCATTTTTCTGATGAGATAAGAATCGGACAAGATGAACTTTGTTTTATATTTGACCAATAAATGTGTAGTAATAGAGGCAACTAGTTCCAATAATTGTGGATGCTAGAGTATTGACAAGTAGTGCCCAGTGGAGCTAAAAAATTTGATACAGAGAACCTACTTTCTGTTGACCGGCATTAGACCTTGGTTACTTTCTTATTTACTTCCATAATTGGCATTGAACACATCCCATTCTACATCAGAACATCAAATTGTCAATCTTTTATGAATTTCCACCACACATCCTTCATTGCACCTTTAACCTGAAAACAAAACAGTGCAATTAAAAACAGGCAAATGAAACCGCCCCCCCCCTCCCAATGCCAGTACCTACTTCGTGTTAGTAGGTTGGAATCCTGGTTCTGACCAGCAACATTCCTCAGTGCCTGTAAAATTTAATACCCAATGCTGGTATAATCTTGGCATGTACAACATCAATAGCCAATAGGTATGGATTTTGTGCTGTAAATAGACTGGCTTTACATGGTGTATGTTTTGTTAAATAGTCTGTGTTGTTAAAACATCTCTTAGCTACAGCTCAAATTAAGCTTTTAAAGTAAGACCTGGGTATTGCAGTTCCTTTAATTTTAACTTATTCCGTAACGTCCGTAAGTCCAAGCATTTCTAAAGTACTGTTAGATGCAATATCGCCTGTTTCCATAAAAACGGAAATAATTGAGCTCACTCAGAGATTTCATGAAATATTCTAGACAATTTTTGTGAAAATGTTTCTAAATTGTATGAAGAGTAGGCAAAAAGCACAACAAAAGTCAAAAATTCAAAATTTGAGAGCAACGAAAATAACTTCCCGCAAAATATATTTGCACCACACAGATTTCGTTCCATAACTGGTCACACAGCCCATTACCCAGGTCTTAACTTTATTATGAGATTTATAATTAGACTGACAAATTACTACTGTTTGTCTGAAATTACATCACTGTTTACAAGATACAGTTGTTTCCTGTTGATAACTTTGTGCTCTGGAGAACTAAAAACCTGTCTAGCTGTACCCCATCCCGCTTTTCCCAAAAATTAATCCAAACCAACCAGAAAAACAACCGGGATTTTTTGTCGTTTTTCTGGGTGGTTGGGGTAAGTTCTTTGGAAATGTACAAGGATTTCACACATAAGTCATATATCAGAGGAAAGATATCAGTATGGTGGGGTACATGTGTAACGTGTCTTCAGTCGGTAGAGCAATTTTATATGAAAATCAATATGCTCAACAATTAGCGAAAATGTGGTTAGATGGACTGATTTATCCTAGCTCAAATAATCAACAATAAATCTGATCAACTTCATTAAAAATCAAGCAATTCATTATTCAACAGTATATATAGACGATCTTCCTCTGCTGATCCTGAGCAAACTTGCTCAGCTACACTAATTGGATTGCTGAACTTACTGTGTCGATCACCGAGTGTATGAGAATGTTGTTAATCTTGAAAGGGATATTAAAAGTGTCATTAAGTTTTGGGCTGATCAAAGTTAAACTTGTCATCCTAAAACAGGGCTCCTGCTGTCGATCGCCACTGGCGCCAATTGCGACAAAATAAAAATTCTGGCGACAAACTTTGCCAGTTGGCGATTTTATTGGCGACAACTTATTTGCGCCGTATTCTGACACAAGATTTCAGGTAAAGGGTTGAGTCTCAAAAGCTATGACAGTCGCGTGTATCGGTGCTGGTCAGTCATTGATTAACAAAAATCGATAATCGGTAACCAATTATCCGAGATAGCAGTTTGTCCATATGATTATAACACCTTCTAAATAACTGTTTCAATATGCGTGAAAATGTCTTGGTCGCGTGGCTTGCCGAGGAAGAAAACTTTAGTCACTGGAAATTTATTCCGGTGCGTTTACCTGGAGCTTAATTTCGGCCTAAATCCAAAAAATTGTTTTCTAAATCCATTACACATATTCCCTTATAAAGACAGCACATTTTTGTCAAGACTGGAACAAACGAGCCAGATGTGTCGGCGGCATTTATTTGATCTCGGGGTAGTGACGTCATATAAATAACGAGTGACTAAAACGCCGTATCGTTACGATGTTTTAACCCCCAAATGGTTTGTATTTCGTGTAAACTTTCGCAAATCAATTACACAATGGAATTTGTTTCTATCGCATTTGAAAAGATTTTCTTTTTAACCAATGGATATAAAACACGAGGTAAAGCTTTTGTCAGAATCCGATTCAGGCTACGAGTCCGAGCATCGATTCACAGATCGAATTTTTTGTGAACAAAAAAGATTCACTTTCATTCCTTGTTTTCACATGGAATTTTCCGAGTCAGATTTCTTTAAATCTTATCTGTAGATTCTATCAAAGCTTGTGATCGAGTGATCGCCGCAATAGGTTCCGAAGTTTTAAGTTTCGTCACGAATTAATGATTTACATCGTATTTTTGGTCCTCATGTATTCGTTCTGAAAAATGTACTAGTTCTAGTCGGAAGGCATGCCGAAAAAAGGTTGACTTTAAGATTCTCCGATTTACCTAAAATAACTCATGTAATTTCTGCACGCATTTCAATCTGTATGTGTGTGTGTGTGCGCGCACGTGGTTTGGGGAGGGGGTCGCATTGACAACTGGGTGGGGTAAGTGACGTTCCGTGTAATCATTGTAAATCAGAGGGAACCGCATCCAATCGACCCAAATTATAGAATTTATGCTACTGATCTTGATTTCTATATTGATGTCAATAAAAAGTCATAAACATCATGACATATTACCTAATTGTGATGATAATTATGCATTTTTACAGACTATAATGTTGGGTGCTTTTTTTAGGGGGGGGGGGAGAGAGCAGGGGGGGTCTATATGTTTTTCTTCTTTTCCCATTGGCTCCTCTTCTGGCACCGACTGGCTCCAATTGGCCCCAAAAAATTTCAATTGGCGATTTTGCTGGCGCCAAGTCTAAATTTGCCAGGGGAAGCCCTGCTAAAATACAGAAGTATTGCCATAAGTTGCCCATCCATCTCCATCATCAGCTTGGTGCCCGCTGTCATTGATGTTTCGGCCCTTATCCAAGTACATCTCGTAGCGGGTGGGCCCACCAGTAAATGGTGTGGAGATGGATTGATTCCAGTTATTCTCTAAGAGTAAGTTAGCTAATCGAATACAGTCTTGAACATTGTCTCAAAGCCATTTTGGGATAGTCTGGTTACCTTAAGCCAAACTTTTACCGGTCAGAGCCTGTACCTTGTATCAGACCAGATATGCCCTGACCAACACACAGGACGACACTAGTCTCGAACTGACACTGTACAATTCAGTATGTGATGAGGCAGTCTGATCCATCTTGTCTACCGTAGTTCAACCTCTTGCATCAGCCTTCCAGGCGATCTCTAAGCTCAACTGCTATAACATGGCACAGTCGTTTCCATCGTACTACCAAAAGCCTCAAAGCCTTTGAAAACGTATGGCCAAACTAATTGATCAACCACAGCCTATCTCCCATCCGAGATAGCTCATCAATAGTTTCGACCAACCCTATCTCTCATTATCAGAGATAGTCCTATCTCCCATACGAGATAGCTCACCAATAGTGCCCAAAATCACTTAGCTTTATATCATGGTATATGCTGGTTTCCATTTTGTCACTATTCAGGGCGATCAGAGAACTTACTAAGATGGATACGAATATTCACTGTTCGGTCCTTTGTCCCCTCTACTAGGATGACAAAGCTAACACAACAATACCAATTTTATTCGGCCGTATAATTTTCACTATTGAAAACGACCTGTTCTTCTCACATCCAAAACCAGAATGATTGCAACAGAGAAATTCTGCGCCTTTTATACTTTTTGGATTGAGTCCGGCTTCACTCATGGTTCCCGGTTTTTATCAGGTGCTTGTAGACTGGAATTCTATAGACTAGATACTTAAGTGAAACCCTAGGTTCGTCACACATGCACAAAACTGTTTGAAATTTGATGCATAAATAAGAAAGTTATTCCACAATTTCTTACCTGAAGGGGAGGGGGCAAATTTGTCTGTATTTGGTATCCATCCCATGATGCACAATCTCCACTGTGATTATACTCTTTAATTTACCCATTACCACACAGTCACGCCTTTGGCAAGTTCAAGGCTTTGGAAAACATTGTGGAAAATGAATAAATTTCTTGTAAGAAGCAATTTCTTCATTTACCAGACTGTTTTCTACACAAAAACATCCAAAAATTTTAGATTTCAATCACTACAAATTGTCGTCTGCAGCATCTTTGAATTTGGATCACCCTAAAATTTTGTCATTAGGTAATGAGTTAACCACAGATTTACTATAGATACATAAAACTTACCATTATTCAATCAGTGCTGAGTTTTACTACATTACCAGCTTGCTTTATTACTAAGCACCATAAAAGGATTTTTTGTCAGTGGGGTGGTGAATGGGTACTGTAAAATAGCCTGAAATAAATAAACAAAAACTTTTCTCTCCTATAAAATTTTGAGAATTCCAAAACAATATATAGAATCAGTCGGGATGACGTCATAGCCTCACTTTCATTTTTTCATCGAGGGTACAACCTCGGTCTTTATCGTTACGGGACACCAACTTTGAGGCAGATTATTTCAAAAATCCATCGTTAAAATTCATAAACAAAACTCTTTCTTTAAAGAATGTGATTTAAACTTTCTAACTACCAACGCATTTTTAATAATCAGGCGTAGTCGTCGAGATATTAATGCTGAAAGTTGGTTATGCTTCAACGAAAAAGACCGAAGCTTTCACCTCCACCGAATGAGTGCAGGTCCGCTGACGACGTTTTTGATTGGCTGAAAGAATTGTGCCGACCGGGTCAATAGATCTATTATTTATTGTTTGTTTTGATGGTACTGTGTTGTTATTGATCTTATTACCATTTATCACAAGTTCTTTCATTTTCATGTCACATACATGTTCTATAATTAGATAAATTAACTCTTTCTCCAATGGCAAAATTTAAGAATTGATCCAAATTGGAAGATCAGTGCTACCTGATGTACACAACAAATTTAATAAATTTTTATTCATACTAAGAGACATTTAAAGTTAAAAATGTGTTGGGTTTCTTTTGAGCTTAAGTAAATAATGGAGATAAATGATAATGTGATAATACAATTCTCTCCTTTCCTCTCAATGTTTCCCAAAACTATCTCTCAGGGAGTGACATTTTTGTTTGGGAAAGGGTTAAACTATTGAGGCCCAAATCATGAAATAATGTTACTAAAACCTTATAATTATACATAGATCTTTTATCAACTTATAATTTGAATAAAATTAACTTTCCATTTAAGGTATAAAGTGCCTAATTAAAAACACCACTTTCTAGCCATACGAAATGTATCAAATTACACACACTTGTAAATACACTTCACATAAGTTGATTCACCGTGCCAGATTTCAAGATTATGCTTCAAGAAAAAAATAATTTACAAATATCATTTTACTCTATATTCATATGCAAGGGAGGTAATTTTGAACATTTTTGTCAAATATTTCCATAAATATGCATTAATTCAAAATTCTAAACCGTACAAAATGCTTATGTTTGTATTTGGAATGGAAATGTAACACAGTTTAGGAATTACTGGCAGTTTTCAAATTTTGCCGCTGGCTCTTTCGTGCCAATTAGGCCCTTCTTACCTTAAAAACACTACATTTTGCTGTGGTTAGCTGTTAACATGCCAGTAAATAGAGTAAGTGGCAGCCATTTTGAGCAGTAGTGAACTAAAATGGACACTTTTTTTATCTACAAATTCTCAAAATATGATGGGGGAATATTAGTATTTCAAAAGAGTTAACACAGTATATGCAATCAGGAATTATATCTCCTTATAATTTTGTAGTACTTAATGAACAAAAATAGATATAACTTACTTTTTCCTCAAACCATCAAAATCATGGGTTCAAAGAAGAAGAAAAATGGGGGGAATGGCATACTGTGAAATGATTGGCTAATAAATTGTTTATCTTTTTATAACCAATCATGGCTCATCTTGAGGAGCACCTGCCAATATTACCCTTTCCCAAACAAGACCTGTTTTTTTTTTTACATTTTTAGTAGAAACAGTTCAGAGAAAAAAGTAAAAGAAAATGTACATCATATTTTTTATGCTGTAATTCAATATCTTTGCTATTTTTACTAAAAAAATGTTGTCTTCAACATCTTATAAATATTGGAGCAACCTTAAAGTTTGCTTTTTGGGAAAGAGTAAACAACCTTTTTGGGAAAGAGTAAACAACAGTGTACCCAATTCATGGAAAAAGGAAAAAGGAAAAATTGGAAATCATAACTGTAATTTCATTCTTCATTCATTTCTTTTCTCTCTCAGGAAAATTCTCCAAACAACATAAATTAATTTTGATTAATTTCCATAACAACTAATTTCATTTAGAATCTATCTCAATTATAATATTAAAAAAGTCACAAATAATATGCATGGCTTATTGCACTTAAACATAACAGCCTTAAATTGTTTGGTCAACTTGTTATCATTGTACCAGCAATATATAGAAATCAATATTATATGATGCATAATTGTCCTAAATGAAATTAATATAATGGTAAAGATATGGTATTTTAGCAGTCACAAATTTGCAACAAGTTTGCAACAATGACTGAAGTATACAGGTTTAACCCTTACCTCAGAAAGTCTTAAATAGTTTTAATACTTCACATCATAGTGCTTTTGATACCATTGACAAGAAATGCTAAAACAGACAGACCAAGGGACTCAAAAACAATAAGCTGAGTTTGCAAAGGGTAATGAAATGGACCTTTTAATTTATGTATTTTTACTTGTTGATAAAAAATGGATTTAGAAGTAATTTGTCAAACTCTGTGAAATAGTTTGTTTGCAGATGTTGAGTAAAGGGTACTTACCAGACTATTAATTAACACTTTCCCAAAAAATGCAGATGAATAATTTCAAGAGAATAGATTTTTTTGTCTTTCTGAGTGTAAAGTATTGTGGAATATGAAGAAATTGCAAGCATTACTAATTTAGTTTTTTTTCCTTTTTCTTTTCATTAGAAACTTATATAACTTTTGTGCATATTAAGACAAGTTTTAATAAGGGCACACATAAAGGGTTTTTTATGGGGGTGTTAAAATCTAAGTATCAGTCATAGAATTTGACAATTCTATGCAATTTTCTCTTTTCTTATAAATGTTTCTATTAAAAAAAATACAAAAATATTTTAAACCCTTTTATATATTTTTTTTAACATCCTTAACCCTTTCCCAAACAAGACTTGATTTTGATGTCCCTGATAGAAAAAGCTTGGGAAAACATTGAGGCAAAACAAGAAACTGCTGACAATCATCAATTTCTCCTTTTGTCTCAATATTTTATGTGCTCTCTTGTAACATAATGTCCACGTTACCTTGGCCGTCCTGTGATCGTATAGTAAGCGGATTTCAAACACCAAACACATTTGGTTTACAACACGACGTTTAATACATCCCATCAAGACAGAATTACAACAATACGTCTAAACAATTTCAAATCATCTAAATAATTAGTCCATTATGAAATGGGTTCACATCTGATCTTGATCCCTGTGGCTAGTCCAATATTATTAACATTATCTGATCTCAGTCCGTTTCACTACTTCATAATTCTGTTCTGGGGCTTGAGGCCCAGAACATATTAACACCTTTCTACATCTGTAATGCTCTAATTTCTTCTCCCTTCTTTTTTCGAGCCCGCTCGCTCGATCCTTTTTTATACGGGACCAACACCATATTAATATTAATGTATTACAAAGCATGGTACAAGAGTATTGGTCATTTGTCGTTTGATTCATTGATGAAGTTATCAATGTCAAAAGGGCGGTTCCCATACTAACTGTCCAAATAAGGAGTATTGGATTTCCCTTTCCAACATAAACTGTTTGTGCCATTATACTACAATAACCCCATTTGTTACAAGATTTTTACTTGTTCATCAATCAAAATCTTAAATTAATGAAGAATCGTATGACCAATACGCCTGTGTAGAAACATTTGAGACATATAAGTTAGTATATGATAAAATCGACTATATGTTATTAAAAAGTACATAGACACAATGCTTAGAAACATCAAATTACACAACTATCTAAAGTGTTCCCAGTGTCCCTGCACTGCCATTATTACATTGATTTCTTGGCTATCATCTCGAAGTTCTAGTGTCACCTATTTAAATAACTTCTTACAATATTGCCCTAATACTACTTAAGCAATTTCTTACACATGTTTCCTTTAACAACAACTTTGCTACACAACACAAATGTTGTTGAATGAATACACCACACTTACATAATTATTATGTAAAGTGTACCCTTGCTGGATAAGGCATTTAAATTGCCTAAAAATGAATCACACACATATCATTTCTACATTTCAGTAGATCCAGCAATAATGTACAAAAATTCTGTGAACTTTGAACATCGTGAATCAAGATACCAACCAATGTCAATTAGGAACGGATAAAAGAGTCCCGGGACTTTCTATTACCCCTAGTTACATAACGACTCTACTATTCCTTACTATGCCCGAAGAGGTCACCCGAGTACATTGTTTTGCCTGAATACCAAGATTAAGCAAACTGATCGTATTCGATCCAAAATAATGCCCACATCATACTTGATTCATGGCAAATCAATTACTGTTATCTTCCTCATCGTCCTTTCAATTATTTGTCTAAATCCCCCAATTACAATATCATTTACAATATCAATTACAATACAGACTTGATTGGACATGTAGCCAAACAAATTTCCAATACAATATTTCTTCCAAAGCCCTCTGCTTTTAGTTAATCTTGATACGGATTTCCCCCAAATAGTTTGTGTCACTAGTGATTCCTTCACTTGACTTAACAACGCTTTCAACATAATTAATCTTTCAATACGAAGTTCAGTTATGAACACCCTATGAAGGAATATACGCGATAGAAAAGTTGTTTGCTATTTCCAGTAAAACCCTATCTAACCATTGATCTATTACAACGTGATTATTGTTACCATTTTGCTTCCTAAGTATGATTTCTTCAAAGAGTCTGTTTACCAACTGTACCTTTGGATGATTTTTATTATACTCTGTAAACTTGTCAAACTCTTTCAATATCCTATCTCGCTTTTGTTTCGTTATGTACGTTGTCAATGTCTCTTTGAGAATTATCACTGCAGACGTGATCATATAAATTCTCTTGCAAAGTCAACTTGACCGAGATCCCATAAGAACTTTCATCATTAAACTGATTAGAATATTCATGGTCTATGGGCAGTCTAACCGGAAAATTATTAGACATCCTCTTTAGCATTAATTTCTCACGGCGAATAATGAATTCATTTGGTCTGTATTGGAGTATTGGAAAGTCTTCCGATTCTGAATACCCATATCGTGTAAATTGATACTTTGGTGACTCTTTTCTTATTGTTTTCTTTTTCCTTCCTAAAGGGTTCTTTAATTTTAAAGTGTCATACCCACATTTAATACTTGCGGTGCATGTATAATAACTTGATGAGCAGTCTGATTCGGAAATGTCAGATTCCGATTAATTTATGTTTAGATTTTGCATTTTCTGAAATTTAAAACTTTCCAACTGCGAACCTGATGGGTTTGACTGTACTGAACGATTAAGATTAGTATATTGAGCATTGACCTTCTCAACCCTGCTATTTGCAATTTCCCTATTACAAGAGACACAATATTGCATATAAGCTGGAGTAGCTGAAGCAACAATACTACCCATTTTCAACCTAACTGTTTTCCCCATATTGTTGGTAAACATAACAGCTACTTGCTTTCTTATATTACCTTTATTTGTGGGGCGACAATCCCTCATAATGTGTCCATAAAGACGACACTTATAACATAGTTTTGATTTGACCGAATAGACCTCCGTCGAATCAATATAATGATTATTGTCCAGCAAGATTAACCCGGTACATCTGCATATTATGTACTTGCATATTTAAACTATTCGTCCCTTTATTGAATATGACATTTTCAAATATCCAGGGATATCAAAAAATATAATAACATATTGCCTAAATCTGGTTGGTTCTGATAAGTCACGTTCAAATTTCAACAAAATATTTGTACTCACTATGTAAATTATGTTTTCTTCTTTTCTATCCCCGTTTTAGATCGACCTGGTCCTTTAACCGTCTTGCTACTTAAAATAATCAGCTTCCCCACAGCAGCGTAAATAAACAATCGTCCAGAATGTCCATAATCGCGTCATCTGTCCCTCGGATTAAAGTATTTTGGAATTCGTCAAAAGCGTTAACGACAATGTTTCCCGAAACGAATTGTAATAAGTGTAACTGATTGCCCCTCAGTGTATATTGCCAATAATCCCAATCTGGCTGCTCACTGAATTATAGTTCGATCCCAGTCCGTAACGCAACTGTTAGTTGCTCCTGGTCTCGGTACCATAAAAACTCTTGTAACATAATGTCCACGTTACCTTGGCCGTCCTGTGATCGTATAGTAAGCGGATTTCAAACACCAAACACATTTGGTTTACAACACGACGTTTAATACATCCCATCAAGACAGAATTACAACAATACGTCTAAACAATTTCAAATCATCTAAATAATTAGTCCATTATGAAATGGGTTCACATCTGATCTTGATCCATGTGGCTAGTCCAATATTATTAACATTATCTGATCTCAGTCCGTTTCACTACTTCATAATTCTGTTCTGGGGCTTGAGGCCCAGAACATATTAACACCCTTCTACATCTGTAATGCTCTAATTTCTTCTCCCTTCTTTTTTCGAGCCCGCTCGCTCGATCCTTTTTTATACGGGACCAACACCATATTAATATTAATGTATTACAAACCATGGTACAAGAGTATTGGTCATTTGTCGTTTGATTCATTGATGAAGTTATCAATGTCAAAAGGGCGGTTCCCATACTAACTGTCCAAATAAGGAGTATTGGATTTCCCTTTCCAACATAAACTGTTTGTGCCATTATATTACAATATTTTACACAAATCCTATCTTTAATAACAGCCATTTTGTCATTGGTGGCAGTTTTTGAAGTGGATCACCCTAAAATTTTGTTGTTTAGGAAAGAGTTAATAGAAAGGGTTTTGAAAAATTGAGACAAAAGAAAAAATTGCTGACAATTAGCATTTTCTCTATTTGCTTCAATATTTTTGTGTTGTATTGGACACAAATTCTTTTCTTAGTATTTTTTTTTATTTTTAACTTGGATAAAAGGTGTATTTTTTGCTGTTTGGGTAAGCATAAATGGACAGTTTCGACACCAGGAAATGAATTATTGAATAAATTAATGTAGAAAAGTGAACATAGGAAATTTTTGTAAAGTGCCATGAACTTTTTCAACATATCTGATCTACACTGACATGATACAAGTTACAGAAAATCATTTTCTACCACTGAATGTTCCCCTGAAATGTCACATGGATCTCTAATGATGGAGTAACCTTAATTTATATAACATGGACACATTTTTTTTCCATTTATTGGACCTAATTAACTGTTATTTTAACAATATGCCTCTCTTGTAAGCCCTTTCCCAAAGTACAAAATGTTGACTCAGAAAGATATGCAGTTCACAAATTAGACAATTTAGAGAACAAAGTATGTTTGTTGTTGGCAGGAAAATATTGAGGCATTATAGGGTAATAAGCATGTTCTTTTTTTTCTTCAATGTTTTATTGAGTCTTTTTTTTTCTCTAATTGGTACATCAATGTTTGTGAATGGGTTATGTATAGTGACATTCAATCTCAAAATCAACCAAATGGGCACAAACCTTTGAGGGAAAAGTAAAAGATTTTTTTTTCCATAAATACGCAGCTATGGATAGCTGCGTAAAAGCTGCGTCTTTCTAATTTAAGGGGAAGAAAAATCAGCACAAGAAAGACGCAGCTTTTGCGCAGCTTCTTGAGCTGCGTCTTTAGATCTCAGACAAAATTATAAAAATACGCAGCTTCAAAACAAAATACGCAGCTTTTACGCAGCTTCATAACAAAATACGCAGCTTTTACGCAGCTTCATAACAAAATACGCAGCTTTTACGCAGCTTCACAACAAAATACGCAGCTTTGAAGTAAAAAACGCAGCTTTTAGAGAAAAACACAGCTTTTACGCAGCTCTTTTTAAAAAACGCAGCTTTTGGGATCAGAAACCAAAAAAACGCAGAAAAGCTGCGTAAAAGCCGGCTTTTACGCAGCTTTCTGGAAAAGCTGCGTTTCATTTTCCCAAGGGCTGGCCTATTTTTTGAGTTATTGCCCTTTGTTATTTTTCATACTTCATTTTTGTCCAGGGCATATCTCGAAAAATATAATAGCTAGGACCATGAAACTTTTACCAACCTGCTCCCCCTGTCGACATAAAGCAGTGTTACGGGCGTATCTTGTGACAGTTTGACACCTTGTTTAGCTATACCATACAAGAATGCTTTCTCTAGGAGTATCCATTTTTTGCCTGCAGCGGAATTAAAATTTGCTTGCTCTAAATGTTGGCTGTTTGAGAAAGGCTCAATTGTTGTATGTTTTCCTATCTTTGCAGGCCTTGCTGGTACAATTTACTTCTTGACAGATTTGTTGGATCCCAAGAATGCCAAATTTCCAGCTTTTTATCTGCCATGAAAAAAGTTATCCTACTTTTTTGTTGGATCCAAAGAATGCCAAATTTCCAACTTTTTATCTGCCATGAGAACACACGGTGTATAATCACGTGACTCAGAATTTCCGATTATCTTCAATATCTTTTTAATACTTGACCAATTTGAATTTGGGTTGAAGCAGAGAATGTGGGGAAATGCCACGAATAAGCTGGACGTGTTGGATTTTTGAAAATCAACTGATAAAAAAGTTATTGAAGATGGTTTATCTTCAATAACTTTTTTATCAGTTGGTTTTTCAAAAATCAACCATGTCCATCTAATGTGTGACGTCTGTCCACATTCTCTGCTTCAAACCGAATCTTAATCGGTCCAGTAATTACAAAATTATTGAAGATTTTCTGAACATATTGTATCATGTGATTATCCACCGTGAGAACAGTTTTCTGAACTTTTTTGTCGGATCCCAAGAAGGCCAAATTTCCAGCTTTTTATCTGCCATGAGAAAAGTTTTCTGAACTTTTTTGTTGGATCATAAGAATGCCAAATTTCCAGCTTTTTTATCTGCCATGAGAAAAGTTTTCTGATCTTTTTTAGCTCACCTGAGCACGAATGTGCTCATGGTGAGCTATTGTGATACCGCTGTGTCCGGCGTCCGTCGTCCGGCGTCCGGTGTCCGTCGTCCGTCGTCCTTCGTCCGTCGTCCGTCGTCCGTCAAACTTTGCCTTGTGTGCACTCTAGAGGCCACATTTTTTGCCCAATCAACCTGAAATTTGCTCAGAATGATTGTCTTGATGAAATCTCGGACAAGTTCGAAATTGGGTCATCTGGGGTCAAAAACTAGGTCACGGGGTCAAATCTTAGAAAAACCTTGTGTGCACTCTAGAGGCCACATTTTTTGCCCAATCAACCTGAAATTTGCTCAGAATAATTGTCTTGATAAAATCTCGGACAAGTTTGAAATTGGGTCATCTGGGGTCAAAAACTAGGTCACGGGGTCAAATCTTAGAAAAACCTTGTGTGCACTATAGAGGTCACATTTTTTGCCCAATCAACCTGAAATTTGCTCAGAATGATTGTCTTGATGAAATCTCGGACAAGTTTGAAATTGGGTCATCTGGGGTCAAAAACTAGGTCACGGGGTCAAATCTTAGAAAAACCTTGTGTGCACTCTAGAGGCCACATTTTTTGCCCAATCAACTTAAAATTTGCTCAGAATAATTGTCTTGATAAAATCTGGTACAAGTTCGAAATTGGGTCATCTTGGGTCAAAAACTAGGTCACTGGGTCAAATCTTAGAAAAACCTTGTGTGCACTATAGAGGTCACATTTTTTGCCCAATCAACCTGAAATTTGCTCAGAATGATTGTTTTGGTAAAATCTTGTACAAGTTTGAAATTGGGTCATCTGGGGTCAAAAACTAGGTCACGGGGTCAAATCTTAGAAAAACCTTGTGTGCACTCTAGAGGCCACATTTTTTGCCCAATCAACCTGAAAATTGATCAGAATTATTGTCTGGATAAAATCTCGGACAAGTTTGAAATTGGGTCATCTGGGGTCATAAACTAGGTCACGGGGTCAAATCTTAGAAAAACCTTGTGTGCACTCTAGAGGCCCCATCTTTTGCCCAATCAACCTGAAATTTGCTCAGAATGATTTTCTTGATGAAAGCTCGGACAAGTTTGAAATTGGGTCATCTGGGGTCAAAAACTAGGTCACGGGGTCAAATCTTAGAAAAACCTTGTGTGCACTCTAGAGGCCACATTTTTTGCCCAATCAACCTGAAAATTGCTCAGAATGATTGACTTGATAAAATCTCGCACAAGTTTGATATAGGGTTATCTGGGGTCTAAAACTAGGTCACAGGGTCAAATCTTAGAAAAAATCTTGTGTGCACTCTAGAGGCCACATTTTTTGCCCAATCAACCTGAAAATTGCTCAGAATGATTGTTTTGGTAAAATCTTGTACAAGTTTGAAATTGGGTCATCTGGGGTCAAAAACTAGGTCACGGGGTCAAATCTTAGAAAAACCTTGTGTGCACTCTAGAGGCCACATTTTTTGCACAATCAACCTGAAAATTGATCAGAATTATTGTCTGGATAAAATCTCGGACAAGTTTGAAATTGGGTCATCTGGGGTCAAAAACTAGGTCACGGGGTCAAATCTTAGAAAAACCTTGTGTGCACTCTAGAGGCCCCATCTTTTGCCCAATCAACCTGAAATTTGCTCAGAATGATTTTCTTGATGAAATCTCGGACAAGTTTGAAATTGGGTCATCTGGGGTCAAAAACTAGGTCACGGGGTCAAATCTTAGAAAAACCTTGTGTGCACTCTAGAGGCCACATTTTTTGCCCAATCAACCTGAAAATTGCTCAGAATGATTGACTTGATAAAATCTCGCACAAGTTTGATATAGGGTCATCTGGGGTCTAAAACTAGGTCACAGGGTCAAATCTTAGAAAAAATCTTGTGTGCACTCTAGAGGCCACATTTTTTGCCCAATCAACCTGAAAATTGCTCAGAATGATTGGCTTGATAAAATCTCGCACAATTTTGAAATTGGGTCATACGGGGTCAAAAACTAGGTCATGGGGTCAAATCTTAGAAAAACCTTGTGTGCACTCTAGAGGCCACATTTGTTGCCCAATCAACCTGAAAATTGATCAGAATAATTGTCTTGGTGAAATCTCGGACAAGTTTGAAATTGGGTCATCTGGAGTCAAAAACTAGGTCACGGGGTCAAATCTTAGAAAAACCTTGTGTGCACTCTAGAGGCCACATTTTTTACCCAATCACCCTGAAAATTGATCAGAATGATTGTCTTGATCAATTTTCAGACAAGATTGAAATTGGGTCATCTTGGGTCATAAACTAGGTCATGAGGTAAAATCTTTGTAAAACCTTATGTGCACTCTAGAGGCCACATTTTTTGCCCAATCAACCTGAAAATTGATCAGAATGATTGTCGTGATCAATTCTAGGTCACGAGGTCAAATCTTAGATAAACCTTGTGTGCACCCTAGAGGTCACATTCTTTGTCCAATCAACCTGAAAATTGGTTTACAAAAAAAAGTTATTATATCAGGTGAGCGCTTCAGGGCCAATGGCCCTCTTGTTGTTGGAGTCCGAGAATGCCAAATTTCCAGCTTTTTATCTGCCATGAGAACAATTTTCTGAACTTTTTTGTTGGAATCCAAAAATGCCAAATTTCCAGCTTTTTATCTGCCATGAAAAAAGTTGTCCTACTTTTTGTTAGATCCAAAGAATGCCAAATTTCCAGCTTTTTATCTGCCATGAAAAAAGTTATCCTACTTTTTTGTTGGATCCAAAGAATGCCAAATTTCCAGCTTTTTATCTGCCATGAGAAAAGTTTTCTAAACTTTTTAGTTGGAGTCCAAGAAGGCCAAATACAACTTTTATATACAATGAGAAAAATATCCAGCATTTTTGTTGGAGTCCAAGAAGGCCAAATTTCCAGCTTTTTATCTTCCATGAGAAGTTCTCTTACTTGTTTGTTGGATCCTAAGAAGGCCAAATACAACTTTTATGTACAATGAGAAAAATATCTGGCATTTTTGATGGATCCCAAGAATGAAATCGAGTGAGACAAAACTAAACGAAATGCAAAAGTCAATGAATTTATCCTCGCCCAAAATATAATATATGTACAATTTGAAAGGAGATAAACATAGATGACCAACTGATTGTTAAAACTCGAGTTAAACTTGTGCAATATAGAAAGTAATGTGCTTTTCCTCATTATTTTCTGTGCTATATTGTACACTAATCAAATTCTTGTGATATCATCTGTTTTTCATCAGCAGCACCTTTAACATTGACATTCTCATATTATGTAAGGGTAGTCTACCCCTGATGAGATTCGTGCGACATGGGAATTATTCGGGCGACATCGAAAACATTCAGCGGTGGAACTATCCACCGCCGAATGTTTACGACTGCACCAAATAAATTCGGAAACGTAACGACGACGCTCGAAAAGAAAATCGGGTGTTTTATTAATCTCAAAATGGCCACATAACGGGTATTCTACCTTAACCCTTTCCCAAACAAGACCTGGTTTTGACGTCCCTAATAGAAAAGGCTTGGGAAAACATTGAAACAAAAGAAGAAACTGCTGATAACCAGCAGTTTCTTCTTTTGACTCAATATTTTCTTTGCCATATTTTACACAAATCATATCTTTAATAACAACCATTTTATCATTTGTTGCAGTTTTTTAAGTGGATCACCCTAAAATTTTGTCGTTTGGGAAAGGGTTAATCATGTCATATAGTGGTAAGCTGGTTTTGAGTAACTTTTCTGTCTCATCATTGAGAATGCATGCTCGGTCTACATGTATGCAAGTCTACCATCCTAAAATCGGAGTGACGTAGGCACATGTTTACATATTTTAACCACGTGCACAACATTAAAAGTACAAATCAAAATAGTTGATTGGCTTTGAAGCAGTATACAAAGGCATACGTCACTCCAATTTAACGGTGGTAGCCTAATATAGTTAGGCAGAAGGGAGTAACCAAGATTGACATGCATTTACTATGTAAACAGTGGGGTGGACGGACGTTTTGACCACGGATGTTTTGGCCACGGACGTTCGTGGCAAAAACGTCCATGGCCAAAACGTCCTGGCCAAAACGTCCGTGGTCAAAACGTCCGTAGCCAAAACGTCCTACATTCAAACAGTGGTCACCCCGTTTGTCGAACTACATGTGTAGCTCTTTGTAAATATTTGTAAATACACTTGTAGCATATTGTTGCTGAAACTATCTCTTAGTGTTACAATTTTGTTGATTACAAAATAAATTACAAAATGATAAAAGCATGGTTTTGTCAATATCCCAGTAAATACGTTATTGCTGATATCATTTTATCATTGACCTCGGAACTTTATGCAAGACATGCAAATCATTCACAGATCTATACCCAGATATAAAAGGAATTCTAGAAAATATTACCGTACTTATGTAAGGAAAAAACTCAGGTGTGTAATTTATGATAACAAATGCTAAATTTGTGACTTGTCAATTAAGTCAACAATAACAGTCGTTATTTTTCACTTTTGGCCAAATTATGTGACGGCATGCTTGATGTCTATCTACCCGTCCGTCCCTTAACTTATAATACGCACACAATGAAGATCACAAAATTAATCAATGCATGCGTAACGGTTTAGTATTTTCAAAGAATGTCTGAGCCATTGAGTTAACCCTTTCCCAAGCAATATCTGGTTTCTACGCTTGGGAAAACATTGAAGCAAAAGAAGAAATGATTATAGATCTAATAAGCATTTTCTTTTTTTGTCTCAATTTTTCTGTGCTGTATTCTCAAATCCTATCTTTTTTGACATACATTTGCAATAACTTTTTTTAATTAACCCTTTACCACATTGACGCCTTTTGACACCTCACAAGATAAAGGCTTGAGAAATCATTGTGAGAAATGAAGAAATTGCTTGTGACAAGCAATTCCTTCATTTCCCACAATGTTTTCTACCCCAAAAGACACAAATATTCACAATTTCATTTAGTTTGAATAGTTGTCTGTATCATCTTTTAAGTAGTACCAGCCTAAAATTTTGTTGTTTGGTAATGCGTTAAAAATGTTCTTTTCACACGTAGTATGCATGGTCGACCGTAGATATCCGGGCCGGTGGATACTAGCCAAAGGAAAAGTTTAGGAAAGGGAGGTAACGATTTCAGCAATTTCACTTTTCTTAGAGTTTCCTCCCTTTGATTAGCATGAAAAGAATAGAGCATTTTCAAATGTCTTCGTGGTTCAAAATACCACATGCCAGCAATACATACCTTGAAATTGGAATGAATAGAGTAGACAAGCTGAAAGGTAGTCCATCCCTAATGAGATCCATGCGACATCGGGATCCTTCGTGCAACGTCGTGAACACTCATAACGTATCCGATCTACTAGTATGCGAAAATGTTACGACTTTGAAAGAAATCGGCGCTTTCCACCGCCGAATGTTAACCGATGTCGCCCGAAACTTTCCAACGGGTTCCACGAATCTCATTTGGGATGGACTACTTTGAACAGAACGATGTATAGAGGACGAGAATTGACCTGGCAGAGCATTCCATTCGATTAGCATGGTCTGCTCTGCCAGGTCATTTATCGTGAGTTATACCCCTGCACAAATAAGGCAAACAGAAATGACTAGGACGAGATTGTCAACAATGATGCAATCATGAATGTTTTCTTATTTTACAACATCATCGTTATTTCAATAAAAACCTCGTAATTGCATCTTAAAACAAGCTGCAGTTACGAGGTTTTTGTTTAAAAGCATCAATATGTTTAACCCTTGTTTGATTAGCTCTATCCCAAGCAGCCAAATTTTGAACCATTCCAATGTGAAAGCTGTTGCAGACGACAAAATGACTGATGACAGATGTAGATGATAATTTATTGTGAATGTTAAAAAACATAGAAAATATTCAGATAAAAGAGGGAAATCCTGATTTTCAGCATTTCCGTCGTTTGCTTCATTATACAATAATTTCCAAAGGCTTTTCCATTTGGGACGTAAAACCCTAGTCTTGTACTGGAAAGAGTTTTAAAAGAAGAATACATGTACCGGTATATAGGATGGAAAATGGCGTTGTGGTAGTAGGGCCTTCTGACAAGAGATGAGTCCATGGTTAAAAGCTTATGCTGGGCCACGATATGGCTTGAATAGTTAACCCATTACCCATTACCACCCTTCAAATTAATAGCTTTGGAAAACATTGTGGAAAATGAAGAAATTGCTTGTGACGAGCAATTTCTTCATTTCCCACAATATTTTCCATTCAAAAGGACCAAAAATGTACTATTTCATTCACTTGAAATTGTCGTCTGCAAAAATTTTGAATTTGGGCCAGTCTATAATGTTGCCGTTTGGTAATGGGTTAAGCTGAAACTAATCGAATTCTGGCCTGACTAACCGTTGGCTATGTTCGAAAAGGCCATAACTACAACGTATTCGAACTGTAGTTACGTCATTTCCGAAAGTAGCCGACGCAATATCCTTTCTGACACTGGACAAGATATCGATCTATCGCCAAATCGCTGTTTTTCTACGAAAACCTCGTAACTGCAGCTTAAAACAAGCTGCAGTTACAAGGTTTTCGTAGAAAAGCGACGAAATGCAGATTTGCTACGTAACATGAGATAAACAGCTGATGGCCCTGATTGGATGTC
This sequence comes from Fragum sueziense, assembly GCA_963680895.1. Taxonomy (NCBI): domain Eukaryota; kingdom Metazoa; phylum Mollusca; class Bivalvia; order Cardiida; family Cardiidae; genus Fragum; species Fragum sueziense. The sequence continues at coordinate 34,458,824 of OY804606.1, forward strand.
GTATTTGTTTGACTGGCTAAGATTACATGCTAAGGTGCACCAGCCTTTGCGATATAACTAAAATAGCAGAAGACGGCGAGTGCGGAAATCCATCTGATCAATCATTTCTAGATAATCACAGGGTGTACAACGTTCGAACTGCATTATGGGTAATTTCGGCTCCGCCGTGGAGAATTTTGTTGAAAATTTCCTCGACTCAGGTAAGTGTTTATCAAATATTTTCGCTAATTCACGACCGATTTTGAAAAAACTAACTTGGAGTGCCCCCGCCTTAACGAAAGCAATCATTGGATGTTAATTTGACGTCCCTACACACAGTAATAAAAAAAATATTGAAGAACAAAATTTGGAAAACGCGTTTTCTGATGGCACCGCCGTGGAGAAATTTACAATGTTTTTGAAGAAAAGGAGCTAAAATACCATTATCCGAGTACGAAAGCATGCTGTGTGTTATCAGAACGAGCCTAACTGTGGTCCGCTTGACCATAACCTTCAGAAATCTGATTAAAACAGTGAAATTTAAGTCGTTTGCAAAATTGCTCCGCCGTGGAGAGTGCAACAAAAAGCTCCGCCGTGGAGTAAAACATGTTACAAGACATGCATTGTGCTTTGCCACCGATAGGAAACGGATCGAATCATACAAATGCATCTTTGTATATCACCTATGTATTATCTTACTTAGATCATGCCTGTGTACGTAGTAAGACCGTAAAAAATATACATGGTGTCTCAAAAATGCAATCCATTCTTCTAGTGCAACAACTCCTTGAATCCTATACCGATTTCCATGTTTTCGTGTATGAATATGTAAGTACGGGAGACCGGATCTATCTGTTACACGGGGCAAGTTGTTACACCTACAGCTGTGCGACGATGACCTCACGCACAATGTTCTAAATTTCATGATAATTATGGTATCTTTTTTTCTTTTGTTTTTCTTTTATATAAACTTCTCAATAGTCAATCTTGGAGATTAGATAAAAATGCAAATTATAATTGAAAATCTGAAAAAATCGTATGAAAGTAAATTGTCTTTGAAATTTCCTTTTGACCTGGGTTGCTCATCCTACATCATAAATGTGTTTTCACAGAAAAAATAAATCTATGTTTCTTTGAAATCGATCTTTTCTACAAATGCCACACTGTTTACCCATGAGATTATCTGAAAGTTCAAAAAATGCGAATGGGGCAAGTTGTTACATATTGTTTTCGGTAAGTTGTTACGCTGTAATGATACAGTAGGCATGTTGTGAATTTGTTTGGTCTCGTAATACAAAGCATATTCTTTTTTTCCTACAATGATTTCTATCGGTATTTGTGCTTCAAACATAGTTAACCAAGTTTTCTCCTCTGGACGTAATGAAAAGGCCCCAAGATATATGAAACGCCTGGGGGAATAGGGTTGTGATGGTAAATGGTAAAGACACCGACCTTAACAGGTAGGACGAACTGTGCATGATGACCAGAACCGACACGGTTAGCCCTATAATGATTTGCTGAATTTGAAATGGTCATTCTATCTATCTCTGTGGTCATCCTGGATCCGCCCTTGCTGCCCAAGTTAGTCAAATATGACTGACTTCCGGATACCATATACCTGAAAATGTCTTGATCAACGACCTCAAAATTGGTTACAATATTTTCGTCTAGGGTCACATTAGGTCTTGTCCCAGGTGTACCTATTTTACCAAAAAGAGAGGAAATTTTATATAAAAATCCTTTTAAATTATTCTAGTCAGCCATGATTCATAAAAGCTAACAGCACGATTTATATAGATCTTTTGAAACACGAAAAAGCATACCAGAAAAAGCACATATTTCTTTGGTGGGATTTGATTATCATATAAAAGTGAATATATTGCTGTAATGCTTCAGAAACAGACAATCCAGCTCCCATGTAACTAGAAAGGACTATTGATGGCTAAACCGTATATTAACCATATGACATCATGGAAATATGTATAAAATGTGTATCAATACTGGTTAAGCTTTTGTTAGAAAAATATTTTGCAGAAGTTATTGCACCCTGTTTTATCCCAATAGGGAAACGTTTTGAAATAAACAAGTACATTTTCAACTGTGTAATTGAAAAGAATATAAAGCTGTAACAAACTTTTATTGGATCATTGGAGGCCTTCCACATCATGTAAATTTATTAGTGGCTCTTGGAGCAAAAACATAACATTGGTTAAAACTTGGAAGGGCAACTTTGGGTGCTTGACCATACGGGTTCTAGACATCTTTCCTATTTCATAACACTGGGTTTGACCTTTATTGTATGTCATAGTGTCATAATGAATAAAAATGTTTTAAGGAGCACAATCAAATTTTTACTGAAAACAAGTTTTGGACCAAAAATATCACCTTCATCAATAATATGTATTAAATGACATTGTTACCGGTTTTGAATTTCTATGTAATTTAGCTCAAAGTAAGAGGAAACATGTAGAATGTTTTGTGATAATATGGTATCTTGACAAAGACTCTTGAGGGACAACATACTTAACTTTGGAATTCAATTTTACTCTTTTCGCAAATTTTACTGAAAAATATGCACATTTTAATGATTAATTCAATAAATAAATAATAATAATAATAATACAAAAAAAAAATCCCCTAAAAACACATTCACAATCATTTCCTCAAATACTTTTTTCTGGTATGAACGTAATGCCTTTTGTGTCTCGGAGCAAATTCAATTGACAGGTTTTGGGACACAAGAAAATGGGGACATGTTTCGTGTCATAGTGGGAATAAGTCAAGGTACCTTTTGGGAATCAAGTTTTGATTATCTTAGATACTAATTGCATTTTCATAGCTCGTATATGGTCCATAATCACCATGCAGAATTAAAAGAAAACTCATGCGTGGGCAGATTTCAGACACCCCCCTTTCAAAGATGATTTACTTTCATACGATTTTTTTCAGACTTTCAATTTTAACTTGTATTCTTATTTAAATCTCCAAGATTGACTTTTGAGAAGTTGATGTAAAAGAAAAATAATAGATAAAAGATACCATATCATCAAAGTTTATGCGTGATGTCATTGTCGTGCAACTGCAGGTGTAACAACTTGCCCCGTGTAACAGAGAGACCCGGTCTCCCCTAGTAACATATTCATACATGAAAACATGGAAACCGGTATAGGATCAACGAGATTGATTTTCCCCTTTTCCCTTAATGTCTTCTCCCATAATCATGCAGTTTAGAATCACAGAATATGCGAAGGAAATTCTTGTTTTCGGATCAGTCTAAACTTTTGTTGTCTAGGCACAGGTTTGAGTCTTTACATTGTGTGCCATTGCATTTCGTTTCGGTAATGGTATGCGAAAGTGTAATTATCTATTTGCTGTCGATATGAGTGTTAGCTTTCCCAAACAGCAACCATTTCACAAACCTTTTAAATATGCGTTTAAAATGCTTAAACAAGAAGACATTGATAAACAGCATTTTCCACAGTTTTCTGGCTCGAAATATTAAGAATTGTAACGAAAACGCATCCATTTTATCATCTATCTTTCTATTCAATCTTGGCCTGTCTACCATTTTGTCGTTTGGGAAAGGATTTATAATGAATTTACATCCTTTTGTTGTACATTTCTTTTGTTTCGTAGTATAGTAATGTTCTATTTGTATTGTCTCAGTTTGTGTTATTATGTGTTGTAACTCACCATGTTGTATGATTTATACTGATCTTCTGCAAAGGAGGAATTAATAAAGTATATATAGTAGGAATATATTTCGTTTACATAGAAGGAGAAGAAATTGCTGATTATCAGTTTCAAAAAAATATTTTCTATGTTGTAATATACACATTTCATTCTTACGATATTAGTTTTTGTTGTCTCCAACTCTTTTTAAATTGAGACAGTCTAAACTTTGGTCGTTTGGGAAAAGGTTAAAAACAAATTCATTTTAACGGCGAACTACTTAAATCATACAATTACGGAGACGCATGAAGATCAATGGAAAATACCATATACGTAAACTATTGTGATTGTGGGCATATAAAGTTATTCTAAATTATTAGTTATTTTAAAGGCGTTTAAGAGGACTCTCCGAGTAAAGCATTAAAATAATAGGACGTTAACTGTGTCACGTCTTGTGTGTACAAGATAATACAAAGGTGATGTGCAAAGATGCATTTGTATGGTTTGATCCGTTTCCTATCGGTGGCAAAGCACAATGCATGTCTTGTAACATGTGTTTACTCCACGGCGGAGCTTTTTTATTGCACTCTCCACGGCGGAGAGATTTTGCAAACGGCTTAAATTTCACGGTTTCAATCAGATTTTTGAAGGTTATGGTCAGGCGGACCACAGTTATGCTCGTTCTGATAACACACAGCATGCTTTCGTACTCAAACAATGGTATTTTAGCACCTTTTCTTCAAAAACATAGTAAATTTCTCCACGGCGGTGCCATCAGAAAACACGTTTTACAAATTTCGTTCTTCAATAACTTTTTTATTACTGTGCGCAGGGACGTGAAATTAACATCCGATGATTGCTTTCGTTAAGGCGGGGGCACTCCACGTTAGTTTTTCAAAATCGGTCGTGAATTGGCGGAAATATTTGATAAACACTTACCCGAGTCGAGGAAATTTTCAACACAATTCTCCACGGCGGAGCTGAAATTACCCATAATGCAGTTCGAACGTTGTACACCCTGTAATCAACTCGGAAGAAAATATTTATGGAAAAGGAGTTCTTTGTCTCTGTTGTCAAAGGTGGATTTGAAATGCAATATTTCATTTTTTGTTCACCAAACCCTATCTTGTGGGTACTCATTGGAATCGTCTCGATGAGAAGATTCCAATGAGTACCAGCAACAAAGGCTTTAGATTTGAATTATCGAAATTAGAATGCTTATACCCTTGTATGTTGCTCCGATAAGATGTGTCCAAGTACTGTCTGGTCAGTATCCATGTTTTTTTTTCCGAGCCCGGATAGCTCAGTCGATTACGTCGGAGTCTGTCAATCCAGGGGTCTCGAGTTCGAACCCCGGCTCGGCCAGTATCCATTCTGACATTTGACAAAAGTCATTTGTCTCTCACCAATGGGTGTGAATCATCTATGTGAGAGAGCAGCTGGAGGCTCGGTTTGGATATTGTGGTTGTACTGGTGCGAGAAAGACCAGGAACCCACGGTCAGGTGCTCCAGCCGCCGCGATATGACCCTGGTAGTTGAAAACGGCGTAAAACCCCAATAAACTCAAACTCCATGTTGTTTTGCCAATGGCGGTTCAAAAGGGGGTTCAAACGAATCCCCCTTTTAGCCTGATTATTTCATTTTCGTGCGGAAATTCAGTCAAAACTGTAATTCTAAGTAAACGACCCCCACTTGTATTTTCGAACCCTCCTCACAGAAATACGAGACCCGCCGCAAATTGTCTATGCCTCATTGGAGTTAATAAATGTCATGAAGAAGTTAGAGGAGAACAACATGGATCTAGATCAGACTGCGTGTATACGCAGGCTGGTCTAGATCCATGACAAGGGCGTAGCGTCCATTACGTATAATACGCACATGCGTAATGTAAAAAAAAAAATCGCGAATATGTCGTAGGTTGCTTTGTATCGTTTTTAGGGTCAGTTTTGCCGTTTTTGTGTCTCAAAATGCACATAAAATGCACGAAAACAAGACTTGCAAATCAAATTTTTCTCATGGGAGACCCCCGAACCTCCTTAAGAGCGCCCCCTCTCGTGCTCACCCTCTCTCGGGCCTACGGCGCTCGTGCGTAATGTAAATAAATTTCTGGCTACGCCCATGCATGTAGGCCTAATTAGTCTCAAATGCCGGCAGGGCCTTTTTTTACAGATTTCGGTTAAAGGATATGGATTTTGTGCTGAAAATAGACTGTGTTTACCACCGTTAGGCATTGATAAATCGTCGGTGTTGTTATAAAATCTCGTAACTACTTGTTGAATCAAGCCGTTGGTACGAAATGTTATATCAACACCTGCCGAAATAATCTTGCTTGTCCGAAATTTCGTCACAATCACGTCCGTAGGAAGCAATTTTATATTGGAGGGGCCGAAACCCTTGTGTCTGAATATGGGGGGGGGTCTGAATATTGGGAATGTGGGGGGAGGGGCTAAATTTGATTCTACCTCCAACTGCAGTGTAGGCCTATAATAAGGAAAGTTCGGCATTTTTTGCCAAGTTTAGGAGGACTCAGCCCTCCTGCTCTTACGGGCCTGGCGATTTACTGTGTAAAATCGTTCCCTATTTACAAACCGGTTGCTGGCTAGGGTTGAAATGAAAATGTCAAGAGGCGTGAAGCGGCTGTCACATTTTGATCGGTTGACCTTTTTGAGGTTGGATTAGCCCAATATTGACATAATACGAGACGGGTTTACCTTTTCCGAAATTTAGCACTTTCTAAAATTAAATGAAAGAAATCGGGTTTCAAAACCTGAAAGAAAAATGAAGAAAATGTAAATCTACCATTGTCGGCATTTTTCCTGTTCTGCTATCGTTCTCCTTTTCCCACAAAACACAGCCTTTCCGTTATTATAAAATGGCAATTTTGCCGTCTGCAGCATCTTAAACTTTCGAATATTTTAAATTTTAGCATTGAAAAGTGTTTAAATGTGGAAAAGATATCAAAACAGGATGGTGGCTGTGTTAAACGCCCCACTGAATTTCAGCTTTACGTCTTCTGTTAACAATACGCCGCCTTTCAACAAAAACCTCGTAACTGCAGCTTTTTTAAGCTGCAGTTGCTAGGTTTTCGTTGAAAAGCAGCAAATTTTACCTTATTTTGCTTTCGTAAGTAAATACGTTTGGAAAAACATGAAGAAAATGTTGATTACCAGCATTTTCTCCATTCCGTTCAATATTTTCCTTCATATTATTTTAACAATTCAATCTATTCTTGTTCATTTTGTCGTCTGCAGCAGCTTTGATATTTGATATGCTAAAAAGTTGTTTTGGGAAGAGCTTTATTAAATTTGACGCCTTTGAAGATAATTGCTTTGGAAAAAAAAACACTGTTGAAAATGAAGAAATTGCTTGCGACAAGCTATAGATCTATCTTCATTTCCCACAATGGTTTCTAACGAGGCTTTGAAATTGTTATCTGCAACATTTTTGAATTTGGACAAGTCTAAAATTTTACTGCTATCAGAGCCTTCCTTTCAAGGCATTTCTCCTTACTTCAGGTTTTGTTTTGGAAAAAGGTGATGCTAATATCAAAATACTGTCCAAAGATCTTTTAGGTCTATAATCATATTACAAAATAAGAAAATGCTGGAAAATCATCATAGATCTATTTCTTCGTTTTTTTTTTTCATATCATACGGCCAACTGAATTTTCAGCACTTTGATTTAACGTCGGGGAAAGGGTTAATTATCCCGCAAGTGTTTACAATTAGACCTTCCCATTTTCACCAATGGGAGGTAAAGGTTAAACCGCCTGATCTAAAAATAGCCTAGTGTAAATATACACACAGGGAGTAACGACGGATTATAAACCTGGCTAGATTTACACCCTGTTTTGTGCGTTTGTGTGCGTGCGTGCGTGTGTGTCCGATAGCAATTGGAATACATTACATAGTGGAGTAAAATACACTAGGATAGTATGTAAATTTACCTGACTACCTACTTAAATCGTGGCAAATTTACTCTTGGTGCAAAAACTTTGATAAAGTTTGGAAAGTTTTACCTCTCCGCGTGGCTAGGGTGTGTATTCGGCCTGACATCTCGATAAATTTAGCTGCGCTGTTAAACTGCTGATACGGCGCTGTTGCTTTCGGGCGCTAAATAATACACTTGTCGTCTGCTTTTTTGGAACCGAAGTGACGGAAACTTTGTTTAGTTGAAAAAGACTATGACAAGACTTGGTTGCACAAAATGGATTAAATCCTACAAACTTTAGCATAAACATAATCATATGGACGGGGCGATTTAAATACCATGCTCAGTCGAGCTTGAAACGCTGTGTTATCTCGAGGGAAAATATCTTTATACAGATAAATCTGTTTTTATCAAACTTCAAAAAGACTGTCACTTTAAAGTTTTTGTGTAAACCTACACATTTTAACAATTGAATCTCATAGAAATAAAAGGGTTGAGATTAGAATATATCCGGTTCGACAACATGGAAAATCAAAGTACCGAGAGCCCTGTTGTGGAAAATCTGACACATCCGACAGATAACAATAATGATATCAAAAGTGTTATAACGAACTCGCAAGAAGCTCAAGATGAACTTGAACAAAGCATAGCAAATATTCCTGTAGGTACAGAAACACCGACCAATGTTGAAATTATTAACGTTGCAACCGGGACATCAGAACAAACAATTTCTAACGCTGATGCGACTGGTTCTATGTTGGACCAGCAGACGGTCAAACAGGAAGTCGTACCTACAACTGTCAACGAAATGGAACAGAAACCATTTACAAACACCACGTGTTCACCTCCCAGTAACCCAACACGTCACGTGACTCCAGAATTGGACACAAATAGTAACATGACATCAGCATCTGACGACATCATGGAGATAAGCCTAACTGGTCAAGATGGCGGCGAACAAACTTCCTCTTTCGATGGTAGTGCTTTAATGGACCCTTTAGAGCAACTGTCAGGTAAAAAAAGAAAAACAAAACGACGCGGAACTGCCTGGACGGACGACGAAACTGATTTCCTAATGGAAGTCTGGGCTAGAAATGCTGCAAGCAAGGAAGAAATTACCCACAATACTCCAGTCTATAGATTGATATCCACCGCCATGTTAGAGAAAGGTTACGATAAGTCATGGGAGCAATGTAAGACTAGGATCCACACCCTTAAACGAGCGTATAAAATTACCACAGATGAAATTAAAGCCCTCAAAATGAACGTTGTTTACTGTAAACATTTTGATAAATTACGTATTATAATGGGCGATGACCCGATCACATCAGCTCAAATGTTAGCAGACAGTTTAAGCCTCAAGAGACTTGAAAGGGAAACGATGGCAAGGAATGGACAAATTGTGCAATCTCCACCCGCAGCAACATCAAATACTCCGAAACGAAAACTAGGCTCAAGTAACAAATCGTCAAAACGTCAACATACAGGCAATGATAAATCTCAAATGTCACCGCTATTGTACAACTCTTTACAAGTCGACCAGCCGACCGATCAACCCTTCACGCCTGTAATCTCACACACCTGGATCCCGGCTGTCAACTCACTACCCACCACCGTCATCGCGCTAACAGAGAACCAGCAACAACAGCAGACGAATGACGTCATTATTCCACAAGATGGCTTCCAGATGCCCCCACCACCGCCTTATCAGCCTCCGCCATCTTTCTCCGCGCCACTTCCCGCTGTGTCCAGACCGGCGGGCCGTCCGCAGCTGCAGGAGATTAACAACAACATAACAATTAAAGCTGAACGCGGGACTGGGGATGATCCGATCAAACTGAAATATTCTACACCAATGGTGAATTTAAGCACAGTTCAATCGAATATGGTTCTTACGAATACAGTTCCGACAAAAAGTTCGCTTCAACAGAAAAAGGAGGAATTGGAGAAGATGAAATTAGATTTAGAGATAAGAAAACTTGATATGGAGAGAAATAAACTTGAAATGGAGGAAAGACAGCGTCGTGAAGAGCGAGATCACGAGTACCGGATGATGCAGTTGTTGTTGTTCGGTCTGGGTCAGCAGAACGCTGCCAATATGGGTGGTCACGTGACGGACCATGATCTCGGTCACGTGTCCACTACCGCCACATTGTCACGTGCTATAGAGAATGGTTTACTTCCGGGTGGTAGTTTGCGCGCGAACGAGAAGGGGTTGTCTTTTAGCGAGATTTAGCTTTTTCCCAAAATGATAAAATTGAATGACACTTATTGTTCAAAATGTAGGGCTCGAACAAAAATATAAAGTCTATTTACTTTTTATAATTCCACAATTGTAATCATTGTTATTTACTAGATCTAATGAAATTTCGTATTGTATATCGATACTTTTCAACAAAAACCTCGTAACTGCAGCTTAGCACAATTGCAGTTACGAGGTTTTCGTCGAAAAGAGACGATCTCGTCTTTTTTCTTCGAAAACCTAGTTATTGCAGTGAAAAAGATGTAGCCACAAGATTTTTTGAAGAAAACAGACGTTATGACTGTAAAATGTAGCTATACATGTATATTGCCAAAAACTAACAAATTGTAAAGTGCATATCGCTGCTTTTCAACGAAAACCTCGTAACTACAGCTTAAAACAAGCTGCAGTTACGAGGTTTTCGTTAAAAGCGACGATATAAAGGTAAAGTGGATTGAAAAAAAAGTTGCCGATAAAAATAATCAGTCAAGCTTTTCATTTTTCATCATTAAAAGTTTTCATAAAACAGCATTAATTTGGACTGCTTCAAATTCAATTCGAAGCTGCACTAGACTATGTGATAAAGGAAGGATTTCTTATGTTATATTACATAAAAATATCGAGACAAAAGGAGAAAATGCTGATTATCTGCTGTCCTCTTCTTCTACTTCGTTTTTCCGCCGAGATTATTAGCGGTTAGAGTTTTAGGGGATATCAAAACCAGGTCTTATTAGGGAATCTTGATTCAACATAACTTCGCTTATCAGCGAAAACCTCGGAACTGCAGCTTGTTTTAAGGTGCAGTTACGATGCTTTCGTTGAAAAGCAGCGACTTCCTTTCCTAATGTGCGTGACTTTTTTTCAAATGTTTACTTTCTTAGGTATTTACACGATAGAACTAGGCCTATTAAGATTGATAATAACAGATCATTAATGCATTCTAACTGCATTACTGCATAACCATTATAATGAACGCCCTTTTTAGTGAATAAATTCTGTATTCACACTGTTTTGTTAATGTAAAAGAATTATAGCTCTTGAATGAAATTATCTTTGTTCCAATTCTAGTTTTATGCTGTTCGTACTCATTTCTCATTATCTATAGGGGACAATTCAAATATGTAACCACAAGATAGGGATTAAACGACAGTTTTATACTCTCTAAGGTTTTAAAGTTTATAATAATTTCTTTGCAATTTTTGTTATCGTTTAGACACTGTTCTTGTTTTAGCAGTTAGGCTATAGGCCCTAATCGATTTGTATTGATTTATCTGTTATTTTTTGTTTAAAAATCATTTTATTGCATTTAAGATTTGTTTTAGGGCATTTACAAATTATGTATATATGTAATCACATGTTATTGAAGTTTAAGCCTTTCCGAAATGACTTAAGTTAAAGGCTGTCCAATTTGGAAGCCGCTACAGACGCAAGAATGGACATTGACAGAAACAGGGTTTATGGGCATTATATCCCTGAGAATATTTAGACAAAAAGAGAAAATACTGATGTTCAGCATTGTTTTCTTTTGCTTCAAAGTTTATTCCAAATCTATTTTAAGGGAAGTCAACGCTATGACCAGTTCTTTAGGAAAGAGTGAATGGATGCACGTTCTTTTAACCCATTACAACATGTTGACACTTTTTAACGCCGCACAAGATATTACTGTGGAAAACACCGCGGAAAATGTGACAAGCAATTTCTTCATTTCCCACAATGTTTTCTTCCACTTAGAAAACTTCATCTTAATCTTAATATTTCAAAATTTCATCACATTGAAAATGTCGTCCGCAAACTTTTTTTCAATTTGGACAAGCTAAAATTCTTGTCGTTTGGTAATGAATTAAGAATGATGTATCAATCGTTTTCCAAGTATCTTCTTTTCATGACTACCTCGGGTTTTTTTTACAAAATCATTATCACTGGTGGTGAACTCGGCCAAAGCGAGGGACGTTTTTTCGCGATCAATGTATAATTCCGTCGGTGTTGTTATAAAATATCGTAACTACGGCTTTATCGAAGCCGTAGTTACGAGCTTTTATAACAACACCGACAGTTTGTCAATACAAAACGGAAAACCCGGTCTTTTTTTTAGAACAAGTTCATTGTCGTTAGAAAAAAAAAATCTATAAACTCACATTTAAACGCAAAATATCTATACCTTGTTGTGGCGAAAATAGTTTTAGTTCACCACCAGTGATTACCGGTTAAAAGAAAAGAAAATGTAGATGACCAGCAGATCGATCTAAAGGCATGGCGGGGAGTCATGTGACACAACAATTTTAGAAAATCTTCAAAGAAATCTGTTAACCCTTTCCCGAACGACAAAATTTTAGGGTTGTCTGATTCAAAAGCTGCTATAGACAACAAAATGGATCTTAATAAAGCATGGAATTGTGTGTGATGTAGCCAAGAAAATATTGAGGCAAAAGGAGAAACTGCTGATCATCAGCAGTTTCTTCTTTTGTCTCAATGTTTTCACAAGCCTATTCTATCAGGGACGTCAAAACCAGGTCTTGTTTGGGAAATGGTTAAAATATTCCGAGGAAAAAGTTATTGGCGGCCAAGTTTATTTTTACTAGATCTAGGTAGACAATTACTTTTTTATCAACCGATTTTTAAGAGATCTCTCAAATCGTGCAAATCCATTACTTATAAAAAAGCAAATTCCACATTCTCTGCTTCAAGCCAATTTTAAATCGAATCAACAGGATTTTTAAAAGTATTTCTGCGATTGTTGTGTCATATGAATCCCCGCCGTATAAAGTGATTGTTGAAATTACACAGCCTGTTTCAAGTTATTTTTTAACAGTTTCAATGATAACCAGTTATCGTGAAATACCATGTTAGGTATGTTTTAGATCGTTTTGAGATTTTATCTTTTTTATTTTCATTTGAAACATTTCCCCACGACATTACTTTGGACTAGTTTAGATTGAAATCTTATGCAGCTCATGACATAAATGTTGATAAAAAATAGTATCTGTGAACGAAAAAGCACAAAAAATTGATACAAAAAGGGAAAATGCGGATAATGATCAACATTTTCTTCTTTTGTCTCACTATTTTGAATGATTGTTATATCCCAAGCATTTTCTATTACGGACGTCAAGACCATTTCTTGTTTGGGAAAGGGTTATAATAATGTTTTTGTATGAGATCTATATTGAATACCGGAGACATTAATAAACTTTTTATATTTCATAGATAACTCTTGTGTTATACTTCGTCTTTTATACCAACGTCTACCTCCCTTGCAATTCAGAAATATAAGATTCCTCAATGAAGTTATGGACCGATCCACTTTGAATGCAGTTGAAGTCAACAAAATTATTGATGTCAAAAGTAAGAAATATATAGCATAGAAATTATCGAGGGATAAGGAGAATGCAATCTCGTGATTGTTTGGAAATTGCTTCATTCGATCCCTCAATGTTAAGGTAGTCTACCCCTAATGAGATTCGCGCGAGGACAAAATTATTCGGGCTACGTCGAAAACATTCGGCGGTGGAACTTTACACCGCCGAATGTTTACGACCGCGACCGAATAAGTTCGGATATGGAACGACGACGCTCGGAAAAACTATGTTTTGTGAATCTAAAAAATAGCCACATTACGAGTATTCTTCCTTAATTCGAAACATTGTATTTCGAAAATCCTTCACTCCTTCTAATGATTTTACGGCCTGGTCACATACACGACTCCACGTCAATATCACGGCCACAGCACGTCTAAAACAGGGGACCCTTGCAGTAGAAATTTTGGACGTGGTATGGACGCGATGTGGACGTGGAAACGTAGATTTGGGTCTCCTACATAATATACCATTAGTCAACGTTTATTTTAACTCTTTCCCATTCTCAATCAGCCAATTTTAGGGTGCTCTAATTTGAAAGACGACAAGATGGGTGCAAATAACTATGACAATTATGTGAGTTCATAATAGCACAGAAAGTATCGGTGGCGTAGGAAGGTTTATAATATTTGGGGGGGGGGGGGGGGGGCAAATGTAAAAATGAATAGAAATATGGGTGTATTATGGGGGGCATGGGGGGGGGGGGGCGCAGGCCCCTTTTTCAAATTATTGAACGCCTATGAGTATAAAAGGAAATGGAGAAAAGCGGATCATCATTCACCATTTTCTTCTTTTGTTTCAATACTTTCTCAAACCTGTTCTCTCAGGGACGTCAAAATCAGGTCTTATTTGGGATATAAATAACTTCCCAAAATAAGACCTAGTTCTGACGATCCTAACATTTTGGGAAGGCTTCGAAAACCTTGAGAGAAAAGGAAATTACTGGGTTATTTTTTTCTCACAATGTTATACATGCGACAAGATATCATTTTCAGAGACTGGTTAACGCCGATTTTCTTGCCTGCCACACCTCTGCTGAAAAGTGGAGAAGTGTAGATATTTGCCGTTTGATTTTCGACTGGGAAAGATTAAACACGTTTCCAAACGGCAAGAAGTTTGGATGGTCCAATTCCAAAGCAGAAGCAGACGACATAGATTTTGAAATCAGACTTCATAAACACAGAAAGTATTGAGTGAAAAAATGATTATTATTACTTTCTTTTTTTGCCTCAATGTTTTCCCAATACGTTTTTCATATGGACGTCAAAATCAGATTTTGTTTGGGAAAGGGTTAACAGTTGAAGTGATGGTAGGCAATCTATTTCTCAAAATTGTATTTTAAACCGCGTTCCCATTGCCGACCAAATCAACTCGATCAACTCGATCGCCTAAATTCCCTGACCAAACCCGATTAAACTCGATCAAATGTATTTACACGACCTCTTCTTTATTTCATGTCGATTAATTCCCGATCATTTTTGCCGACAACGCTCGGTCGTTCCGATCTCTCTTGCCGACCAAGCTCGATCTGTACTCGATCGCTTGATCGAGCTTGATCGAGTTGATTTGGTCGGCAATGGGAACGCGCCTTTACCCAAACAAGACATGGGTTTGACTTTTCTGGTGGAAATAGCTTGAGAAAACATTGAGACAAAAGAAGAAAATGCTGATAATATTTTCTATGCTATATTTTACACTAGTCCAATCTTTATCGACATCCATTTTGCTGTTTATAGCAGTTTTGGAACATCATATGATTTTTGCAGTGTGGAAAAGGATTAAACTTTCAAAAAATAATGAATGTAGGCCCTACACTGTACGAGTGAATGTAGGCCCTACACTGTACGAGCCAAGCGAACATCATACGATTATCAGGGGAAGCAACTCAAATATTTCTGCCTCAAAGAATCTAGACGAGTTTGTTCCCTTTGCTTGTTCGATATACAACCTTGTTCATTGTTATAGGGAACAAATTAATCCAGATAACCACGACGTAATTTCGGACCAACAATAGTATTTCGTAGGTGAAGTTACAAAATCTTGCAACTACGACTTGAATCAAGCAACAATTACGAGATTTTGTAACAGCACCGACAGTTTATCAATATATAACTTTAAACTGAACCGTTTTTAGCACAAAATCCATTGCGCTTGCCAAGTAAGGAATGATGAACTCTAAATCTGTTTTATAAATTAACCGTTTCCAAAACAAAACCTGCTTTTTGGCATCCTTAGTAAAAGATTTTTTTGGGAAAACATTGAGTCAAATTAAGAAGTTGTTGATAATCTGCAATTTCTCATATGCTAAATTAATTTTCTACTTTTGATGTAAATTATTTTGTTGTCTAAAACGGCCTTTGATTTGTTAGGTACATGTAGCCTACTGTCGACTACAGCACTAGCAAATGTAGCTCAGTTCCTAGCAGGTACCATCCTCTGAATCCAGATTTTGATAATTTTTGGTATAAAACAGCCTTAGAATTAAAACTTTAGTGTCTACCCAGGCCCGTAGGAAGCAATTTGATATTGGGTGGGCTAAAGCCACGTTGTATGAATATAAGGGGGGGGGGGGAGGCTAAATTGGATTTTCCCTAGATTTTCAGTGTGAAATTAAGGAAAATTTGGCATTTTTTACCAACTTGGGGGGGGGGGGATAGCCCCCAAGCCCCGCCCCCTGCTCCTACGGGCCTGCTACCATAAGACTAACCAATGGGATTGAGTTACTATCAGATACCATCATCTGAATCCAGATTTTGGTACAAATGGGCCTGGGATCTATTACTTACTACCAGATATCATACTCTGAATCCAGATTTTTTCTACACCGGCCTTTGACTTGTTGAGTATAGTCCGTAAATATTGACCTGAACCTGTCGAATATACAATGATTAATTTTGATGCGGAATAATCACTCTTCGAAATATATTGACACGAGAACCATGTGCATTATACAAAGTACAATGCTTATAGAAGCTATCGACTCTGCTTGACAGTGTATGATAGCTGGCGAGTATTGATTATTCAGTGTCATAATCACTCATTACATATTCGTCGGGTACAGGTCAATATTTACAGACCGTAGTGTCGACTACAGCACTAGCCAATTTAGCTGAGTTCCTAGCAAATACCATCCTCTGAAACCAGATTTTGGTAATTTGACTAATTTCGGTATAAAACGGCCTTGGAATTGAAGGTTTAGTGTCTTCTATAGGACAAACCCATGGGGTTTAGTTCCTATCAGATACTATCCTCTAAATCCAGATATTGGTACAAATGGGTCTGGGAACTGTTAATCAGTGTCGCCTATAGATTTAGCTTATTTTGTTGATTTACTACCAGATATCATACTCTGAATCCAGATATTGGTGCAAACGGGCTTGGGAGTTGTTAATCAGTGTCGCCTATAGAACTTACTTATTTTGTTGATTTACTACCAGATATCATACTCTGAATTCAGATTTTGGTGCAAACGGGCATGGGAGCTGTTAATCAGTGTAAACTAAAGAACTAGCTTATTTTGTTGGTTTACTACCAGATATCATACTCTGAATCCAGATTTTGATGCAAATGGACCTGGGGCTGTTTATCAGTGTCGCCTAAAGAACTAGCTTATTTTGTTGATGTACTACCAGATATCATACTTTGAATCCATATTCTTGTACAAATAGGTCTGGGATCTGTTAATCAGTGTCGCCTATAGAACTAGCTTATTTTGTTGATTTACTACCAGATATTATACTCTGAATCCGGATTTTGTCACAAATGTTCCTGGGAGCTGTTAATCAGTGTCGACTATAGAAATAGATTATTTTGTTGATTTACTACCAGATATCATACTCTGAATCCAGATTCTGGTGCAAACGCACCTGGGAGCTGTTAATCAGTGTAACCTAAAGAACTAGCTAATTTTGTAGGTTTACTACCAGATACCATACTCTGAATCCAGATTTTTGTGCAACGGGCATGGGAGCTGTTAATCAGTGTCGACTATAAAACTAGCTTATTTTGTTGATTTACTACCAGATATCCTACTCTGAATCTAGATTTTGGTGCAAACGGGCCTGGGAGCTGTTAATCAGTGTAACCTAAAGAACTAGCTTTTTTGTAGGTTTACTACCAGATACCATACTCTGAATCCAGATTTTTGTGCAACGGGCATGGGAGCTGTTAATCAGTGTCGACTATAAAACTAGCTTATTTTGTTGATTTACTACGTGTACCAGATATCATACTCTGAATCCAGATTCTGGTGCAAACGCACCTGGGAGCTGTTAATCAGTGTAACCTAAAGAACTAGCTTATTTTGTTGATTTACTACCAGATATCATACTCTGAATCCGGATTTTGTGCTAATGGGTCTGGGAGCTGTTAATCAGTGTTGCCTATAGATCTAGCTTATCTTGTTGATTTACTACCAGATATCATTCTCTGAATCCAGATTTTGGTGCAAACCGGCATGGGAGCTGTTAATCAGTGTCGCCTATAGAACCAGCTTCTTTTGTTGATTAACTACCTTATATCATACTCTGAATCCAGATTTTGGTGTAAATTGGCTTGGGGGCTCTTAATCAGTGTCGCCTATAGAACTAGCTTATTTTGTTGATTTACTACCAGATATCATACTCTGAATCCAGATTTTGTTGCAAATGGATCTGGGGGCTGTTAATCAGTGTCGCCTATAGAACTAGCTTATTATGTTGATTTACTACCAGGTATCATACTCTGAATCCAGACTCTGGTATAAATGGGCCCGGGAACTGTTAATCAGTGTAGCCTATAGAACTAGCTTATTTTGTTGATTTACTACCAGATATCATACTCTGAATCCCGATTCTGGTACAAATGGGCCCGGGAGCTCTTAATCAGTGTCGCCTATAGGACTAGCTTATTTTGTTGGTTTACTACCAGATATTATACTCTGAATCAATATTTTGTCGCAAAAGTTCCTGGGAGCTGTTAATCAGTGTCGACTATAGAAATAGATTATTTTGTTGATTAACTACCAGGTATCATACTCTGAATCCAGATTTTGGTGCAAACGGGCCTGGGAGCTGTTAATCAGTGTAACCTAAAGAACTAGCTTATTTTTTGGGTTTACTACCAGATACCATACTCTGAAACCAGATTTTTGTGCAACGGGCATTTGAGCTGTTAATCAATGTCGACTATAAAACTAGCTTATTTTGTTGATTTACTACGTGTACCAGATATCATACTCTGAATCCAGATTTTTTTTCAAACGGGCCTGGTAACTGTTCATCAGTGTCGCCTATAGAACTAGCTTATTTTGTTGATTTACTACCAGATATCATACTCTGAATCCGGATTTTGTGCTTATGGGTCTGGGAACTGTTAATCAGTGTTGCCTATAGATCTAGCTTATCTTGTTGATTTACTACCAGATATCATTCTCTGAATCCAGACTTTGGTGCAAACCGGCCTGGGAGCTGTTAATCAGTGTCGCCTATAGAACCAGCTTCTTTTGTTGATTAACTACCTGATATCATACTCTGAATCCAGATTTTGGTGTTAATTGGCTTGGGGGTTCTTAATCAGTGTCGCCTATAGAACTAGCTTATTTTGTTGATTTACTACCAGATATCATACTCTGAATCCAGATTTTGATGCAAATGGACCTGGGGGCTGTTAATCAGTGTCGCCTATAGAACTAGCTTATTATGTTGATTTACTACCAGGTATCAAACTCTGAATCCAGACTCTGGTACAAATGGGCCCGGGAGCTCTTATTCAGTGTCGCCTATAGGACTAGCTTATTTTGTTGATTTACTACCAGATATCATACTCTGAATCCAGATTTTGATGCAAATGGACCTTGGGCTGTTAATCAGTGTCGCCTATAGAACTAGCTTATTTTGTTGATGTACTACCAGATATCATACTCTGAATCCAGATTCTTGTACAAATAGGTCTGGGATCTGTTAATCAGTGTCGCCTATAGAACTATCTTATTTTGTTGATTTACTACCAGATATCATACTCTGAATCCAGATTCTTGTACAAATAGGTCTGGGATCTGTTAATCAGTGTCACCTATAGAACTAGCTTATCTTGTTGATTTACTACTAGAAATCATACTCTGAATCCACATTTTGCGGCAAACGTGTCTAGGAGCTAATAATCAGTGTCGACTATAGAACTAGCTTTTTTAGTTGATTTATTATCAGAATTATCATAGTCTGAATCCAGATTTTGCGGCAAACGGGTCTTGGAGCTGTTAATCAGTGTCGCCAATAGAACTAGCTTATTTTGTTGATTTACTACATTCACCAGATATCATACTCTGAATCTAGTTTTTAGTACAAATAGGCCTGGGAGCCGTTGATCATTGTCGCCTATAGAACTAGCTTGTTTTGTTGATTAATTACTAGATATCATACTCAGAATCCAGGTTTTGCTGCAAACGGGCCTGGAAGCTGTTTATCAGTGTCGCCTATAGAACTAGCTTATTTTGTAGATTTACTACCAGATATCATACCCTGAATCAGAATTTTGCTGCAAACGGGCCTGGGAGCTGTTAATCAGTGTCGCCTATAGAACTAGCTTAAATTGTGTTGATTTACTACCAGATATCATACTCTGAATCCGGATTTTGTGCTAATGGGTCTGGGAGCTGTTAATCAGTGTTGCCTATAGAACTAGCTTATCTTATTGATTTACTACCAGATATCATTCACTGAATCCAGATTTTGGTGCAAATCGGCCTGGGAGCTGTTAATTAGTGTCGCCTATAGAACCAGCTTCTTTTGTTGATTAGCTACCTGATATTATACTCTAAATCCAAATTTTGGTGTAAATTGGCTTGGGGGCTGTTAATCAGTGTCGCCTATAGAACTAGCTTATTTTGTTGATTTACTACCAGATATCATACTCTGAATCCAGATTTTGATGCAAATGGGCCCGGGAGTTGTTAATCACCTGTACGAAAAAAAGAGGCGGATTCCGCTTGGAAAACATGCGTAAATCAGGCGTAAATGAGGCGTAAATGGCAATTTACGCTTGTAACACTAGCGGAATTATACTTTACGCCTCAGTCACTGAGTAAAGTAGTGGCGGATATTAAAGGCGTAAAATGAAATGGAGGCGAAATTTTATCAGAACAGGCGTAATTTAAAACTATAATTTTTGAACAGGCGTAATTTTTGGACTTAGCAATTTTAACAAGGCGTAATGGCTGTTTCTTAAAGCGGAAAATAACTTAAACTTTCCAGGGAGGCGGAATTTTTGGACTTAGCAATTTTATAATGACGCGATTCCAATACTGTAAACCAGGAAATTATTTCGTGCTTTTTAAGTTAGCGTCTTTCGCGGGTGGGTGTGATCTGCAAACTTAAAACGCCGCGAATAGGCTACTTTCAATAAAAACGCGAACTTTAATCGCTTTGGTAGTTTTTGTTTCGGGAAAACCTACGGAGAGATGTTTTAATTACACTAGACGTATTTGTTACTATGTAAACAAGGGAAATAGCTTTTTCATAACAGGATGTAAACTTGTGAAAAGTTTTCTTCATTTCAGACTACTTTCGTTTTTATCCAAAAATACATAGATATATTGACATATTGAAAAACAAGACATTGAAAGATATACCTGCTTGAAATTGAGAAAAGGGGTCGTTTGGCATTCGAATGCCAAGTATGATAGCAAACGTCGATTGACGTTTAAAACCTCGTAACTGTAGTTTGAAATTAGCCACAGCTACGAGGCTTGAATCGTGATATTGAATAGAACTATCATTGTCGCTTCTCGACGCTAAAGGTAAATAGGTGTGAAGTTAATGTAACGCTCAAATTCCATGCATTGTGTTACAAACTGTAATCCAGTATACTATAAAGTGTGAAAAAAAAAAAAACAAAAACAATTGGTCATTGAAACTTACTTCGACCAAACTGTCAATGGCGACTAAATTATCTTAAATACAGTCATAATTCAATATGTAATTATCCGATTCCCGATATTATTCAACATATCAATTTTTCAATTCCCCCATACCGTGTTTTGTTTCGCACGATTCACGGACAGCATTGATCCGCGAACTTAAAACGCCGCGAACAAGCCCGAGTGCACGAAAACGCGAACATTTCTAGACGCGAACTTATCCTGGTTTACAGTATACTAGCCATTTTCATTTTGCACTGCATAAGATATAGGCAATGAAAAGGCTTTTGTTAAGAAGGTCAAATTCCAAATTCAAGGTCACAAGGTCAAGTTCCAAGATTGATGGTCTTGGTAGGAGGTATGCAAGAGTAAAATATCAAGACTCCATCTGTAATAGTGATTGAAATAATGGCCAAGTTAAAGCTCTTGTATTGTAGTATATGCCTTAAGGTAAAGGTCCTAATGCCAAAGGTCATGATCCCAAATGAAAGGTCTTAACAAGTTCTATCCTTATGTGAAATATCAAAGCTCTATATCTTACATTGTATAAGATGTAGGCCAGGTTAAACAGTAGGTCAAACTTCAAGGTCAAGGTCACAAGGTCTTAATTCCTGAATGAAAGTAAATGTCAGGTAGTATCTTTGTGTGAAATATCAAGGCTCTATCTAAACAAGAAATGTTTGTAAAACATATATGCCCCCTCAAGGGCCTACCTTTAATGTAGGTCAAAGTTGAGGTCAAGGTCACAAGGTCCAAGGTCATGATCAAATATGAAAGGTCTTGGTAGGAGGTGTCCATGTGTGAAATATCAAGTCTGTAAGTGTAAAGGCACATGAAATATAGGCCAGGTTAAAGTTCTTTAAAGTAGGTCAAACGCCAAGGTCATGGTCAAATGCAAAAGGTCTTGGTAGGTGGTGTCCATGTGTGAAATATCAAGTCTGTAAGTGTAAAAGCACATAAAATATAGGCCAGGTTAAAGTTCTTTAAAGTAGGTCAAACACCAAGGTCATGGTCAAATGCAAAAGGTCTTGGTAGGAGGTGTCCATGTGTGAGATATTAAAGCTGTACATGTAAAAGGACATGGGATAGAGGCCAGGTTAAGATTTTTAAAAAGTAGGTCAAAGTCCAAGGTCAAGGTCACAAGGTCCACGGTCATGGTCAAATGTGAACAGTCTTGGTAGGAGGTGTGAAATATCAAGGCTCCATCAATAATAGTGCATGAAATATAGGCCAGTTTAAAGTTTTTTAAAAGTAGGCCAAACTCCAAGGCCAAGGTCACTAGGCCAAAGGTCATAAGATATAGAATCAACTTTGTGAAAATAAGGCATCCCAGTCTATTTTCTCCCAGTCTATGACATTTCCTACTTCCTGTTTAGAAAATTGGAGGGAATTTTGCTTCTCTGACTTTTTGCAAAGTTAATGTTTGAGATATGAATTCAAACATTAATATTGATGAATCCAGGACATTAAAGGGTTCACTAAATGGTAAGACCAAGTGAGGCAACATTGGTGAGTGTTCTTTTGACTAAATTAAACAAATTCAAATGTTCATTTTTTACCATTCCCCACCCACATAAAATGTAGTTAATATCTAGGAGGCGGATTTATGAGGCGGATTACGCCCGTAATTTCTTAAAAATTCCAAGCGGAATCCGCCTCATAATTCTATCAAGTTACGCCTCCTAGCAATTACGCCTGTAAAAAATCTTTTGCATATTCCGTCTCTAAAAATTCCGGTTAATTAACATTTTACGCCTCTAAATTACGCTTGGTTTCCGCTTGGTTTCCGTCTTATTCTTATATTTCTTAAAACAAGCTCATTCTAGCGGAAAATGAGGCGGATTCCGTCTCATAATTCCGTCTCCTTTACGGGCGTAATTTTTCGTACAGGCAGTGTCGCCTATATAACTAGTTTATTTTGTTGATTTACTACCAGATATCATACTCTGAATCCCGATTCTGGTACAAATGGGCCCGGGAGCTCTTAATCAGTGTCGCCTATAGGACTAGCTTATTTTGTTGATTTACTACATGATATCATACTCTGAATCCAGATTTTGATGCAAATGGACCTGGGGCTGTTTATCAGTGTCTCCTATAGAACTAGCTTATTTTGTTAATGTATTACCAGGTATCATACTCTGAATCCAGATTTTGATGCAAATGGACCTGGGGCTGTTTATCAGTGTCGCCTATAGAACTAGTTTATTTTGTTGATGTACTACCAGATATCATACTCTGAATCCATATTCTTGTACAAATAGGTCTGGGATCTGTTAATCAGTGTCGCCTATAGAACTAGCTTATTTTGTTGATTTACTACCAGATATTATACTCTGAATCCGGATTTTGTCGCAAATGTTCCTGGGAGCTAGTGTCGACTATAGAAATAGATTATTTTGTTGATTTACTACCAGATATCATACTCTGAATCCAGATTTTGGTGCAAACGCACCTGGGAGCTGTTAATCAGTGTAACCTAAAGAACTAGCTTATTTTGTAGGTTTACTACCAGATACCATACTCTGAAACCAGATTTTTGTGCAACGGGCCTGGGATCTGTTAATCAGTGTCGCATGTAGAACTTACTTATTTTGTTGATTTACTACCAGATATCATACTCTGAATCCAGATTTTTGTACAAACGGGCCTGGAAACTGTTAATCAGTGTCGCCTATAGAACTAGCTTATTTTGTTGGTTTACTACCAGATATTATACTCTGAATCCATATTTTGTCGCAAAAGTTCCTGGGAGCTGTTAATCAATGTCGACTATAAAACTAGCTTATTTTGTTGATTTACTACGTGTACCAGATATCATACTCTGAATCCAGATTTTTTTCAAACGGGTCTGGGAACTGTTCATCAGTGTCGCCTATAGAACTAGCTTATTTTGTTGATTTACTACCAGATATCATACTCTGAATCCGGATTTTGTGCTTATGGGTCTGGGAGCTGTTAATCAATGTCGCCTATAGAACTAGCTTATTTTGTTGATTTACTACCAGATATCATTCTCTGAATCCAGATTTTGGTGCAAACCGGCCTGGGAGCTGTTAATCAGTGTCGCCTTTAGAACCAGCTTCTTTTGTTGATTAACTACCTGATATCATACTCTGAATCCAGATTTTGGTGTAAATTGGTCTGGGGGCTGTTAATCAGTGTCGCCTATAGAACTAGCTTATTTTGTTGATTTACTACCAGATATCATACTCTGAATCCAGATTTTGATTTCGTCGGGTACAGGTCAATATTTACAGACCGTAGTGTCGACTACAGCACAAGCCAATTTAGCTGAGTTCCTAGCAAATACCATCCTCTGAAACCAGATTTTGGTAATTTGACTAATTTCGGTATAAAACGGCCTTGGAATTGAAGGTTTAGTGTCTTCTATAGGACAAACCCATGGGGTTTAGTTCCTATCAGATACTATCCTCTAAATCCAGATATTGGTACAAATGGGTCTGTGAACTGTTAATCAGTGTCGCCTATAGATTTAGCTTATTTTGTTGATTTACTACCAGATATCATACTCTGAATCCAGATATTGGTGCAAACGGGCTTGGGAGTTGTTAATCAGTGTCGCCTATAGAACTTACTTATTTTGTTGATTTACTACCAGATATCATACTCTGAATTCAGATTTTGGTGCAAACGGGCATGGGAGCTGTTAATCAGTGTAAACTAAAGAACTAGCTTATTTTGTTGGTTTACTACCAGATATCATACTCTGAATCCAGATTTTGATGCAAATGGACCTGGGGCTGTTTATCAGTGTCGCCTATAGAACTAGCTTATTTTGTTGATGTACTACCAGATATCATACTTTGAATCCATATTCTTGTACAAATAGGTCTGGGATCTGTTAATCAGTGTCGCCTATAGAACTAGCTTATTTTGTTGATTTACTACCAGATATTATACTCTGAATCCGGATTTTGTCACAAATGTTCCTGGGAGCTGTTAATCAGTGTCGACTATAGAAATAGATTATTTTGTTGATTTACTACCAGATATCATACTCTGAATCCAGATTCTGGTGCAAACGCACCTGGGAGCTGTTAATCAGTGTAACCTAAAGAACTAGCTAATTTTGTAGGTTTACTACCAGATACCATACTCTGAATCCAGATTTTTGTGCAACGGGCATGGGAGCTGTTAATCAGTGTCGACTATAGAACTTACTTATTTTGTTTGTTTACTACCAGATATCATACTCTGAATCCAGATTTTGGTGCAAACGGACCTGGGAGCTTTTAATCAGTGTCGCCTATAGAACTAGCTTATTTTGTTGATGTACTACCAGATATCATACCCTGAATCCAGATTTTGATGCAAATGGGGGGTGGTAGCTGTTAATCAGTGTTGCCTATAGAACTAGCTTATTTTGTTGATTTACTACCAGATATCATACTCTGAATCCGGATTTTGTGCTAATGGGGGGTGGTAGCTGTTAATCAGTGTTGCCTATAGAACTAGCTTATTTTGTTGATTTACTACCAGATATCATACTCTGAATCCGGATTTTGTGCTAATGGGGGGTGGTAGCTGTTAATCAGTGTTGCCTATAGATCTAGCTTATCTTGTTGATTTACTACCAGATATCTTTCTCTGAATCCAGATTTTGGTGCAAACCGGCCTGGGAGCAGTTAATCAGTGTCACCTATAGAACTAGCTTCTTTTGTTGATTAACTACCTGATATCATACTCTGAATCCAGATTTTGGTGTAAATTGGCTGGGGGGCTGTTAATCAGTGTCGCCTATAGAACTAGCTTATTTTGTTGATGTACTACCAGATATCATACTCTGAATCCAGATTCTGGTACAAATAGGTCTGGGATCTGATAATCAGTGTCTACTACAGAAATAGATTATTTTGTTGATTTACTACCAGATATCATAATCTGATACCAGATTTTGATGCAAACGGACCTGGGAGCTGTTAATCAGTGTCACCTATAGAACTAGCTTATATTGTTGATTTACTACCAGATATCATGCTCTGAATCCAGATTTTGGTGCAAACGGGCCTGGGAGCTATTTATCAGTGTAACCTAAAGAACTAGCTTATTTTGTTGGTTTACTACCAGATATCATACTCTGAATCCAGATTTTGGTGCAAACGGGCCTGGGAGCTGTATATCAATGTCGCTTATAGAACCAGCTTATTTTGTTGATTTACTACCAGATATCATACTCTGAATCCAGATTTTGTGCTAATGGGGGGTGGTAGCTGTTAATCAGTGTTGCCTATAGATCTAGCTTATCTTGTTGATTTACTACCAGATATCTTTCTCTGAATCCAGATTTTGGTGCAAACCGGCCTGGGAGCTGTTAATCAGTGTCACCTATAGAACTAGCTTCTTTTGTTGATTAACTACCTGATATCATACTCTGAATCCAGATTTTGGTGTAAATTGGCTGGGGGGCTGTTAATCAGTGTCGCCTATAGAACTAGCTTATTTTGTTGATTTACTACCAGATATCATACTCTGAATCCAGATTTTGATGCAAATGGATCTGGAGGCTGTTAATCAGTGTCGACTATAGAACTAGCTTATTATGTTAATTTACTACCAGGTATCATACTATGAATCCAGATTCTGGTATAAATGGGCCCGGGAACTGTTAATCAGTGTAGCCTATAGAACTAGCTTATTTTGTTGATGTACTACCAGATATCATACTCTGAATCCCGATTCTGGTACAAATGGGCCCTGGAGCTCTTAATCAGTGTCGCCTATAGGACTAGCTTATTTGGTTGATTTACTACCAGATATCATACTCTGAATCCAGATTTTGATGCAAATGGACCTGGGACTGTTAATCAGTGTCGCCTAAAGAACTAGCTTATTTTGTTGATTTACTACCAGGTATCATACTCTGAATCCAGATTTTGATGCAAATGTACCCGGGGCTGTTAATCAGTGTCGCCTATAGAACTAGCTGATTTTGTTGATGTACTACCAGATATCATACTCTGAATCCAGATTTTGATACAAATAGGTCTGGGATCTGTTAATCAGGGTCGCCTGTAGAAATAGCTTATTTTGTTGATGTACTACCAGATATCATACTCTGAATCCAGATTCTTGTACAAATAGGTCTGGGATCTGATAATCAGTGTCGCCTATAGAACTAGTTTATTTTGTTGATGTACTACCAGATAACATACTCTGAATCCAGATTCTTGTACAAATAGGTCTGGGATCTGTTAATCAGTGTCGCCTATAGAACTCGCTTATTTTGTTGATGTACTACCAGATATCATACTCTGAATCCAGATTTTGATGCAAATGGACCTGGGGCTGTTAATCAGTGTCGCCTAAAGAACTAGCTTATTTTATTGATGTACTACCAGATATCATACTCTGAATCCAGATTCTGGTACAAATATGTCTGAGATCTGTTAATTAGTGTCGCCTATAGAACTAGATTATTTTGTTGATTTACTACCAGATATCATACTCTGAATCCAGACTCTCGTACAAATTTGTCTGGGATCTGTTAATCAATGTCGCCTATAGAACTAGCTTATTTTGTTGATTTATTGTCAGATTTATCATACTCTGAATCCAGATTCTGGTACAAATAGGATGTTTTAAAAATGAGCTGATAAATAGATATTGACGATCAACCGAAACTGTTCCAATTTCCACGACAGGGAAACACGCGACAGAACGTTTTTGATATTTTTCAATAGGTAATTTCAAAAATAATGCATCCTTTTTTAAAAACAGATATACAGTGCGAGTGAAAAGGTTTTTTAATGATTGTCTTACTCCAGAATATGCATTCTGTTATTGTTAAAATGTGTTTGAAATTTTAAGAGAATATCTATTTTCGTTTCAGTTTTATAGCATTTTTAGTGTCCAAAATTGTCCCAAGTGTAACGCTTTTAGCGTGACATTTGTATGAAAATTCAATTTTGAAGTGGCAATCTTTAAAACTACGGGATTTGAAAGACCACACAACATACAATTATACAAAGTGTTGCAACAATACAACATTTTTTCTATCGTCGTATTATGGACAACATTTATATTGTCCATGAACCATGCCCAGAAAATGACACACCCTCAAAAAACATAAAGGCATAAAAATACAATACTTTGGACAATCAAAGGTTATTATTTTGCCACTAGACATCTTTATGTCTCAAAATGGGTATCCTTTGTTAGGCAAATATCATTGGTGCAATGCTAGTATGATTTTATGTAATTACTTTCAAATAATCAAGTTCTCCTGATGCCATGTGTATGCACATCCAAAAATGTCCCAAGTGTAACGTTTTGTGTTAGAAAGCCTGTATTTTTGTCATGTGATATTGAAACTTATTTTGATTTCTTTTTTACAGATGCGCATCGGCCCCATAAAAGATCAGTAATAGTTAAATCTGAAAAGAATTGTTACTATGAACTTAATCAACCAAAATTCATTGTCCCAAGTGTAACGCTATTTTTGCGATTTAGAGTGATTAAATAGAAATGCTTAAATATTTAAGTTGCAAAGAAAGTTCAATCAAAATATTGCAAAAAATGTAGGATTCTGTCTGAATTTTGTTCAGAAAACAATTATTGTTCAGAAATGATGAGTTATGTGTCAATTTAATTTATTGTCGGGCTCATACCAATTATCTAGCAGAGATAGATATCATTGACTTATTTGGATCTGTATGAGTTATTTGAATATCCTAAATCAACATATACAGTTTAATTCTTTTAATATCTTTTAAATCCATCTTAAATGTATTTAAAATGTTTGTCCCAAGTGTAACGGCGTAGAACTTTTTAAAAAAATCAGCAAAATCTTATCCTGTGATAGTTTGGAAAGTGTTTTTTCATTTGTGTTTCTTGGAAACCAAGTAAAGTAATTACATATTGACTTAATAAGACTCTTTGGATTAAAAACAATGCATTTGATATGCCATGGGAAATATTTGAAGCAATGTATTTAACATATAAAATGTGGTGATTACGGTAATGAAACTGTATGTCTTCGTGAGGAAAACAAGAATAACATCAATTCACAATGTTTTAATGTCAGTTTTCACTAATACACCTATTTCATAACAGCGAAGTCTCTTTCAAAAGAAATTCATATTAATACTTTTTGTTTCAAGAAAAGTGTATTTTGTCTTTATCTTTGAAACTAAATCCAAAGCACTTAGAAGTTATATATATTACACCTTTAACGTGTCAAATTTTAATACCCACTTATATCTTGGTAATACCAAATACAAAATGTTGAAAACTATAAATGATTTCCACAAACAAGAGACTTCTTGGAGTTTTTTAAACAAATTCCAGTGATTTAATGAAGCTTATTTTGGAAAATGGCACCCATCAGTATCCATACAGCAACTTTTATAATCGCATCCAGGTATGTTCTTATCTATATTATCAAAAGCAAACAGGAATTGTAACTAGAAAATGGATTTTCTGAGAGCTATTTATGTCATTAGTTTGTCCCAAGTGTAACGGTTTTGCTGAAATTTGATTTTTGATGTGTCCTCATCACATATCAAGTTATTGTACCCAGGAAGTTTTTTGCATGCTGGCTGCAAGTACCCTCCTAAGGTAACAGATTAAGTATTGGCTTTGTATATCATGCTTGGAACATTTTATGTAAACTTTCTAGGGTAATTGATAAAATTTTTGACTAAAACATCACTAAAAGTTGCCATAAAGTTGGTATATTCTCATTAGGTAGCCATATTATACATCAAATTTTACCTTAACGTTCGTGTAACAATATTAAGTGACATAAGAGATGAAATTTATACATTTGATAGAATTAAAGGAGTGATACAAGGCAAAGGTATTTGTTTAAAAAATCTTCAATGTTTCAAATAAAACCGTTGAAATTTGAAAAAAAAGTTCAGTATTTATATTTTCGTGCCTGATTTATAAAAAATTGACATATTGGGATGTGCTTTTGACGAATTATATTTCAATATCAACAACTTCATTTTGGACCCCCCTATGTCACGTTTTGGATGCATTATTTTTGAAATTACCCCAATACTTCTGTTAGTAGGCTTTGAATTCGGTTTTAAGCAGTGAAGTCGGGAAACTGCCAGGGATTTGCTAAATTTGAAGGATCTTTTAAAAAAAGTTAAATTGACGACCAACCGAAAGTTTAGTTGTCCTCAAAATGCTACTTTTTCTCAACTCATTTATAAAAAATCTTTCACTTCCGTCTAACATCCGGCGTATACCCGCCTTGTTTCAAACAAAATTCCAAACAGTCATAAATAATTGTGACCCGTCACGCTAAAAGGGACCTTATCCGAACTCTAAAAATCCAAATTTTGACAAATTTGTCAGACTCGTTACAGGTCAACCAGATCCCGTATGCGACAAATGAATATATAGTAAGATAGGGAAACAATTTCGGATTTAGACATTTACATAAAAGTGAAAAGTGTCGGTCCTAGTCTGGCTGCGCGGACTGCGCAGACTGACTAGGGTCGATATTTTTCACACACCCGACAAGGTTCCTTTTAGCGCGACGGGTCACATATATCAACATAATTATTGAACATTTTGGTCTGCTATTTGTGTCATATAATTCCCTGCCGTGATGTCATATGGGTTGTTTTTTTTAATTTGGCAAGTCTATAGGTCATTTATTTTGGAGAAAGTGTTATGTAGTTATTTACTAAACCATTACCTCTTTCCCCAGTAGAAAGAATTGGGACAGTTACAATTTGAAAGCTATTTCCGAAGGCAAAATGAGTGGAATTTGTAGACTCTAAGGTATAGACAATATCGAGGGAAAGGTAAAGATTGTTAATTATCAGCATTTGCTTCTTTTCTATCAAGTTTCCTAGGGGTACTGTTTTGGAGATGTCAAAACCAGGGCTTTGGATAGGGATAAGATAAATAAATGTATGACTGAAAAAGTAGGCCTACTACATGCATGCTTCCCTTTTCCAAAAAAAGACCAGGCCCCGGTTTCTCGAATATACTTTTAGTATGAAGTGTGAATTCTGGGTGTAGTGTGGATTTTGTGCGCAATGTAGATATTTGGCGTATAGTTAATTTTGGGCGTTGTGTGGATTTTGGGCTTAGTATGATTAGGGGCGTTATGTGGATTTTGGACGTAATGTAGATATTTGGCGTATATAGTTAATTTTGGGCGTTGTGTGGATTTTCCAGGCTTAGTATGATTAGGGGCGTTATGTGGATTTTGGACGTAATGTAGATATTTTGCGTATATAGTTAATTTTGGGCGTTGTGTGGATTTTGGGCTTAGTGTGATTTAGGGCATTTTATGGATTTTGGACGTAATGTAGATATTTGGCGTATATAGTTAATTTTGGGCGTTGTGTGGATTTTGGGCTTAGTGTGATTTAGGGCGTTTTATGGATTTTGGACGTAATGTAGATATTTTGTGTATATAGTTAATTTTGGGCGTTGTGTGGATTTTGGGCTTAGTATGATTAGGGGCGTTTTGTGGATTTTGGACGTAATGTAGATATTTGGCGTATAATCAATTTTGGGCGTTGTGTGGATTTTGGGCTCAGTGTGATTTGGGGCGTTTTATGGATTTTGGACGTAATGTAGATCTCTCTCATAATGTTTTC
The DNA here is from genome assembly GCA_963680895.1 of Fragum sueziense. Taxonomy (NCBI): domain Eukaryota; kingdom Metazoa; phylum Mollusca; class Bivalvia; order Cardiida; family Cardiidae; genus Fragum; species Fragum sueziense. The sequence continues at coordinate 34,490,486 of OY804606.1, forward strand.
CACATTATAAGAAAAACATACTTAAAATTTATCAAATATCATTCATCCGAAATGTATCGTCTGCAAAACCTTTCAATTTGGACCCGCCTAAAATTTTATCGTCTGATAATTGACTCATTTCCAGACAACAAATCATTGGTCTAAATTGAAAGAAAATGCAGGCGGATTGACGATCTTTTTCTCCTCACTGGTGGTGAACTCGGCCAAAGCGTGGGACGTTTTTTCGCGATCATAGTATTCCGTCGGTGTTGTTATAAAATATCGTAACTACGGCTTCGATAAAGCCGTAATTACGAGATTTTATAACAACACAGACGGTTTGTCAATGCATATCGGTAAACCCGGTCTATTTTTAGAACAAATTCATTGTTATTAGAAAAACTATCCAATCAGATCTTTAAACTCTCATTTAAACGCAACATATCTGTACCTTGTTGTAGCGAAAAACGTCCCCCGCTTTGGCCGGGTTCACCACCAGTGCTCCTATCAGTATTTTATCATCGTGTATCCCGAAGAGCCCATTTATGCGTGGATTGACCGAGTTAAAATGGTGTGCATGTAAGCAAATACCCATAAATATTAATTATTGAATTGATTACAATTCATATCAAATGTCAAAATTCCTTGGAGGGGGTCTAGTTATATCTACCCAGGTTGAATGAACGCATAGCTACCCGTCTATCAACTCTTTACTCAACCCTTCCCAATGAAACTTAACATCAATGAATTTTTTTATAAGAATAGACTGGGTTTAACGTTATGTTTTGATAAACCACCCGTGTCGTTTTAAAATCTCGTAACTACGGCTTGGATCAAGCCGTAGTTACAATATTTTACAACAACACCTACGAAAATGCTATTGTTTGTCCGTAGTTACTTCCCGTTTAACTAGATAAAATCGTTCCCTATTGTTACTCAACCAATGTTTTAGGATGGTCAAATTTGCTTCAAAATCTGCTTCTTGAGACTAAACTGATGCTAATAGAAATAGGATATCTGTACAATAAAACACAGAAAATGGTGAGACAAAAAGAGAAAATGCTGAACATCAGCATTTTCTTTTTTGTTCAATGGACTGGTAATACTGAAAAGTAAAGCATTCTTCATACTAACCCTTTTCCAAACAAGAAAAGCCTTCGGAAAACTTGAGATAAAAGAAGGAAGAAGATAAAATATGCTGAAAGTCAGCATTTTCCCCCTTTTTTCAATAGTTCCTATAAAATGGATAAATCTTGCTGATATCTGAAATAATTTCTTTAGATCCTCAACAACAGTTTTAAATTGAGAGTTGTCTGATATTTGATATAGATTGGGAAAGGATTGACTGTACAGTGTACACCCATTCCCAGATATTTGCTCTTTTTTGACTCCCTTAGAGATAAGGGCTTTAGAAAATATTGTGGACTATGAAGACATTGGTTGTGACAAGCAATTTCTACATTTCTTATTGTTTTCTGTCCAAAAAAGACCCGAAATTTTAAATTCCGTTTACTTTAAAGCGTCGTCTGAAATATCTTTGAATTTGGATCACCCTAAATTGTTACCGTTCGGGAAAGGGTCTGCCGTTAATGGGGGTATCAATCACTATATCTTTGGCATGATTCTAAATATTTGGTTGACATTATATTTTTATTAATCGGCGATTTAACACCGTGTTATCTGTCTTTATTTGAAAGTCGTGTGTCGAACGTGTTGCTATCGAGGCAATTTGATCAAGGTGACATTTTGATTTTGAAAGAGAGAAATTTTGTGTGAATTTTTTGGAATTAACGTAGTTTTGAAAGTACAAACAGATTTATTTCTATTCAAGTTCTGGAATTTCGGTAAAATACTGCGAGGTACAGCTTTCATTTTAACCTTGTATTTTTTCAAATGACTTACAAACTAAAATCAGATGCAGTTATTTTGATTGAAGCAAAAATGTGCAAAATTAAGAAAAGATCTCGTCAGCATTTCCTTACAATTGCATATTCCTAGTGCTATGTCCCCATTTCCGGCCAGAACAACTCGATCAAGTCGGACCAAGCGATCAAGTACAAATCGAGCTCGGTCGATATGGGTGATTGGGAATTATCGTGGTGATAGAGCTTGATCTGGATCACTTGGGAATTACACTTGACTATTTTGAAAATGATTTGGAAGCGATCCGGTATAAGTTCGAACTGATAGAGAATCAATCGTGTCTTAAGATCTAGTGTGGTCGGGGTGATATCTTTTACCAGACCAGTAGGATCAGCCCGACTCGTGCTCGAGTAATTCCTGATCGCAACCGGATCATCTCGACCTCTGCTCCATCTGTTTATCCGATCAAATCGGCTGCAGAGGTCGGGTTTGATCGGCTAGTAATCGAGAATAAGTCGTTTGGTCGGGTTTAGTCGGGGAATTCAGAGGATCGAGTTGATCTGATCGGCAAAGGGAACCTAGCATTATATTGATAATAACTAACTTCTTTTGTCGTCAAAACAAATAGTTATTTTGTAATAGTGTTAACCCATTACGATACAGTAACTCCTTTTGACTCCCTACACGATAATGACATTGGAAAACATTGTGTAAAATGAAGAAATTGTTTGTGACAAGCAATTTCTTCATTTTCCACAATATTTTCTATACAAAAAGACCAAAAAGTGTAAAACTAATTAAATCTAAATTGTCGTCTGCCACATCTTTGAATTTGGACAAGTCTAATATTTTGTCGTCTGGTAATGGGTTAAAGACCAACTGAATTATTTAGAAGACCGTTTATTTGTGCTGGTGGCGCGTGTATCCACATCAGAAGGACACCACGTGACCAAAACGTTCTAGAACGCAGACGACAAATAAATAATTTACAGAAAGATAAAAGAGGCGATGTTTTGCCGTCGCTTTTCAACAAAAAAACCTCGTAACTGCAGCTTAAAACAAGCTGCAGTTACGAGTTTTTTTTCGAATTTGGATAGGCTAATAATCAATCAATTTTGGGAAAGGGTTATATACATTTTTTTTTTATTTTTAGGTGAGATTCTGAATGTGTGAACAGAGATCGACTTGGGATATCCCAACTTGAACTGTGTCTCATTCGGAATTTTGGAAGAAAAGTGGAAATAAATTTCCAGACTTTGCTTCGAATAAAAATACTGATTGCCATTTATTCGATACGATCTTGCAGAGAAAAAGCTTTAATGATTATTAGTGGTTCGCTAACAGTTAGAAGGACAATTTTGTGTGACTTCGACCTGTAAAGCTTAATATTCTATAAAAATTAATTTTGATTGATCATATGTAAAGTGCATAATTAGGAATACATCGTTCCATTGATTAAAATTAGGACTAAGAATCGAGATATAAGACAAATCTCTGAGAATTATGAACTTTTTGATTGGACATAATTAGATGATTGACACGTGTGTTCATTAGATGAATGTGATATTCCAGAAAATTTAGGTACAAAAAGATATAATTGACTTATACATCGAATCAATAATTCTGAGATGCCAACGCCGTCCTGACGAAATTTAAGTAGTTGTAGTTTTGGATTAAATTGGACAACTTCGTCATGAAAAGGAAGAACTCCAATTCGAGCACAGACAGTGCAACTACCTATGTTGTCAAACTTGGCATGGACTTTTTCACTACCTCCGAGGATTATACGGTGAGTCTCCTTTTTTAGCATTTTCTTAACCCTTTCCCATACAAGACCTGGTTTTGACGTCCTTAATAAAAATGGCTTGGGAAAACATTGAGGCAAAAGAAGAAAATGCTGATAATCAGCATTATCTCCTTTTGCCTCACTATTTTCTGTGCCATATTTTACACAAATCCTATCTTAAATAACATCCATTTTGTCATCTGTGGCAGGTTTTGAAGTGGATCACTCTTAAATTTTGCCGTTTTGGAAAGGGTTAAAGAATGAAATTGTAGAATTTATAAACATTATAGCAAAGGAGACAATGATGAAAAAGAAGAAGATACTAGCTGTCAACATTTTTTTCTGATTGTGTTTTCCATAGACATTCTATCAAATACATCAAAACATATATTGTTTGGAAAATGAGTAATCTTTGATGAAAGTACGATTTTTAAAATGATTTACATGCAGAAGATAGTCGGAGATATAGCTCAAGATAAACGACATGGCAAAGAGCCTCTAGCTATTAGCTTGTGATGCTCTGCCAGGTCATTCATTGAGAGCTATACTCATGCCAAATCTTGCCTTGATAGGTCTTCTGGTTGACCAATTGAAATAATGTAATGGAGCCATGATCCGACCACAGTTCTTCCGGTGGACGGACCATAGTTGCGGAAATGACGTCAAATAGCTCGCACTATTGGTGTTCGATTGGAGCGATAGCGCACAATGGCGCGAGACATAGTGCCATTCGAAGTCGGCCTATATGGCAATACGCGATATCTGGTTGGTTGACCTCTGTTGAGTTTGATCTGTTGTTCGTATATTGAGCATGCGCGAATCTGGACATTTGCTCCAGAAGGTGGGGCGTCTTTTCCAATGGGTGGGGGACGACTGCATTGGCGCAAGAACAAACTCGTTAGTCTTTGATAAGCCTTTCTTCTACAAATTCGAGGGGGTGGCGGGCCCCTGGGCTACACCCCTGGATCCACGCATGTTGGATTTGCAGATTTCAAGGAAGGTCCCTGTTAGAGTGTCGTCAAATCTTGTAAACTATACACGAACGTGGATAACCTTTTTGAATGAAAGGGGTTAAAAGTTGTGATGTATTGATAGTTAAATATTTCTTTTCATTTCATAATTTCAAAATTTACATGATACCTGTATAAATCAGGATCTAAACTCCATCAAGTGAGAAATCTGTATTATAAGTCTTGTGTGAATGGGATATGAACTTTTTATGACGACCAATTTCATTTTTAATGAAGCCTATTTATCGAAATAGAATTTTAGTACACGAATCTTTTCCTAAACGTCCGATTTTACATAGGGGATGGGGTGGGGTGTGTGTAACTCAAGTCTTTATTTGGACAGAATTACTGTTTTGGTCAGACACAGTTTCAGTTTCACATAATGATATAGACCTAATCCTTTTGTTTTTCTTTGTAAAAGACGTTGTCAATCACGTATGCTTTAAGCTGTCACTCAGTGCGTAAGCACTTCTGTGTGTACAGTGTTGCTAGGACGTGTCTCATTCTTTCAAGCTATTCTTAGTATGCTGTTTTACGTCACTGTCGCTTTTAATAGTTTCTATTGTTTTATTGAGACTTTTTTGAAACGTAAACCAATGACACAGTTACCAAACCATTAACCACTTCAAAAAATTAATGACTGATCAAATTTTAAGACAATAGATTAGTATATAATTGCGAAATTTGTTTAAAGTGACATTTCACATTTATTTTAATTTTTAAAAGTATGTCTTGATGCAAAGATTGTTTATTCTAATGCGTAGACATGTTATCAATTATTTGAAGTTGTTATTTATAAACGAAAAATACGCCTTCAAAGTTGAGACAAAAATTACAAATTCTATGTAAATCTGAACTGTTGTCCACAACAGTTTGTTTAATTTTAGCACAAAAATATATATTTCTCGTAAACGGTTCAATATTTTGGCTTGAAATTTTCAGAATTTTCATAAGAAAACATGCTCTTTCAGATTGAATAAAAGTAAAATTTATGTAAAAATAATTGTGAAATGTCCCTTTAATACAAGTGAAGAAATTTATGTTGTGAAACATTGAAAGAATTGTGGGAAAACAAAAAGCTAATTGTCATCATCCTCATCTTTTTACTGCAATGCCCCCCCAAAAATCTGTATCAAAGACGTTAAAAGTTTGCCTCGTTTAGGAAAGGGTTAACCACCGTCGATCAAAATGAAAAACGATTCTTCAAAGAGACGAAATAGAATACTTTTAAAAAACGAACTCCACAAAATGTTTTAATATTATCTTTTCCTGCATCTTCGGATAACCCGGGGTATGAGCTACCACTGGTGGTGAACTCGGCCAAAGCGATGGACGTTTTTCGCTACAACAAGGTACGGGTATTTTGCGTTTAAAAATCTAAAGATCTGATTGGATAGTGTTTCTGATAACAATGAATTTGTTCTAAAAATAGGTCGGGTTTACCGATATGTATTGACAAACCGTCGGTGTTGTAATAAAATCTCGTAACTAGTAACTACGGCTTTATCGAAGCCGTAGTTTCGATATTTTATAACAACACTGACGGAATACAATGATCGCGAAAAAACGTCCCACGCTTTGGCCGAGTTCACCACCAGTGGCACGGGGTATCCGAGGATACGTTTCCTGCAATGAATGGCTATTCTCTTTTACCTTAAATCCTTTCCCAAACTACAAAACTATTGGTTAGGCCCTATGCATAATCCGATTGAAAGGATTTGTATATGTCAAAACTGATGCTTATAAAGATAGAATCATTGAACAGTTTTAAACTTTAGTATAGAAAATATTGAGACAAAAAGAAAAAAATGCTGGTAACCTGCATTTTTGTCTTTTGCCTCAATGAATTCAAAGCGACGTCAAAAGCCGTCTCTTCTTTTGCCTCAATTGATTTCCAAAGTCTTTCTATATTGGAGACGTCAAAACCAGGATTTGTCCTGGAAATGAGTAACCCCTTTATTCTATATAACGCTGCCATTGACGGGGGAGAGTGATTTCTTGCTACTCTCGTTGCGATAAAACGGTGCTCCCATTACGATTTTGAGACGATTCCGTTACGATCTAACGCCGTTTTCATATCGTACTCTTCTACACACCGGAGTTTCTTCGTAGCACTATTATAAGAATAATGGGCGGATCTAGAGGGGGTTCGGTGGGTCCGGAGCCCCCCTGGCATTAGCCGAAAATTGAATTTTGACTATATAAATTTAGTGTAACGTTACATATTTACTACATTTTAGGCCATGATTTGGGCTTGGACCCACCCTGGAAAAAATTTGGGCTTTGACCCCCTGGAAAAAAATCCTGGATCCGCCCTTCAAGCCCTTGAGCATAGTTAACCAGTATCAAACAAGACCTGGATAATTACGCCTCTTTCCTGAAAGGGCTTTGGAAAACATTGATGCAAAAGAAGAAAATGCTGATAATCAGCATTTTCTCCTTTTGCCTCAATATTTTCTTTCCTTTAATATTCACAAGTTCTGTCATTAGATACACCCATTTTGTCGTCCACAGCAACTTTCGGGTTGGGATAGTCCAAATTTCTCCCGTATAGGAAAAGGGTGAAAGGCTTGTAAATTCTACAAACAACTATATACCCGGTATTTCGGTTGGTTTCGAACATTTTTCGGTTGACATTTGTCCGATACCATCATAATAATAAGACGATAATGCACATTTATTTTGTTTCTTGAAATTGGACACCCCGCTGTTATATATTTGACAGGTTTTTGGACTTAATTCAGGTTCGTACATAGATTTACAAAAAGATCTAGATCTGCTTTTATGTAAATGTATATAACGGCAAATGTTGGGAAGCAAATTTTGCAAAATTTGCTTTTCTTTGCAGCCGTGCTTCTCTGCACTTTAACATTCTCTGCATACCACACAACATCTTCCGGTCCTGCTCACTATAAATAGTTCTATCAAAAGCAAAAATTAATAAGGTAACAGTCATTCGAATGTTCATATGTAAGTCTGAAGTTATACATGTAGATATTGAATAGTGTGACTGAAAGTGAAACATTCTATTAATCATGTCTTTAAGCGAAGAAAAGACCGACGTAGTAATTTGCTTTATTATGGTTCAAAGATCAGTCCAATGATCTTCCTTGTAAATGGGTCAGTCAAGTTTACTGAACTATGAAATATATTCAAAGGCTCAAAGCTATAAATAGACAATTTACACACCGATAAACCGTAGCGTGTATACTATGTATTTACAACTGGTAGTACCTGGCAAACCGCGTCCATTGATTGGTTAGTACTAATATACACATAAAGGTTGTCAACTTGTGCTAAAAATAGATTCAACATCACCAGCATGGAATCAAAGTATTCAATGTATTCAAATGGATAATCAAAGTACCTAATCAAAGTAATCTACTTCTGGATAGGCCTGTATTGTACATTATTAACAAATTTGCTTCCCAGCAGTACTTTCAGTACTTTGATTGACTGTCCCAATTAAAATAAGGTAGATGACCCATAATGTAGCCATTTTGAGATTCAACTGACTTCGGAATTTTTAACGGTCGGCGGTATAGCCGATCTATACGAATAAGTTTTGAAGAGAGAAAAACACATCTTCTTAATCTTATTTCTATTACCGAATGATTACGACACCGCACGAAAATGCCGACGTTGCACGAAAATGCCGACGCTGTTTGAATTCATTTTATCAATTTTAAAGATCTAGCTGTGAAAGGCACCGATAGAAAAGAAGAAAATGGCATAAACTAGTTCAACTGTATTCCATTCTATTACATGTATAGCTCACGATAAATGACATGGTAAAGCGTCCCAACCTACTTGCTAGGGATGCTCTGCCAGGTCGTGTATTGTAAGCTATACACAATGATCAGAGAAGCATTCATTTGTCTTCTGAATATGCTTCGAATTTGGACCAGCCTATTTTTGTGGGGTACCGAAGGATTGGTTGAATAAAAATATTGCAGGTTTAAATTATACATTAAATGTCCATGTCTAGATCATAAAACGAGATAATTTGATTGGTCTCATCTCAATAATGTTGGTAAAAATGTAGGCTTGCAATATATCACAAAAACATTATGACAAAAAGGCAAAATGCTGGTTCTCATAGTTGTCTTGCTTTGTCTCAATAATTTCCCAATGTTTCTACCAAAGACGTCAAATAAAGGTCAAGTGTGGGAAAGGGTTTGTACACTTCAAGCAACGTTATGGTGCATTTTGACGCTGAACAAAACAAAAAAGTATACATGCTTTTGAAAGCATTATATTTAAGGAATACATTGTTTGTAAATTTCGTCCACTTGAAATGTCATATGCAACATCTTTGAATTAGTCTGAAACTTTGTGCCCTGGTAATGCGTTAAACGATTCTTCCGTATATGTTTGATAGATATCGGATGCTATCCGACCCGCGCCGAGAAAACCTATCGATCTCTTCCGGTCTACCCCTTTCCAAACAATACCCTGTTTGGGCGTCAGGGATTAAATCAATTTTGGAAAAAATATAGAGACAAAAGGAAATATGCGGAAAACAGCATTGCGTCTTTTTATCTTCAATGGTTTCGTCATGATGTTCAAATTGAATTTTGCGCTTTTTGGTAATACCGAATTAATGTTGTCGTCTGCAGCATCTTCGAAATTGGAATAGTCTAAAATAGTGTTGTTTGGGAAAGTGCAGCTTCGTTTTCGAGATAAAATCGATTACGTAATGTGATGTGCTACGTTCTGCCTGCTTGAGCTCAGTCATTTAATCATTTCCCCAACAGCAAAATTATTAAGGCGATCTAATTCTGGGACCCTAATTCTAAAGTTATTGCAGACGAAAAAAAAATTGTCGATAAAGATAGATTTTGTGTAAAATATGACACAGAAATTAATGAGACAAAAGGAAATATGCTGAATATTAGCATTTTCTTCATTTGCATCAGTGTTTTCCAAAGCCAATTTTCACGGGTGTTAAACAGAGAAACTAGCTCCAAAAAGAGGTAGTTGCATAGAGCGAAAATTTGTAGGTCACGAACACATTTTCTAAAATTATTTCTTTTAAAGCGAGTTTTTGAGAAATTCGGCGATGCTGTAATATGAAGAGATTGTCGAAGTTTATTGTGCACAGGAGTATACGGTATTAGTAGCAGGGTTTTAATACCATCGTTGAAAAACATTTCAAAATCGAAAGTAAAAAATGTTTTACTTTCGATTTTGAAATGTTTTTCAACGATTGTATTCAAACTCTGCTTAATAACACCGAATATTCTCGTGCACAACAAACTTCGACCATTTCTTCATATTACAGCATCGCCGGATATTTCAAAAACTCGTTGTTGAAGAAATAATTGTAGAAAAATGTGTTCGTGACCTACCTTTGTTTACAGATTTTCGCTCTATGCAACTACCTCGGTAGAGGCCGGATGTCACGAGGAAACAAAATACCGTTGACTCTTTTTGGAGCTAGTTTCTCTGTTTACCACCCGTGCTTTTCCTAAACTGAAGGGACACAGTCCCAATCCATGAGATATTATTGAATCCATGATATATTATTGAATATATTTTACCTGAATCGAATATGTTCTTAAGAAATGACTTGTGACAAGCAATTTGTTCATTTCCCCCAAAATTTTCTACCCAAAATGACAAAAATGTACAATAATATGTTCCGTACTAACTTTGAATTTTGATCAGTCTAAAATTTTGTCGTTTGGTAATGGGTTTAGAAATGAAGCGGATCTGAGATGAATAGCAATATTGACGCATGCAGTGTTCCCTTACACACGTGAACTTTCCAACTTTTGACGGGTATCTAATAAATTATGTATACATACTTTCAAAAACATTTAAACCAGTCTGGAAGACTTTGAGGGAAAAGAAGAAAATGCGGATTACCAGCATTTTCTCCTTTTCCCTCAATGTGTTCCACGATTCTATGAGCGTAATGTAAGGGTTGTGGCCCAATATTGACGCATGCTGTGTTCCTTTACACACGTGAACTTTCCAACTTTTGACGTGTATCTAATAAATTATTTATTTTCATTTCTCCCAGAAGTCTTATTCCGGCAACCGTTTACTTCATCCTAATACAGTTCTACCCATCAAAAATGAGTTTGGATCGATCAAAGTCAAAATGCTTTAACCCTTTCCCAAATGGTAAATATTCGGAAACTTTCAATTAGAAATCTGCTGCAGATGACAAAATGGGTATTGATAAATACATTGTATAAAATTTGTGCACTCTATGGCATATTTAGTTCTGCTGTAAACATAATTTTGAATGGGTAAAATGATTTGCAAACATTGAAATAGATAGATATTTTTCATTAAAATCATATTCGCCGAAATGTTTTACAAGTCGAGAGAAAGGCGTTGTCAGGTTAGGCTTAAAGTTCCTTTAACCCTTTCCCAAACGGCAAAATTTTAAGGTGATTCACTTAAAAAATTGTCACAAATGACAAAATTGAAGTTATTAAAGATAGAATTTGTGTATAAGATGGGACAGAAAATATTGAGACAAAAGGAGAAACTGCTGGTTATCAGCAGTTTCTTCTTTTTTTCAATTTTTTCCCAAGCCTGGTCTATTAGGGACGTCAAAACCAGGCCTTGTTCGGGAAAGGGTTCAATGATTTCTTTCAGATATTCTTTTTAGTCGTTACAGTCAAACACCGCTATCGATCTGAGAGGGGTATAATTTTGATTTCATTACATTTATTTATGTTTTCTTTTCATAATAAGTTTTAATAAATACTCACATATTCACGTATATGAATATCGCAACAGAGAAGAAAATTCTAGTTCCCTAATGAAAGGAATTTTGACAACCCTTACAGAAAATAATTTTGCAACCCCCCCCCCCCCCTCTGTGATATACATGTAGCAGTGTAGAAAATGAGGCAAAACGAGAAAATGCTGGTTGTCAGCATTTTCTTCTTTTGTCCCAATGTTTTCACAAGCATAGGGACGTCTAGCTTTGTCGTGGGTCAATATCAACACGTTGAAGTAAAACAAGAGGATGTTGTTTATTAGGGGTAAAGGTTTAATTAAATATGAGACATTGATCGCACTTTTCCATATCGTCAGTGTTATTACAAAACCTCGTAACTACAGCTTGATTAAAGCTGTAGTTACGAGGTTTTGCAATAACACAGACAATTTGCCAAGAAAATCACGATCATTATTAGGTACTAGAAAATCTGTTGTTTTTGTTTTCCATGTTGGATTAGCGGTGATAAATATAAGAGTGTGGAAAATATGTGATTTTTTGAGATTTTTTTTCTAAAATGCATTTTCATAGAATTCGTAGATATGACGATACCCGATATAATTTAGAAGCTATTGAAGAAAAAGAAGAAGTCAACAAACCTTCTGTTCCTTCAATAGTTTCTAGGCTATAAGTTGATTATTTTCTGTTGTCAGTATCATTTGGGTTGTTATTGCAACATTTGAACAACAGTTTCGCAAGATAGTATACGTCTTTTCTGAAATGTCAGTAGGGTCCCCTTTTCCAGAGGCGCGTTCTTTAGAGCGATATTTTAAGTATTGCTGAAAATTCCTTAGGATGTTAAGATAAAGAGTTCTTTAAAGCTAGATTTTTTTGCCGTTCAATGATAGCGATATTACTCTTTACTTCTTGCGGAACCCGTCGGCTAATTCTGTAGAAATAATATGAGAGAAAATGAATTGTGCCCAATGCGCCATAAACCAAGTCCAAGTGCCCCATACTCGATACAAATGGTGAAATTATGATGCCATTTGTATTAAGTATGGGATATTTGGAACACCGCGGTCAGATCTTTTCCATTCTTGTATATACGTATATAATTGTATGTGTTAAATTCATGAGTTAAAGCTCAATTCAAACCTCATTCAAAGTCGACTCTGAAAATACCTGGTTGTTCATATGGTGAAAGCAGGACAAAAGCACTAACTAGGTTGTAAAAATGGACACCATTGTGGAAGATTCTGATATTGACAGTGACCAAAGTTCGAACGAAGACGTTCGTGTAAACAGTATAAATGATGAACAAAATGACAGGCTAGATGTTGTAAACGAACATAATGGAATAGAAGAAAAAGTTAAGAATGATGTACATTCAGAAGATGTTGAAGACAGTTTTAAACCAGTCATGAACAACAACTTTATACTGCCTATGGTGAGTTTTACCAAAATACAAGTAACAGCAATTTCTATATTATTTCCAACAATTTTTTGTAAACGAAAAAGAAAATGTTGAGAAATGTTGTTAAATTTCGTTCACATGAAATTTTCATCTCCAACATCTTTGAATTTGGAACACACTAAAATTTTGTCGTTTGCATTCAATTTGGCAGATTTCTGTGAAGAGGGTTCGAATATACAAATGGCGGGTGGGTCGTATTGATAGTTTTACTTAATTCTGACCGAATTTCTACACGGAAAATGAGTTTGAGTTTATTGGGGTTTTACGCCGTTTTCAACTACCAGGGTCATATCGCGGCGGCTGGAGCACCTACCCATGGATTCCTGTTGTTTCTTAAACCAGTACTACCACAATACCCTTACCGAGCCTCCAGCTGCTCGCCCACTTAGGTTAACGATTTCAAACCCATTGGTGGGTGACAATTTTGTCAGAAAGGGTATTAGTCGCGGCCGGGTATCGAACCCGGGACCTCTCGAATGAGGGTCAGATGCGCTACCAACTGCGCTAAGGCCGCGGCCCTCTACACGGAAAAGAAATAATCAAGCTGCAGAAGGGGGTTCGTTTGAACCCCCCGAACCCCTTCTGGATCCGCCTCTTTGGTAATGGATTAAATGTTATTTTGGGATAACGGGAGGGGTGTGACTTCTAATCCGAGTCTTCTCTGATGTAAATACGCTCTTTGATATTTTGATTTTTCGCTTTTTTCATCAGAGAGCGTTGCTCTTTGAAAACAGCGGAAAGTTCGGTAACGTTACAAGTAGTGAAGCTTTGTTTTTTGTGTATCATATCGAATCACTCGGTAAAACACTGTAGGGTATAGATCAATAGATAATTTTTTGTCATACCTGACCAAAAATTTCATTTCAAATCGGCCTGCTGGAAGAGTATTTAACCTTTGGTTTTGAATGGAAGGTCAAGGTAAACAAAGGCTGCTCAGGTGAGGGTTGTTGCAAAACATTGCCGATAAACCTTTTAGAAATACTTTTTGGTCGTAAATTTTTCAACATGTATGTCAATAAATGGTTCATTGATCGATATCATCAGGGGTTTTAACGATAGCGTTTAAGATCGGACGGTGAACGATGCGCAACAATTTGTGGAGAACTTCTTGATTTTTTCAAAGAGCAACGCTCTCTGATGTAAATAGCGAAAAATCAAAATATCAAAGAGCGTATTTACATCAGAGAAGACTCGGATTAGGGAGGGGTTTGACTTCATGTCACGGAAGGAGGGCAGTAGGCCTCTAGAAAACCTCAGTAGGTTAATAATATTCGTTATTTAATTTGTAACATCACGGCAAAACGGGCTTACTCGAGCTATGAAAAGCCAAGATGGTTTAGTAATAGATTAGAACCAGTGATTCATGATCAAGATTGTAGGCTTCATTGTTATTCAACCCTTTTCCAAACGGTCATATGTAAAGCTGTTCCATTTCAAAGACTGCCACAGACAAATACTGGGCGTTGTAGAAGATATGTATTGTGAACAAAATATCCCACAAATATTAAAGCTAAAACAACGCGCGATGTCCCCCCCTCCCCAAAAGAAAGCCCCCGAAATAATTATTTTGGAGTGGTATACAAAACTTTTGTATTGATCACTTTTGAATTAGTAGCAGAATGCGATTCAGACAGAGATAAAACCGAAAATACGATGGAAATGGCCGAATTAATAAAATCCAAATTTTCCAAATTTAAAGCGTTAGTAGATAACTTAAGATCTATTTTCATCCTTTAGCACGTGCTAATTCGGGATTATGCTTGATTTCTTTTAAAGAGATTCTTCATGGATAATTCTACATAAAAGAAGTCTGATCATGCGTTGTTTGGGGAAAGAAAGGAATAATAACGAGGTTCTCAAATTTATGCATTTTATCATTATGAAAGTTAGAAATACATCATCCGGTTTGCACTAACCCTAAAACACGTTCTTGCTTCTAAGAAATGCCAGTTTTTGTGGTCAGGCTATATCATTAACCCCTTTCCAAACATTACCAATCAACATGATTATATGTTGTTATAGTCCTACGAACACTAGGCAACAAAACAAACATGACAAACTCGAAACTTCTACATCAAGCTTAGGGGTGAAAGATATACCCAAGTCAGCATTCGCAGATCGCACAGACTGACTGGGATCAAAACTTTTCACAACCACAAGAAGGGTCCTTTCAGCATGACGGGTCATTATTATATATAACGACACGGACACCTGTGTAAAAAGTAGCATTGTTGTCACGTGACGTCACGTGCCCAGCCTGTCAGACGGACAGATGAAATAGACATGGTTTATTGCTGTGCAAATGAAGGATATTAATTGGAAAATGTCACTCAAAAACCAGACCCAGATTTGACGTTCCTTATTGAAAAGACTTTGGAAACATTGAAAGAAAAGAAGAAAATGTTGATTAACATCATTTTTTCTTTTCCCCAAATATCTAATGTCATATTTTGAATACAAATCTATCTTTTTTTTATGAATACCAATTTTGTTGCTAGAGGCAGCTTTAGAGTGCAAACAATCATAATTTCTGTCGTTTGCGAAAGAGTTAGTTAGAACATGTCACTCAAAAAACCAGAAAAATGAAGGATGAGTACAAAATCGCTGAAAATGTGCATAAAAGCTGTATTATTACATAATTATCTAATTATGAATTAATTCGGATGATTTTGAAATAAATGAATTCTTTCAAATGGTACTAATTAGCATTTAATTGTCACTAAAATTTCCTGATGTTTTCAAAGAGCTAATATAACATTTGAGAATAAAGTTGCAGCAAATCCGATTGAATGATGTTGCATTTAAAATGACTAGCTCCAGAATGATAAAAAATAAATGCAGTCACAAAATAAATGCTATCGTTTTTCGAACACATTTGGAATTCAAACAAACTTGGATTTTTTAGCAAGATATATATACTTTTAGTAGATACGTACTACCTTCAAACACTTCCATACACATTACCTGCGTTTTATGTAATTTCAGAAACAAATTCCCAAAGAGAAAGCTCAAGCAGAATATGCTGGCAAATATTTCTCAGAATAATTCAGGTTCTATGCCATGATATACGTTTTAGTATTGCTTAATTTTGTTCGTGCAAGGGGCATTTTAATCTAGAATATTCTAAAGCTGTCGTTTGGAAAAGAGCCAAACGCTCGAATCGTACAAAGATCAAAGTGACTTTTTTGAATTGGTCTTTAACTTAGATTGATTGGCTGATTTATTGAGGTTTAATGCCGTTTTTAACTGTTATGGTCATATCTCGGTGGTTGGAGAACCTAAGTGTGGATTCCTGGTACATGTATTTCTCCCACCAGTACCACCAGTCCACAATATCCAAAACCGAGCCTCCAGCTGCTCTCTCACATAGATGATTCAAACCCATTGGTGAGAGACAAATGACGTTTGTCAAATGCCTGAATGGATACTGGTAGAGTCAAAACTTAGAAACGTAGCGAGTACTTCGTTTAGATTCTCCACCGACAGTGCAATACCAAGAAAATACATTATTTTTTTAATGCAATAAATAAGAGTTTTTCAAAGAATTGTGCGTCATTTGTTAACCCTTTCCCAAACGACTAATTTTTACTGTTATCCACTTCGTAAACAGCTACAAATGACAAAATGGATGTTATCTAAGATAAGATTTCTGTAAAATATGGCATAGGAAATATTGAGACAAAAGGAGAAACTGCTGGTTATCAGCAGTTTCTTCTTTTGTTTCAATGTTTTCCCAAGCAGTTTCTTTTAGGGACGTCAAAACCAGGTCTTGTTTGGGAAAGGGTTAAAGACACAAGTGTCATATTTTCCATGAAAATACAGGTTTATGATAATTATCTAGATATTTAATCGTAGCCCTTTCATAGACCACACTATTTCAAACCAGGCAAAATCAAGAGCAATTGTAAGAATTCGAAAGGAGTGATAGCCAAAGCTTCTATTCGACTGCTATGGAGGCATAACTTGTCAACATGCATGAAATATACATGTATAATAATTGAGTCAGGATCTGGAAAAAAACGCCCCTTATAGCATTTGAGAACAACATGGTTCCAGATCAGCCTGCGTATACACGCAGTCTGACCAGGAACCATGTTGTTCTCCGAAAGCTTCCTCATAGCAACCATTTGAAAGTAACATTGCTGCTGGCTAGACTGCATCAAAGCTGAGCAAGACCTTGAAATATGGGTGTCTCAAATGCTATAAGGGACGTGTTTCCAGATCCTGGCTCATATCTATTCATTATTCATATGAATGGCTGTTCTACGGAAGACATTATAACACATGCTCATCTTTTTCACAGTGCATTGCTAAAATCTTGGGACTAGGTCTACAGCGGTCGGTCTGGAGACTTTCTAATCGAGATTATAAAGGGATTCTTTAGTGTTTATTGAAAGGACAAGACAGGTTCGGATAATCTTTATAACGCATGCTCTGAAACTAGTTAATAACGTTGATATTTGAATTATGCAATCTCTTAGATGACACCATGTCCATGATGAAATGCTGATGACCCAACATTAGCGTGTAATTTGTCATAATTGCGTATGTTGTTGCTTTTCAACAAAAACCTAGCAACTGCAGCTTGGACCAAGCTGCAGTTACGAGGTTTTTGTTGGAAAGCGACGTTATTATTTGTATATTATTTGTAAATTCAGTGCGTCTGTCAAGTTTTTCCCGCCTCGGTGACAGGCCCCTGTCGGGTGGGGGAAGGATTTAAAGCGTGACTCACTGACATGTGATTTATGTGAAACACTTGTATTACCGAGATACAGTTAAAACTTGTTGTAGGCCTATCGGAGTGGTAGGGAATTTGATATTTGTTCGAGGAATACGGAGTTCGACTTATCCGATATTTCTTCAGTTCCACAAAAATGCTATTCAACCATTTTTGTAACTCATTAGTAGCCTAAAGCCTCTCTAACAACCGATCGTACGTGCTCCTGCGTGCGGTCTGCGTCTAAAACTTAGGCATAGTCGTGCGATGCACGCACACGCAACGTACGATTTTGGTGGACACAACCACGACGCAGACTGCACGTAGCAAAGAATTGACTGGACAATTCTTTGCTGCGACCATACTGTGTCTTTTAGAACGTCAGGAGCACGCAATATAAAAGTACTTAAAATTAGCACGTACGACAGCCATGTGTGTGACGAAGGGAAATTATTCATAAATTCCAAGGAATTCACAAAGAAGGTGTAGTTTCCTCGAAAGAGATTCATATACCTTTAACCTGTATTGAATGTACATTATTTTAAGCCTCTCTTACAACCCGCCGTGCGTCTTTGAAAAACTTGCGTGTTCGGAAGTTTTAAAAAACGCACGATCTTATATATACGGACGCACGACGGGTTGTAATTGAGGCTAACCCTCATAGCTGAAGTAAACTTTGAAAAGGAAAGAAATTGTTCAGCATATTTCCCATTGACCACTCCAGAGCAAGGTCTTCTTTAACGATAACAGTTTCTATATCGTCGGTGTAAATGCAAAACCTCGTATGTCGATTTTTTTATTTCCAAACTAAAACTTTGCATGCCCAGTTAAGACAATTCTTGCAGGTTTTGAGATATTTTTACTGATCAGTATTAATGAACTATCATTTGTGAACGATATGCCCAAATTTCAGGTAAAATCTTTTCTCGTTCCTTTTAAAATCTTCCAAAAAACCAGATACGAGGTTCAATAAATACGTTCAGAGGATTTGCATTTACATCGACGATATCGTTGGTGGGGGTCAAAACCTCGTAACTACAGCTTGCATAAGCTGGAGTTACGAGGTTTTGACTTCCCATCGACGATATAGTCCAGTCGCGGTATGGATGGACGTGTTAACAAGTTTTGCATGTGGAAATGCGTTCATTATTTCAATACAATTTTGTGGGACACCTGCAATATTTCAGCACTCATATCGTCGCTTTCAAACACAAAACCTTGTAACTGCAGCTTGTTTAAAGCTGCAGTTACTAGGTTTTTGTTGAAAAGCAGAGATGTGCTTCGATAAAGTGTTGTTTATCTAGGTAAATTTTGTAAATATGTGCAACAATATAGGGGCTGTCCTATAGAAAAACCCGAGGAAGTTTCACGTGATGCAACAAAATTATTTTAATCATTTCCATTTGTCACCCAAACTGGCAAATATGCTAATTCATTTTGGTCCACGTGTGGTTGTAAAGTATGATATGTAACCCGTTACCTAACGACCAAAAGTTAGACATTTCCAACTCGAAAAAAGGTTGCTGTCGACAAAAGGATGTTGGAAAGGTGGAATGTGTACAGTAAAAATGTAGAAAAGAAGATAGGCTATTGAGACAAAAGGAGAAAATGCTGATTATCAGCATTTTCTTCTTTTGTCTCAATGTTTTTAAGAGTTTTTTATGATGGACGTCAAAACCGTTGTTTGTTTGGGAAATAGGCTTAAAATGATATTTCAGATTTTTTTCTCATAAATTTCACTTTAATTTTGATCTAAAAGAGCATATTTTCTAATGAAAATTCTGAAAATTTCAAGCCAAAATATTGCGCCATTTACGAGAAATATATATTTTTGTGTTAAAATTACACAAATTGTTGTCCACAACAGTTAAGTTGTATATAGAATTTGTAACTTCTGTCTGAACTTTAAAGGCGTGTTTTTCGCTTATCAACAACAACTTCGAAAAACTGATAGCATTGGTACCCATTAGAATAACCATTCTTGGCATCAAGACATACTTTAAAAAACTGAAATGGGGATGAAATGTCCCTTTAAAGTACCGTTTGCTTGTCGCTGAACCAGTTCTTTGGCCCAGTTTTTGCGTTTTTTGACACAAATTGAATGAAAAATACGCGTAAAATACGAAATGGACGTAAGTTGCGTCACACAACGTCGTTTTTCAACAGGAATGCTAAATCATAAGCTAGTGTGAATAAATGTTGCCGGGTTATGGAAAAGAGGTCTCTAAGCGTTTGAGTCACCATAGAAAGCGATTCAGCCTTTTCCCCTCTTTTTCAATTCCCCCGAAAGGCATATATAGTTTTGACGTCATTAATCAGAACGTCTTTGGGATAACTGATGATGCCGTTTGCGAAAGGGTAAAATGCTCCGTGGCCTTACAGTGAAAATTCTCATTTGACATACAACTTCGCTTGTTGTCTCCCTTGAAACGATTGCTTCAACATTTACTTTTAAATACAATGTACATTAAATTTATATTAATTGTGTAATTTTATTGAAATGGCGCAGTTTAACTTACACGTTGGTGACGTTTTCTTGTAAAGGTACAAATATATATTCTTGCACCTTGTAAATGGTAAACTGCCAGTCTGTTTCAAATTCTTCTTTGTTTTAAAAAAACAAGGTACTGTTTAATGTTTTATGATAATCTGTATTTAATCTACAATACGTTTGTCACGTAATTGTTCTATTTACAATTAATCCTTTCCCAAACGACAAAATTTTAGGGTGATCCGAATTCAAAGATGTTGCAGACGACAATTTCAAGCGCATGAAATTTAAAGTTTGATGGTCTTTTGGGATAGAAAAGTTTGTGCGGAATGAAGAAATTGCTTGTCACAAGCAATTTCTTCATTTTCCACAATGTTTTCAAAAATTAATATCTTATAGGGAGTCGAAAAGAGTCATTGTTTGGGAAAGGGTTATTCCTTTTCCATACGACACAATGCGGAGTTTTTTCAATTTGAATGCTGCTTCAAACGACAAAAATAATGTTAATAGGACGGAGTTTTCATACATAATTACACGGAATGTATGAAAGCTGAAATGTTGATTTTTAGCATTTTCTTCGTTTGTCTCAATGTTTTCTCAGGCTTATTTTCTTAGAGACGTCACAACCAGGTTTTGTTTGAAAAAGGGTTACTGCAACAATCTGTATGTCATTGCCAATTTTGTGCCCCGCGTGACTGCTGTTTCACGTTGTACACAATGTCGTTTATTTGTGAAATAAATAATTAGAGAATACTAAATGTATTATTTCGTCTTGACATTGTATTTAACAAAACTGTCAGAAAATAAAGGTAACTAATTAAACAAAGTGTGATATTTGTATATATCCGCATAGTTGGACTAAAATCCGACTTTCTAGCACTCGTGTATTAGGACAATGGATTTCAAAATTGATGCTACTTAGATTATGAAAGGCTTTAATATTGATAACAGTGGACACTGACCAGATTCCGTAACTGTCCCAAATATAGGACGTGGGCCAATAATGGGTTACTTAATAATTTTGAAAATAATAAATAAAATGGCGGGCATCCATACGTTTTTTTTTTCGCTGCTTTCCAAAGCATACTTAATAAGTGACATCAAATTTGGGTCTTGTTCGGGAAAGGTCTAGTTACACGTGTTTTGAATCGTAAACATTATCTTTAAAGAGGTTTGCAGTCATACAGAACATGCCTAAATGCACAATTTTTATTGTAAGCACGAAAACAACGACCATTAAACGCAAGATTTTAACAAGATTTGTCATGTCATCTGCATACACCCTTTCTCAAACAAGACCTAGTCGTAGAGTAATGTAGTGGAGTTAAATTCTTTGCTTTTGATAAGCGAAATGTAGCCTGACATGTTTTTTGTCCGTGATATTGTGAAATATTCGAACCGAAATATTTTGCTTGAAAATACACTTTTTTTAACCGGCTGAACTTTAGAGGTTGAGTTAGAATTTGCACATTCAAATATCTTCAAAAAGTGCTATCTCGTCGATTTTTTGTATAAGATTAAATTTCAAATTGACTATTGTTTTGTTTTTGGATTCCTTTGTCGATTTTAAGCTTGTAGCAAGCCTTGAAGCGGGGGAACGGCTACCATTTTTTTTCACCACTGAAAAGTACTTTAGCACGGATGGGGGTAGACTTGGAATTCTAAAGAATTTTCTAAAGATTCAGTACGTTCTAAAATTTATAACGCATTTGTGAATACGTACGATACTTTAGAATTAAACTCCCAATTCAGAAACTTCTTTAGATTTAGCCTAATTCTAAAGTTAAGAATCGTTGGTGAATACGGGCCCTGGGTCCCGTACAGTCAACAATCGTACGACTGAAGTGCATTGGAAATTATAGTGCTAAATTTGTCGTACGACAATCTTACAATTGAGTCAACTACAATCGACACTCGTTGTGTCGAAGTCAGAGGGACAGTCAAAATACATCGACATATCCGGAGTTCGACTCATCAAATTTTGATTATTTTCGATGAAAGCGTTTTTAACCATTTTTGATGGGCATCCTATGTGTCCATGATTGAAATATAGTAGAAAAAGGAAAGAAATTGCTCGAAACGAGCAATTTCTGTCCTTTTCCTACTAAATTTCAATGGCTGTATATGTTTCGGAATTATTTGAATTAAACATTTTGATATCTATATGTTGATGATGGGGCATGACTTTCATGTCGACTTATGACTTATGTCGACTTGAATTTCGACTTATCCGAAGTCGAGATGACGAGTGTCGACTGTATATACGATTGTTGATTGTATTAGCTCCTGGTTTCTACGTTCCTGAATACATTGAGAGTAAAGGAAAATTTCTGATAAACAACAATTTCTCATTCCCCCTCAATATTTCATATGATATAACATGCACATTTTTTCATCCTTCACCTGAATTATTTTGACGACTGAAATTACTACCAAATTAGACAAGTCTTAAATTTCGTCATTTAGAAATGGATAAAAAATTATCAGAAGTACTGCATCTTCGTCATGTATAAGATGGCACATTCAAGGCAGAGGCTCACGTGACACAACGGTTCTAGAAAAGCGCAAATAATCTTGTTGATACTTGAGCACTTTAACCCTCTCCCAAACAGGACCTGGTTTTGACGTCCCTAATAGAAACTGCTTGGGAAAACATTGAAACAAAAGAAGAAACTGCTGATAACCAGCAGTTTCTCCTTTTGTCTCAATATTTTCTATACCATATTTTACACAAATCTTATCTTAGATAACATCCATTTTGTCATTTGTAGCTGTTTTCAAAGTGGATAACAGCAAAATTTTGTCGTTTGGGAAAGGGTTAAATAAATCCGATTTGAAGCAGAGGAGGTTGAAAAAAGCCAGACATCCCATGAGATCTTTTCCAAAGCCAACTGACAAAAGGGTTATGAATACCAACTAAAATCGTCAGTACCATTTTCATCAGTTAATTTTACCCTTTCTATTCAGCAAATTCCATATTTTTAACCCTCTCCTCTGCATTTTAATATGTTCAAATCGGTAATATCCAAAATGGTATATCACGTATCACGTAATTCCCGGCCGTGGCATTGTTCTTTGTTGAATGCTATAACTGTTGTGAAAAAATGAAAAATATACGCAATCATACATTGCAAATTATAATATTTTTCGGCTACAAATGTTTGTTTTTCGAAAAGTCATAATATAATGACACAGGGCGGATTTGTCAGATGTCATCGGGCTGCTTTTGTCGAGAATTTATAGTACCTAAGCAATGCATGTTTCAAATTGAATCAAACTCTTTCCCAAACAACACATTTTTTGGCATTTCTGTTAGATAAAATAGTTAGGAAAACAATGACAGAAAAGAAGAAAATGCTGATAATCAGCATTTTCTTCTTTTCTGTCATTGTTTCCATGATATAACATATACATTTCCCGGACTTAGTAACATTAATTTTGACGTCCATAACAGTTTTTAAGATTTGAAGAGATCAAGTTTGAATTGTTTGTGGGAAACGTTGAATTGACGTTTTTGACGTTTTTTACGCCGTCTTGTGGGAAACGTCAGACGTACTGTCTGAGGCCCATGTCATTTATTAGTGTATAGTCAATGTCTGTTAAGTTGAGTCGAGCGAACGAAGGTGGGGGCGGGAATGGGGTGCTCAGAGTGCAAACAAATCGCAAAAAAACCCGTGCCAGTCTTTTAAAGGAACCCTAATCCGAGTTTTCTCTGATGAAATTCGCTCTTTGATATGTTTAAATTTACATTTAAATGAGCGACATCAACATATCAAAGAGCGAATTTCATCAGAGAAAACTCGGATTAAAGTGACATTTTACATTTATTTCATTTTTTTAAACTATGTCTTGATGCAAATATTGATTATTCTAATGCGTAGAAACGCTATCAGCTTTTTGAAGTTGTTATCTATAAGCGAAAAATACGCCTTCAAAGTTGAAACAGAATTGACAAATTCTATATAAATCTGAACTGTTGTCCACAAAAATTTGTTTAATTTTAGCACAAAAGTATATATTTCTCGTAAACGGTTCAATATTTTGGCTTGGAATTTTCAGAATTTTCATAAGAAAACATGCTCTTTCAGATAGAATAATAGTAAACTTTATGTAAAAATAATCGCGAAATGTCACTTTAAAGGACCCATGCTAGATTGTCGAACATATTTATAACTGATTTCATTCGACCTGGTATTGACCTCTAAAAGAATAAGAAGTAGTTGCGGGGTTTTAGACTTACACCGACAAAATACTATTGTTTGTCAAAAATAGCCCATGGTAATTAATAGATAAATGATGTATTCTGATAAATGTCCGCCCCACCGCATTGTTTGTGATCCAAAAATAAAAATAAGATATCGATTAACCCTTTCCCAAACAAGACAAACACTAGGGTGGTCGACTTTGAAAGGTGTTGCAGACGACAACTTCAATTTGATGAATTTTCAAAATATTTTCTTTTTCGATAGAAAAACATTGTCACAAGCAAATTTCTTCTTTTCCACATTGTTTTTCTAAGAATTTTCTTGATGGGCGCCAATAAATATCACTGTGTGGGAAAGGATTAACTAAAAAACCCTTTCATAATCGATCCCCGTATAAGACTACCAGTAAAAAGCTAGAGACAAGGCAATGAACTTCGTCATTTCTCAATGATATGTTTCCTCACATGTATTGCACATTTCGAGATCTGAGTAGGCCTACATTAATTTTGCGCCTATACCTACGAGTATTTCCAAGTTAGAATGTCGTCTCAGAAAAGGATAAATCACGATTGTCTTGTCTGCAAAAAATGCATTGATCACTTCGTAAGTGAGCCACAAAAAAATTACTTGTTATAATTGCTGGCTTTGAGGCACACGTTTTGTCCGTCGCTAACAGCGATATATAAGAACATACACTTATCGGACAAATCATGGACACAGGCGTATCTAGAAGCATCGAAGTCACAAACTGCTATAAGGACAATTTTCCCCGACCCGACCCATGGTCTTCTAAAAAAATTACGAGCTTCTAAATTTTAGTGTGTTGGATTTTCTTATATTGAAGGAAATACCATTGTTGTATATACCGGTCACAACAATGTCATGTATAAACCCATTAATAGTCGGCAAAATTTTGGACCGTTTCAATTTCAAAGATCTTGCAGACGACAATTTCAAGTTGATGAAATTTTAACAAATATTTGCATTTTGTGTTGTAACAAGCAATTTCTTTATTATCCGCAATGTTTACCAAGCAGTTTACTTGGATGGCGTCAAAAGGCGTCAATGTGTGGGAATAGATTAAAACTGCGTACAAAATATTTAGTTGTGACGCGAAGCACATTCTCACAATAACTTGACAATAACCCGATTAGTTGGCATGCATATGATAATAGATATTGTTTAAATAAACATGTTTGACCAATTTATATCTTCAAAGGGCACGGATTTACATTTTTTCTCAAATTTTACTTGAAGTTTGTTTGGTATACCTTTGATATACCACTTTTAAAACCAAATACATTTAAAGACGACTTGCATGTTGCAATGGTTATTTTGTGAACTAAGCAAAAACGTTTTGCAGTTGTTTGTAATTAGTAATTACATGTCACTAACATAACAATGACACAAAAAATCACATTTTAATTTGTCTTTTACCATAACTTAGAAAAAGAAAAACACCCGAAATTGTTTTTTAACAACTTTTGTTTGTTCATTACTTCTCAAGAACTTAAAGCTACTATTTCCCAGATTTGGACCCAAAAATTGTCAAATACAAACGAAATGTACACTTTCTAAGCTTTATATGATCTGATTAAATGATTACGACAAACTATTGAAGCAACGACTCATTTTTTTCGCAATTTGATACCAAATTCATGAAGCGATGTCGAATGTAGGTCAAAACAGTAGGACATGCGACTTTCTTAAATGACGTCACAACATACATGATGACGTCATATTGAAATTCAAGTATGAATCTCGTTTGAATCATGGTCCGCACTGTATGCGCATGCGCAACAATTTAAAAATAATTCTAACCCCATCTGAGACGGGGTTGAATTTAGGTTTGGATTCTCCCTAAATTCAGCTATCTGTCTTGTAATTTCGGCTCATTCTCTGTCTGAATCGCATATTATTAACCATCCCGAGGTGGTCAACACAAAAGTTTTGCAAATTTCTAAAAAGAAAATCATTTTTTGCAATTAGACCATCTGTTACCGTCGCCCTTTAAGCATGGCGCTATGTAACATAACCTGTGTACGATTCAAGAATTCGTGGTTAGAGGATCTTGAACAAAATTTAATAACCTAATGGCATTTGAGTTCTCACGAATTAAGATCAGCATGTTCCGAAGTGCACATAATTTCCACGATCCTTTTGTATATGCCCGGCCACAATTGAGCTAACGCCCAATCCCAGGTGAGATACCTCAAAAACTACATAAACGTCAAATATTTCTTGTTTAACATACATTACATTTCGTCATATTTTTGTGAGTTTTATATCGATGCTTCTCAACAAAAATCTCGTATCTACAGCTTATTTAAAGCTGTAGATACGAGGTTTTGTTGAAAAACTACGACATTTACTTGCAAATTATGTAACTTGCTTTATTTGAAGGCCGCATTGACCCCTGATATGTATCTCTGCTTTTCAACAAAAAACTCGTAACTGCAGGTTAAAACAAATTGCAGTTACGAGGTTTTTTGTTTAAAAGCGAGAATATAATTGCAAGCATCGTAGAAAAGGTTCGGCCTGCACAAATGCGCTTGTCCTCACACTGGGAAGAAAAACTGTTAAGACAAGGGCTAATAGGACGTCGAATCTTTTATGCACTTAGTCGTCTGTCCGTCCGTCCGTTCGCAATTTCATGTCTGGGCAACTTTTCCTAATTGCAATCGGAATTGGATCGAACCGAACATAGTAAAACCCTGCTGTGTTTTATTATGCATGCCACTTTTGAAATTCAGGTAACTCTTTTCTTGGTCTGAATAGACAGAGTCTGACAAATCAGAGAATCAGAGACTTGCAATTTCATTGTTTTACTTTGAAATCTTTATTTATCAGACTGACAAAAGTCTAGTGGGGGTAGAACACTTGCGGAAAAGCACGCTGTCATGTCAATATTTACACATAGATTAAACACTGTCAAATGACCAGGCGTTATTTGCCCAAGATAAACAAGTTTATTTTCTTGTCACCTTAGGGTCAAGTTTGACCTAGTCTATATTCTGACATCTGCCTATTTCATTTACTGTTTTCGAAGACTGTTTTCTTGCATGTGTTTTTTTAATCATTCCCAAATAATTGAAATAAAATAACACATGGTCATGACGTCCCTAATAAAGTTACACGGAAAAATAAATTATTTTTGTCTTTTCTCTCGTTGCTTTTCGTATCAATATACCTATAGTGTACATTTAATAACACCAATTTCATCGCATGTAAATCGGGAGATGACAAAATTTTGGACTGGTTTAACTAACAACAAAAGAGTAAAAAAAAAAAAAAAAAAAAAAAAAAAAAAACATTGGGTGCAATCTCGAGCAAACACTAGATATCAACATTTTCCAATTTTCATCCGCTTCAGCCAATTTTGCAGATGGAGACACTCCACAAAGGGAACAATCGCGACCCTCGAGACTGTTTGCAACCTTTTGCCGCGTTGGAACGTGGTTGCAACATGATCTCGAGCGTAATACAGTGACCGCCATATTGAACGTGAAAGTAGACGCGCGTAAATGACGTCATCAAAACAAATCAATCCTATAGCTAACGTTATAATTCAAGTGAAATATACTGTCAATAATCGGTAAATCACATCAATTATTTTATCTGGTAAAATTTTGTCACATTTGTGAGGATACAGTCGACTTTTGAACGCTGTTTGTTTCAAATATTTTTCTGGCGTAGATTTAAATGGTTGTTTGGTCTGCTTCCGTTGTTATTGACCTGACTACCGTTGTTATGCTTGCGGAGAGATATGGGCAGGATCGGCTCATGCCGGCAACTGTAATACGTTCGAGGGGATCTTGAGTAACGATAAGATCCGAGAATATTCGAATGCAAAGGGAAATGCTTACGGGGCATTTCCGGGTCGTAGTATACAAACATAGTTCCGTCAAAAAAGGATTCGCCCCTTTTGTTGCATTGATTCTTTGTCTGTAGAATAGACAGATGCATGAAATCAGGTTCTGCATACTGGCAGACCATCAGTGTACTGCTAGGACGTGTTTTGATAATTTTTTCAGGAACTAGTTCCTTGCGCGGTCGTGACCTTTCTTGGGGGTGTGTCACATGCAGATCCCAAAAGAGATGGCAGATAGCAAGGGTGGTTGTGTTCACGGAAGCGTACTTCAAGCTAATGGTGCTATTGACTACCACTGTCGTGGTAGTAAATTAAAGACCAAGGAATGATCTATCTAGCAAACTAAGTAGTAGGTGCCACAGATACTTCTGAGAGAAGCTAGAAGCTGCCAAATAGGCCAATTTTACTATATATTTGATAGGCCCGTCTCGTTGAGGAGTCACACCCGATACTTTCGTCAAATGCATGTGGGCTACTTGGTGGGTAGAGTAGATTGTCCTTTAAGGGGGAATGCTCCAGTTTTTCGGAACACTCGGCCATTACTGTAGTAAATTAAATGTTTCGTACTAATATGTTTCGCTACCATATTTTCAATAATATAACACATCATTACAATTTACCTTTTTCGACGGTAAAAGTGTATTTTTTATGCGAAACTGATCTCCTCAAAGTGGAAATCGATTATTCAGAGCAAGACAGTCGTAAGTGTGTATGCAGTTACCACTGTTTTCTGTCATTTTATTCACGTGTAACTGATAAAAAATGCTGTAATTCACTAATAAGTGCGCTGACCTATGTATTTTCTTTTTGAATTATTACCAGGACATGTTGCTTAATACAATGAGGGAGTTTTATCAAATTCTATTATGTAGAACTTGAAATATTTCCAAAAATATGCAAATTTTGACATAAAACACTCTAGCTTCGTTGATATAACCGAACACGTGAGCGTGCTGTGTTATACATTTACGCGTTTATAATAGCACGTATTTTGGGTTTTCCGTACTTATTTAATGTATGACGTTACTTTAAATCCGATTTCGGGACGACACGATGAATATACAACATTTCATTAGCATTTTATTGACCTTGGACAGGTGCAAGAAATTGTGCATTTTTCGATGTAGGGGTATGTGTTACGAATGCCCATAAAATTCAAACAAGATCGCTGACCATCCATTTTTATTTCATTTTTCAATTGGTAATAATATGTAATTTAAAGATACAAAATATAAATAAATTCTATTATTGGGAAAAATTTTAGGAAACTGGAGCATTCCCCCTTAATGTCCTACATTTTCATGACTCGGTCAATGTTTACTTTTCTGCTTAACTCAATTATGAATATATTATTCTTATATGGGATTAATAAGTAGAACTTCTTTTTAATCTAGGGTTTATTTAATTAGTAATGACATAACCCTTTCCCAAACAAGCCATAGTTTTGATTTCTCCCATGGAAGAGTCTTGAGAAAATATTGAGGCAAAAGAGGAAAATGGTGATGGTCAGTATTGTCTCCTTTTGCCTAAATTGTACACAAATTAAAAGTTTTAACATTCATATCGTGTACATCAGCTTTCAATTTATAACAGTCCTCGCTTTTGTCATTTGGGAAAGGTTTAACCCTTTCCCAAACAAGACCTGGTTTTGACGTCCCTATTAGAAAACCAGCAGTTTCTCACTTTGTCTCAATGTTTTCTATGCCATATTTTACACAAATACTATCTTTGATAACATCCATTTTGTAATTTGTGTCAAATTTTGAAGTGGATCACCCTATTTTTTGTCGTTTGGGAAAGGGTTAACCCAACATTCGTCTCGTCTGGAAGAATAATGATTTTAGCCGTTTCGTCAATTTCTTCAAAATTTCAATTTTGTTAGTCACCACGAAAAATACATTTGTGAAAAAGGATTGATATCATTTGAGTGTGCAGGAAATATTATAGACAGGACGCAGCTCTAAACACAAGTGGGTGATTTCAAAGGTCAAAGCTGATAAAATAATTGAAGAAGGGTGTTTTTATCACCAGGTGTGACTGTTTGAATTTGAATTTTGATTATTTTAGTAAAAAACCTTTTTCTTCTAGTCGTGGATTTATAAACATTATAAGAATAATTAGGTAAGCTGTTAGAATTTTTTCCAATTGAATTTATTTTCGTTTTATTATCATAACTTAACCCTTTCCCGAATGGCGAAAATTCGGATTTTTTCAATTTAAAAAATGTCTCACACGTGAAAATGTTAGATACCAGTATTTTCTTCTTTAGTCTCAATGTTTCTAAAGTCTTTTCTATTGGGGACGTCTAAACCAGATCTTGTTTCGGATATGATCAAAACTAGTAATATACATGTACAGTAGACTCTTGTACTTGTAAGGTGATCTATTGGCACATTAAGGTATACTATCCATCATTAGATACCAAACACTTCGTGCAACGTCGGGCGTCATCTGTGGCAACGTAACTTGACGATGGAATCTGGATTTAAAAATCTGGTTACTCTGTTACAATATTCGGTTTGCCATGGATTGCACCCAAAGTTGCAAGAAGTGTTCGGTATAATGGTTGATGGGATAACTTACATGAAATCATTGACAATATCGATGTGTTGTTCCGTTCGTACTGCAGTTGTCTTTTTCCTAACAACAAAATTAATGGGAAGTGCATGTATTTATACACGATGCGATACAAATAACTTCAAAGACATTCTATCTGTCTCGTCGGTGCCATCTGCTTGAACTTGGATTTAACTGTATTTATGTGATCAACTAATTGTTAGGTGATCTATTGATGAATTAAGTGAAATCGCTGAAAGAATAGAGTAACACGGAAGTTTATGTGTTTTTGTGTTCGTTTTGAAGTCCTCTTTTTTCCTAACAACAAATAGGACGCACGAGTATATGTACTCGTGCATTATGTGATACAATTGACAGTATCGTCACTTTTCAACAGAAACCTCGTAACTGCAGCTTGTTTAAAGCTGCAGTTGCGATGTGTTTGTAGAAAAACAGCGATGTAGGTCTTCCCTATTGTCGGTGCCATCTGTTTGAACTTGGATTAAATCTAGATTTATGTGATCAATTATTTGTAAGGTGATATATTGATGAATTAAGTGGAATCGATGATAGAATAGACTATCATGGAAGTTTCTGTGTTTTTGTTGTTCGGTTTGAAGTCCTCTTTTTTCTAACAACAAATGGGACGTACATGTGTTTACATGATGCGATGCAAATACGAATAACTCCAAAGGCCTTCTTCCTGTAATGTCGGTGCCATCTTTTTGACCTTGGATTAAATCTAGATTTATGTGTTCAAGCATTTGGTAGGTGATCCATTGGTGTGTCAATTGAAAGCTTTGATAAAAGAGAGTAACAGGGAAGTTTTTGTGTTTTTGTGTTCGTTTTGAAGTCCTCTTTTTTCCTAACAACAAATGGGACGCACGAGTACATGTATTCGTACATTATGTGCTATACAAATGACCATATCGTCACTTTTCAACAAAAACCTCGTAACTGCAGCTTGTTTAAAGCTGCAGTTGCGATGTTTTTGTAGAAAACAGCGATGTAGGTCTTCTTTATTGTCGGTGCCATCTGCTTGAACTTGGATTAATTAAGGTTTACGAACTGAGAATGAAAACACCACTTCCCAGCATACGAAATGCATCAAATTATACACACTTGTGAATACACTTCACATAAGTTGATTCACCATGCCGGATTTCAAGATTATGCTTCAAGAAGAAAATAATTTACAAATATCATTTTTCTCTATATTCATATCCAAGGGAGGTAATTCATAACATTTTTTGTGAAATATTTCCATAAGTATGCATTAATTTTCAAATTCTAAACCATACAAAATGCTTAGTTTTGTATTTGGAATGGAAATGTAGCACAATTGTGGAATTACTGGCACTTTTCAAATTTCGCCTCTGGCTCTGCATTTCATTCTCAGTTCGTAAACCTTACAAATAAGGATTTATGTGATCAAGTATTTGTAAGGTGGTTACTGATTATCTCTGATATAACCCTTTCCTAAACGAAAAATATAGATGTGTCTATATAGTAAACCCTTTCCCAAACAAGACCTGGTTTTGACTTCCCTAATAGAAAAGGCTTGGGAAAACATTGAAACAAAAGAAGAAACTGCTGATAACCAGCAGTTTCTCCTTTTGTCTCAATATTTTCTGTGCCATATTTTACACAAATCCTATCCTTAATAACAACCATTTTGTCATTTGTGGCAGTTTTTGAAGTGGATCACCCTAAGATTTTGTCGTTTGGGAAAGGGTTAAGAGTTGAAGATTTTTTTTGCTATAGAATTATGGAATATCAAATCACAAAAACATTGAGGCAAAGCGAGAAAATGCTGATTTCCAGCATTTTCTTCTTTGTCTCAATGTTTTCCCAAGCCCTTTTTATTAAAATTTTGTGGAAGTCAAAACTAGGTCTTATTTGGGAAAAAGGTTGAAATTCGATTAAATCAATCAATTATTTATCATAATATTGTTTATTATGTTTTTCTGCAATCAAAGGGAGGAAGTTTCAATCCTGCATTGATATAATACTATGGAAGGATCACCAATAAGTCAATTGCTGATTTCTATTAATTTTTTTCGACGCCCTCTAAATCAAAAATGGCGGGCATGAGGTTTCTTCGTTTCAAACCATCAAACAAATCGTTCGACTGTATGGGGTTTAACCCTTTTCCTAACAAGATACGACTTTGGTATCTCTGACAAAGTCGCAGCAAAAAAAAAAAAAAAAAAAAAAAAAAAATAGAAGAACGGAGAAAATGATGATAAACCGCTCTTTCGCCATTATTTTGTCCGTATATATGTATTTCGTATGCTGTATATAGTATAGGCCTATGGTAAAATCCCATCCATATCATTATCCATTTTTTTTCGTCGGCTGACGGTTTCAAATTGAATCAGTCTAAAAGTGTGTTTTGAAAAAGGTCAACAGACGTTAGAATAGATCTAACAAACATTGACACTCATCACGCAGAAGTTTAGTGTAAATAGAATCTATATCGACACTGATCAGACGGTGTTCACGGTTGGGAAACACGTAATCTGATTAAAATCATGTGTTAACGTACAGTAACATCTGACAGGTAAAATGTAAATGAAGACGATTTCCTTACCTGTGCCTGTCAGACGTTAATGTAAGTAACAGCGGATTTTAATCAGATTGAACTTTAAAATGTTTTGATATATTCCAGGAAACAGAAGACCCACAGACAGATGTCAAGAACATCATGGAAGAAAAAGACTTAAAGAAATCAAAACGAGTAAGTACCCTTCTGTACCCATTCTTTTCTCCAAATAAGCTCTATGACGCGTTCTTTAGAGCGAGACTTTGTAAGATTTCATTTTAAGATAAAGGTTCTTTAGGGCAAGATTTCTCAGCCACCCAATGCGAGGCGTCATTACCATATGCTTCTTGCGGCACCCATCGGTCAACTCTGTAGAAACAGCGCATTGAAAAGTGAGAAATGACTTGGTTGTTCTGAATGCACCATTCGTAATTCTGAAACCGAAGTGTTCCGAATGTTAAATACTTTATGCAAATGAGGTCAATATTTAACTGTTTGAGATTGGGTTAAATACGTCGAATGATCAGACAGGGAAAAAAAAACTTGCTGAGTAAAAGAATGAAATGACGAACATGCACCGATATGTATTATTAACCCTTTACCAAACTTCGAAATTTTAAACTGACTCAATTTAAAAACTGCTAAGTGCGACAGAACGGGCGATAATAATATTATGATGTGAGTACAGCTGACATTGTATGAAACATATGAAGGCAAAAGGAGAAAATGCTGGTTATCTGCATTTTCTCCTTTTACCTCAATATTTTCCTGAGCATTTTCAATTATGATCGACAAAACCAAGATTTATCTTGGAAAAGGTTAAACATTGTCAAAGTTGTCAGTCAAGCAAGCTTAAGTCTGAACATCTTAACCCTTTCCTAAAGAAGACCTGATTTTTGACGTCCCTTTAGAAGAGGCTTTGGAAAACAATGAGACAAAAGAAGAAAATGCTGATAATCAGCATTTTCTTCTTTTGGCTCAATATTTTCTCTGCTATATCATACATATATTCTATCTTTACTTTATTATTTACCGACACAAACTTTGTAGGCTGTGGCAGCTTCCCAATTGAACAAGTCCAAAATTGTGTTGTTTGGGAAAGGGTTAAGTGACGTAACACAGACAGAATCATTGTTTTATCCATATAAGGTCTGATTCACTCCGAGTCAGTCAGTTCGCTTGATTCATGCTTTATACCTACATGTTTACTATTATAATGGCTTAAATTCCCAATGTTCTTCTCTTGGAGAAGAGGCCAAATGGCATGCACTCTGCGACTTAAAGTTGATACTTAAATTTTGGTCATCTGCAACAAATTTGATTTTCGACATGACCAAACTTTTGTAATTTAAGATAGGATTAACGATCCACAAATAAGTTAATGTGCTTTATTCTTGTTTTGATATCCTTGTGCTTGATCCCTGACGGCCAGGCATAGCCTGCTGGCAAACGACTGGTCCTTGCTCTTTGGGATATTTTGTTAGTAATTTTAAAAGAAAATGATCATTATTCGATCAATCAATGAATTTCTTGCATTTTGGGTTCCATAGAACATTATACATTAGACCTAGCATTACATATACGACAAACGCTGACGTTATATAATATTTTCAGCGTAAACGTATGAGTATATCTCACGACATTTTTTAACACGTCACCACCGCCTCGTTCATTTTTCAACAGAACGTTATTCTAAAACCAACGTCATTTTAAAACCTCGTAACTACAGCTTCAATAAAGATGTAGTTACGAGTTTTTAGAATTACACGGACGACAAGGTCAAATGCAAATGAGTTAAAATAGATGTTTTAGGTGTAATAAAAGTTGTGTTTGATTGATTTATCAGCATTAAACGTTTGTTTTAAACATCGCATAGATAAATTATGCTTCTACAAGAAAGTCCCACAACTTTATAAAACACGAATACGTGACACACAAAGCTAACATGGACAGTCTAAGAAATCCATAAAGTGGCATAAACGTCATTTTGAGAAACGGGTCAGACTCAAGGTAGTCTACCTCTAATCCGTTTCACTGTGGCGTTGAAATTTTCCGTGCGACGTCGTTAACATAGGTTATGTATCCGACCCTAATCGAGCAACGTCGTAAACATTCCGCGGTGGAACGTTCCACCGCCGAAAGTTCACGATGTGGCCCGAATAATTCCGACGTCGTGTGAATCTCATTAGGGATGGACTATCTTAAGGTAAAACCTGGGTAATGGTTATGTGACCGGTTATGGAACGAAATCTGTACGGTGCGAATATAAGATTTCAAGGGAAGTAATTTTCATTGCCTTCAAATTTTGAATTTTTGACTTGCTGGGTTTTTTTGTGTGTTTTTTGCATACTCTTCATACAATTAAGATACATTTTCACCGAAAAATGATTAGAATATTCCACCGAAACCTGAGTACGCTCAATTATTTCCTTTGTTACGAAAACAGGCGAAATTCCATCTAACGGTACTTTAAAACTGCTCGGACTTACGGACGTAATGGAATAAGTCGAAATATAACGATGATACCTGAAGTGCATTACCCAGGTTTTACCTTAACAGACGTGAACCAGATGTCACATTTGAAAAAAAATGAACATATATAGTAAGAAAAGAAACAATCTTGGTCCTGACAATTACCTTAGAGTGAAAGGTTCGGGACAAGTCATTCTGCACATTGACACGGACTTCGCAGACTCACTAGTGCGATTCTTTTCACACTTCTCA
The DNA here is from genome assembly GCA_963680895.1 of Fragum sueziense. Lineage (NCBI taxonomy): Eukaryota > Metazoa > Mollusca > Bivalvia > Cardiida > Cardiidae > Fragum > Fragum sueziense. Next base: position 34,526,392 of record OY804606.1, read on the forward strand.
GAAGTTCTTAGAAGTTTCCTTTAGCTTGGTGGGTCACATTGATGATATAATCATGGATCTTGAAAAAAAAAAACAAAAAAAAGAAAAAAACAAAAAACAAAAACACACAAAAACAACAACAACAACAACAACAACAACAACAACACATGTGAACATATTCAGGGTTCTCCACAGAAATAATTTGAAGCTGTAGTGGTTAATCATATGAGCATCCACAAATCTTTTAAATGCATATTGTTTGCAAATAATTGTGTTAGATATAACTATAAATAGTACATCAACATACATTTTTTTTATTTCAATAGTCCGAACATCCGGCCCGGCCCGTACAGTCACCCGTACAACAGTTTGTTAAATATAAATTGTATAACTCACGATAATTGACCTGGCAGAGCAGCCCTAGCAAATAGGCTGGGATGCTCTGCCAGGTCATTTATCGTGAGGTATAACTTTCTAATATAAACATGACAAAAATGTAGTTGTATTGTCAAGATTGTGTATGGGAAATGGGAAAGGAAGATATTGCGCATTTTCATTTTCATTAGCATTCATGGACCAGCAAAAAGATTAGACTGTAGTTCTAAGTGAAACCTGACTGTCAGGCTTGAACAATTTATGATGACAACGCATCATTAGATTGATTTTTATTAACTCCCCTTTCCTCACGTCTGCATGCACTGCTTTGCCGTATGGCATTACATATAGTTGCTTTTATCGCATCCGTAGCTTTAAAACAACCTGCAATTACGAGGCTTTGCTTAAAAATTACGTATGTCTGCACTGCAGGATTGAATGACATTACAAAGTCTACTTGCCCTTATTGGGGTGATGTTTAAAGATGCTGTTCAACAAAGGTTACTCAAAAATCCAAATGGTCAAATCTTCTTCGTCCTAAAAGAGTTTGGCAAGATGACACTTGACGTGGTCATGGCGGGGAATCACTCGACACAACAACAAAAATTGCAGATAACCCTTTATAATACGTGGAAAAATCCGATTGTTATTTTCCCAAACAAACACAGGTTTTCATGTTCCTGACAAATACGACTTTGGAATACCAAGTAGCAAAAGAAAAATGATGATAACAACCAAAATGCTTAAGACACCATTTTGATCTGTAATTGTACTATAGAAAATACCAGGAAAATGGGGAGTAAATGGTTATCAGCAATTTTTTTTTTTACTTTTTAAGACTATTTGTCTTAATTTTTTGACAACTTAAAACCAGACATTGTGAATGGAAAATGGTACATGTATTTTTTGTTTTCAGAAGAATGGTCGATTTTACAAATTTGTAAAGAGGCATTTTCTACAACGAAAAGGTAGCTCAAATGACGTCAAAGAAATAAACATCCTTCCGGAAGGAGACGAAAATAAATGGGCCCGGCGTTCCGGCGGAAGTGCCGCATCACGGTCCAGTGACGAGACGGTAACCAGCGAGGAAGATAGACTGGAAGTAGTCCATGATATGGCTGAGGAAGACATCTTGGGTGTTTGACACACGGAATATCTTGCCATTTAGGGTGCTACAGGTAAACATATTTTTCTTTTCTTTCTCAATTTATATTCAATAATGCATACTTGAAAATTTGGCGGAGGAAGATAATTTGGAATGTTTGACGAACAGAATGTCTCATATAGGGTGATGCAGGTACAAGATTTTTTCCTTTCATATTTGTGACCCGTGACGCTTATAAAAGGACATTCTGAGTAGTGTGAACAGTATTGAACCAAGTCAATTTGTGTAGTCTGCAATCGTTCGAAACTTTTACATATGAGGCAATTTTCAGAAACTTGCAAATGTCAAACCATCACATACAAAATTAGACTAGTTTTGAATTTGATATTTTGTTGCTTTTGTCTGCATACGTAAATTTTGTAAACATGTGCCATAATATCAAGACCGGATATAATCAAAATTATTTCCTTTAACCCTTTCCAAAACAAGACCTGATTTTGATTCCCGCATGGAAAAGGCTCGGTAAAACATTGAGGCAAAATGAGAAAATGCTGGTAACAAGCCTCAATATTTCAGTGCAGTGCTATACACAAATTCAATATAAATTTACACCAATTTTGTCATCAGCAGTAGCTTTCAAAACGAAATAGTCCGAATTACTGTCCTTTGGAAAGGGAAAAATCACCTTTTTTCGCTTTTTTGGCTCACCTGGGCACGAAGTGCTCGAGGTGAGTTATTGTGGTCACTTTTTGTCCGGCGTCCGTCAACTTTTGGGGTGTTCACACTCTAGCATCCACAAAAGTTAGGCAATCTTGATCAAACTTGGCCAAAACAAGTAGGATCATCAGTTCTTAAACAAGTTCGATTATGGACCTGATCGGACCAGAAAGCGTGGAGTTATTTGCCATTGAATGTCAGAAATGCTGTCTTTGAGTTTGTTTACACTCTAGCATCAACAATTATTGATCAATCAAGATCTCGGATGAGTTTGATTTTCAGTCTGATCTGACCAGAAACACGAGAGTAATGTGCCCTCGAATTGGACAAAATTGCCATTTTCAGCTGTTTTCGACCTTGTTTACACTCTAGAATCTACAATTATTGATCAATCAAGACAAAACTTGGAAACAATGTTGGGGACTATAAGATCTTGAATGAGTTCGATTTTCAAAGATTAGAGAAAGATTAGAGTTATGCGCCCTTGAATTGGGCAAAATTGCCATTTTTGGCTGTTTTCGACCTTGTTTACACTCTGGATGTGTATGTGCCGAGCCCGGATAGCTCAGTCGGTTACGTCGGAGTCTATCAATCCAGGGGTCTCGAGTTCGAACCCCGGCTCGGCCAGTATCCATTCTGACATTTGACAAAAGTCATCTGTCTCTCACCAATGGGTGTGAATCATCTATGTGAGAGAGCAGCTGGAGGCTCGGTTTGGATATTGTGGTTGTACTGGTGCGAGAAATACCAGGAACCCACGGTTAGGTGCTCCAGCCGCCGCGATATGACCCTGGTAGTTGAAAACGGCGTAAAACCCCAATAAACTCAAACTGGATGTGTATGATTTTCAGTCGTATGTAATCAGAAAGTCAAGAGTTATGTGCCCTTGAATTAGATTAAATTGCCGTTTTTGACTGTTTTCAACATTGTTTACACTCTAGAATCTTCATTTATTGACCAATCAAGACAAATCTTTGACACAATGTTGGAAACCATAAGATCTCAGATGAGTTTGATTTTCAGTCTGACTTGACCAGAAAGGCGAGAGTTATGCGCCCTTGAATTTGATAAAATTGTCATTTTGGGCTGTTTTTGACCTTGTTTACACTCTAGAATCTACAATTATTAATCAATCAAGACAAACCTTAGACACAATGTTGCAGACCATAAGATCTCAGTTGAGTTTAATTTTCTGTCTGATCTGACTAGTAAGACGAGAGTTATGCGCCCTTGAATTTGATAAAATTGCCATTTTTGGCTGTTGTCGACCTTGTTTACACTCTAGAATCTACAACTATTAATCAATGAAGACAAATCTTGGACACAATGTTGGAGAATATAAGATCTCAGATGAGATTGATTTTCAGTCTGATCTGACCAGAAGCACGAGAGTTACGTGCCCTTGAATTTGATAAAATTGCCATTTTTGGTTGTTTTCAACCTTGCTTACACTCTAGAATCTACAATTAATTAAAAAAAAAAAAAAAAAAAAAAAAAAAAAAAAAAAAAAAAAAACAATGTTGGGCACCATAAGACCTCGGATGAGTTTGATTTTCACAACGTTATTGACCATATTGACCAGTCTTAATGTCATAAATATCAATTGAATTGAACATAAGTGTTGCTCATATCATTTTGGTTCAGGTGAGCGATATAGGACCATCATGGTCCTCTTGTTTCTATTTTTTCTTCATAAATTTTCAGGTTTTACCATGGAGATTACTCATATCAAAACCGTCCATCTAAAAACATTTTACAAGGAGCCGAGAATCCGCGGTGACGTGAGCTATTATGAAACATTCTGCGAGCAAGAAGGCTGCCCCAGGCTGACCTAAGAATTCATAGTGTCCCTTTCATTATTATCATATAATGTGACCAATTACGCTAAAGGGGACCCTTTGAGAAATGTGAAACCTATCAACCCTAGTCAATCTGTGCAGGTTGGCTGGGATCGACACTTTACACTGTAATTCATAATTTTCTGAATGTAGAATATTTTCCATATCTTGCTATATGTTCACTTTCCAAATACGAAGTCTCGTTACTATGGCTTGATTCAAGCCGTAGTTACAAGAATTTATAACAACTAGGCCTACCACGAAAATACATTTATAATATGCTTATCCGAAATTACGTCACGGCTAACTAGAAAGAAACGTTCCCTATTGCAGTTGACACTTGAAGTAACAACGTTATAAGGCTTGTCAAAATATCCCAACATATCTGTACACATATGTCAATATATTTGGGACCATATTCACCAACATGTCTAAATAAGGAACGATTTTACCTAAATAAACGTGACGTAATTTCGGACAAACATAAGTATTTCGAAGATGTTGTTATAAAATCTCGCAACTACGGCTTGGTTTTAACGGCTTGGTTTCCTAAACTACACAATTTAGGGTAGCACAATTATAGAACTGCCGCAGACTATAAAACATGCATTAATAAAGATAAGATTTGTGTACAATATCACACAGAAAATATTGAGGCAAATGGAGAAAATGCTGATAATCAGCATATTCCTCTTTTGCCTCAATGTTCTCCTATGCCTTTTCTATTTGGGACGTCAAAACTGGTCTTGTTTGGGAAAGGGTTAAAAACACCGACGGTTTATCAAAACATAACGATTAAACAAAGTCTATTTTAAGCACAAAATACATTGCCATTGTCATTTAATGATTGTCATTTAATGAAGTAAGGAACGTTAAAACTACATACATGTAGATCTTGTTCTGGAAAGAAATAACGGATAGTTAAAAAAGAGAAACTGATGATCAAAGAACGTACTCATTGGGTCTTGATGAATAATTAACGTTGTTTCCAATAACGCTTTCCCAAACACCACATGCTTTTTGCGTGACCTGTAGAAACGGTTTGGGGGAAACATTGAAAGAAAAGAAGAAATGTATAATTCTCCTTTTCTTTAAACATTTTCTTTGTTATCATTTACGCTTTCTTATCATTTACGCATTTTATACATTTTTATTATTTTGTTATTTTGTTGTTTGTAAATCAATTCAAGTTTTTGAACAGTCTAAAATTGCACTGTTTTGGAAATGGTTATAATTAACCTACATGTTTTAGTTGGCATCCTTTTATTATGGAATAAGGCACCCAGCAAACATTTCAGATCGGCCCGATATACAGAGAAATGTCGACCCTTTGTCGACTCTGTAACACAAAATGCTATCCGCCCGATATTCATGATCGGTTCGATATCGGCCCGATGTTGGCCCGTTATCGTAGAAAAAGTAGTACATTCAGATTTCGATCTGATATCGACCCGACATCGGTCCTATATCGGCAAAACAAGCCGATAGTCGGACGTATGTCCAAAATCAGCCCGATATAGACCTGTATGTTTGCTGGGCAAGCCGATTGGCATTAAATACTTAACAAGAGGGCCATGCACTTTATGGTCTAACACTGCTTCAATTATCACGGTTGGGAATCATGCGACACAAAACAACTGCAGGAAAACGCCAATAGTTAATGAGTAACTAATTTGAATTCGGACTGAAGCAGAGGGGAAAACGACTGGATTTATGTGGTATATTTTTCTTTTATAAAAAAAAGCTTAAAAATTTATTGACGACCATCCAATATTTTGTTTCTCCGCCAATAACATTTCATCAGCTGAATTTTAAAAGACCCTTCTCATTCAGTAAATCTCTGACATTTACCAACCTTCTCTGCTTCATTTTTGTTAAAATCCGCAATAATCATATGAACCACTTGTGGTGAACTCGGCCAAAGCGAGGGACATTTTTTTCGCGATCAATGTATTCCGTCGGTGTTGTTATAAACTATCGTAACTACGGCTTTATCGGAGCCGTAGTTACGAGATTTTATAACAACACCGACAGTTTGTCATTACAAAACGGTAAACCCGGTTTGTTTTTAGAACAAGTTCATTGTCATTAGAAAAAAATCTATAAACCCACATTTAAACGCAAAACATCCATACCTTGTTGTAGCGAAAATTGTTTTAGTTCACCACCAGTGTGAACACAATTATTAAAAAGATAATGTTGTGTCACGTGATTCCTCACCGTGCTTATGATTATGGAATGAGACATGTCGACGGTTTAGTGCATTATTGACTAAACAAGATGGTCGTGCACTTTTCCAAGTAATATGACTTCTATTATGTATGTATGTAGTTTATTCATAATAAAAGTATTGACATAGTTCATTATGCATATCACAATAAAACGTTATTTATGTCTAAATATCTGAACAAGAGAATTAATTTTAAAATTTCTAGATCTGTTAAAACTTTTTGATAAAAATAACAATCTAATAAGAATTTTTACTCAAAACTATGACTTTGTGTATGCATCCATCATAAGGATGACATCTCGTGGTTTGTACTCATGTTACACATGTAAACCCTTTCCAAGACACGACTTTGATTAAAAATAAAACTGTTTACTTAGTAAGGTTGTACACCCCTAATGAGAATGACGCACAGCCGGAAATTTTCGGATGGCATCGAAAACATTCGGTCGTAGAAAACACTGATTCTTTTCTTACTTGTGTTGTGTCTGTGTGGATCTGATTCGTTTCGAATGTTTACGACGCCACACGAAAATTTCCGACGTCATGTTAATCTTATTAGGGTTGGACTGCCTCAACATTCATTTTGTCGCCTGTGTATCAGCATTTTCTTTTTTTCCTTGCCTCATTATTATACCAACGTTTTTTTTTCTATAAGGCACGCCAAAACCTGTTGGTCTTGTTTGGCAGAAAAAAGGATAACCCTTTCCAAAACAGCCAAAACAATGGTCATCTTCAAACTGAAAGCTGCTACAGACAACAAAACACATATTACTAAAGGTAACATTTGTGAATAATTATAGCACATAAAACAATTAGACAAATGAAGAAAATGCTGATTTTCAGCATTTTCTTCTTTTGTCTCAATGTTTTCCCAAACATATAATATTATAGATGTCAAAACAAGGTCTTGTCTGACAGAAAAAGGGACAAACTATTGTAAAAATAGACTAGACATGTAGGGCGTGCAATTTTCCATGTAGTCTGGACGTAAAACAAGGTACATTTCGTGGGTTGTCCGCGTGTTTTACATGTAAACCCATTACCAAACAACATATTCTTAGACTGATCCAAATTCAAAGATCATGCAGACTACAATTTCAAGTGGATGATATTGTTCATTTTTTGTCTTTTGGGGTAGAAAACATTTTGGGAAATGGAGAAATTGCTTGCCACAAGCAATTTCTTCATTTTCCATAATGTTTTGCAAAGCCATTTTCTTGTGGGGAGTCAAACGGAGTTTCTGTGTGGTAATGGATTAATTCTAATAAATATCTAATAAATATCTGAACTTTGACGGTCCTTAGAAAGCAGAAATTCGAAATCATTGAGACGAAATGAAGAGAAGAACATTTTTTCTATCAATTTAATGCTATTCATGCTTTAGTATGCACCTTTCATACATTAATTCTTTCCCTAAAAATACTTGGTTTTGCATCCCAGAAAAAAAGACTTGAGAAAACATTGAGGCAAAAGAAGAACATGCTGATAATAAACATTTTTTCTCCATTTGCCTCTATGTTTTGTCTACTTTATTGTAAAAAAACATGTCTTTTTTAACATCCAAATTGTTCGGCTGCAGCTCAGCTTTCAAATTGGAAAGTCCAAACTATTGCCGTCTGGTAATGGGTTTAGTGACACTATCTTTTGGATGTATCAATCGAAAAGGGGTCGAAAATGGTACTGATAATTAAAGTGACATTTCAAGATTATTTTTACTTTAATTTTACTTTTATTCTATCTGAAAGAGTATGTTTTCTTATGAAAATTCTGAAAATTTCAAGCCAAAATATTGAACCGTTTACAATAAATATAATATATTTTTGTGCTAAAATTAAACAAATTGTTGTGGACAATATTTCAGATTAATATAGAATTTGTCATTTCTGTCTTAACTTTGACGGCGTATTTTTCGCTTATAGATAACAACTTCAATAAACTGATAGCGTTTCTACGCATTGGAATAAACAATCTTTGCATCGAGACATACTTTTGAAAAATGAAATAAATGTGAAATGTCACTTTAATGGTGATTTTTGTCGTAATGGTTGATCAGAATTTTTGAAAGCGACGCTAAACAATGTCACAACCGTGGGTTGTTATCATGTTTTACATGTTGCATTTGCACGCATTCACTGCCCACTCGAGAATGTTTTGTATAGTCGCATTTCTACAAAAAACCTTGTAACTACAGCTTGTTAGAAGCTGTAGTTACACGATTTTTGGTGAAAAGCATTTTGTATACCATGTCCGCATGCTTGCGGTCACAAGTGGGGATTTTATATTATGTATATTACATGTATGTACTTTTGATGTCCCCGCTTTGAAAGATCTGACGCATTTTTCAAATGATCGAACTTTTAAAGTTAAACGTCGAATTACAACATTCTTACATTAATGTATAGCTTAATTTTTCCCAGGCCCGTAGGAACGGGGGGGGGGGGGCTAGCTAGGGGGCTAAGCTCCCCCAAAGTTGGCCATAAATGCTGAATATTCCTTATTCTACACTGAAAAATTAGGGAAAATCTTCGTCAGCGCCCCCCCCCCCCCCCCCCCCCCCCCAATATTCAGACACTTGGGCTTTAGCCACCCCAATATGAAATTGCTTCCTACGGGACTGTTTCCATCGCACATTTCGTTGTAGGTATTATGTCATTTTTAAAGACTGGGGCCTGTTTCATCAAAATATTTAAGATGTTTTTTGACTTACCGACGACTTAAAAAACGCTTAAAACAATAATCGCATTACATAGCGTTTGGTGGATTGGCGATACGTGATTCTTCCTCTAAACGTGTCGTAAAACACCGGTAAGTCAAAAATACGTCTTAAATGTTTTGATGAAACTGGCCCCTATTTTTTCGCCACTTATTTATATCATTCTCACATATTCCACTGTTTTGATGCCCATAATTATTATACATGTACATTTTTTGAAAAACATTGTAACAAATGTGTAAACCGTCGCTTTTCAACTTGTCAGCTTGTTTTAAGCTGCAGTTACGAGGTTTTTGTTGAAAAGCAGCGAAGCGCAGATAAGGAGCATGTCCTCATTTTCTCTTACTACTTTAGTTACGGTATTTGGCAGATTTTCCCAAAATGTTTCTTTTTTTGGGTAATTTTTTGAAAATGGCGGAAAGAAGGTTGATGCCATACATCGGGAAGTTTCTAGTTAGCCGGTCCCCAAATTAAATGGTCGCCAGTAAAGTTACAAAATAGAGTAATTTTTCATAAATAAAGAAGAAAATGGGCGGGTGTGTGGGGCAGCCCCCATAAATAATTTCAAAATAAAATAAAGCGGGGGTGTAGGGGCTGCAGCCCCCAAAATACTTTCTAGTAAATAGGGACCGGTATACTAGATGTGTCCCCCATACATCTTGAACAAAAGTATTCTCTAATACTCTGCGAATAGGAGCCCAATTTCTTCTCTATATCACTAAGTGCATGGATATGTTGACCCCTTTTCCATGGTATTTTATAGGAAACTTTCACTCACGCCAATCTAAAAGATCTTTACATTCAAAATTTCATTTGTATAGTTTTTGGATGGTGTGTGTGGTCAGAAAGAATGAGAAAATCCTATTGTAGCCAAAATATGTGTTGGTCTTTTTTTATTATTACTATTAAAATCTATATATGACGGGATCTTGTGAAATGACCTTGAGTTTAGGAATGCAACCCATCAATAGATATCAAACACTTCGTGCATTTTCGGGCGTCATCCGTAAGAACGGAAATTAACGAGAGTTACCCACGTCAATTTTTGGGCGTCATCCGTGGCAACGGAAATTGATGAGGGATGTCCTGGTCAATTTATGTTGTTACGGATGACACTTAAAGATGCCTGAAATACTTTGTAATGAATGATGGGTTACATTCCTGAAGGCTTTCGAAACGACGATGGATCCTGGTCAGTTTGTGCCTAAATGCCGGCTGATCAGGATCTATGGTCCTTTTCAAGCATTGGTAGAGTAAACAAAGAAGCTTTACAGAACAACATGGATCTAGATCAGACTGTGCGTATGTACATGCTGATCTAGATCCATGTAGCTCTCCAATTTTGTAGGGACATAATATTATGTTGGTCTCTAATGCCATAACGGTCTTATTTCCAGATCCCGGCTAATCATGTTAAGGTAAAGTACTGGTATTGTGGCCATTTTAAGAGTCGTACGACATCGGATTTTTTTCGGGCGACGCCGTAAGCGTCCGTTGGTATTCGATCTGTACGGATACTGACCGATACTAGATACAAAGCGGTAAAAAATTAACCTTCTGCTGCCGAATTATTATGACGTCGCCCGAAAGATGCCGCCACCGTTTGAATTTTTTTTACTGCTAATCTACCTTAATGTTTAAATCACATTATCACATTATCGCAATTTTATTATTAATTTTGTTGAATATTGTTTTGCTTTCGATTTATTAATAAAATTGAATTGACATTAATTTGTTTCTATCATTTTTATTTGAGTTGAAGTTGTGTAATTTTGTCCCAACGACAGATTAACGTAATCCAATCGCTAATGTGAATCGCAAGACGTTGGAATTATTCGTGGCGACGTCGTAAACATTCGACGGTGGAACGTTCCACCGCCGAATGTTTATGACGTCGCCCGAATAAATTTAGGTTTGGATACGTTTACAACAAATGTTAACGACGTCAACATTTTCCGTACCACCAGAATAAACACAAAACCTTTCCTCATCAACATCATTTTTGTGGTGTCAAGCAGCATTCAGATTGGAATATTTAGGTCCAAATTCTTCCGTTTCGGAAAAAGTCAAAGTGGCATCTGAAAGGCGTGTCAGTTCTCAAGAACACCCCTTCTTGCATGACGGTTTACGACAAATAACATGCATAACGTCATGCCCAGGACGGCGACGTCGGACTCGTAAAAACCGATGATTATTTGAGCATGCTTGTTATTGAAACCATGTAAAATATCCGGCCATTAATCAAGTTTTTATCACAATTTGAGCACTTTTAGTGGCATATGAGCATTAAAACGGTGTCGTTTTAATTACAAAGACATAAGAATTGCCCCCATATTCCTAAAGGAACCCATGGTATTTCATGTTTCAAACACTATGCTAAATCAACTTTTTCCCTTCGAAGCAATCCCAAGATGTGCGGACCATAATAAAGGCGCTTTCGTTATTGAAATCGTTGTGTGTTTGAATTCCAGTCATTTTTTTTTTCAATCACAATTTTATTCTCCATTCAATTACTTTCCGGGGTTTTTTTTTCTTTCTTCCTTTCCCAAGAAAATTTTGTTTTTTCAGTCCCTAAGATAATTTACATGGGAACACATTAAGACAGAAGAATTTGAGTTTATTGGGGTTTTACGCCGTTTTCAACTACCAGGGTCATATCGCGGCGGCTGGAGCACCTACTCATGGGTTCCTGTTGTTTCTCAAACCAGTACTACCACAACACCCTTACCGAGCCTCCAGCTGCTCGCCCACTTAGGTTAACGATATCAAACCCATTGGTGGGTGACAATTTTGTCAGAAAGGGTATTAACCGCGGCCGGGAATCGAACCCGGGAAAAAAGTAAGACAGAAGAAGAAAATGCTGATAATCATCATTTTCTCCTTTTGGCTCTAAATAGAATAAAGATGCTGTACCCACTGGTGGTGAACTTGACCAAAGCGAGGGATGTTTTTTTCACGATCAATGTATTCCGTAGGTGTTGTTTTAAGATCTCGTAACTACGGCTTCGATAAAGCCGTAGTTACGAGATTTTTTAACAATACCGACGGTTTGTCAAAACAGCACGGGAAACCCGGTCTATTTTTGGAACAAAATCATTGTCATTTGAAAAAAAAATTCTATAAACTCATATTTAAACGCAAAATATCTATACCTTGTTGTAGCGAAAAACGTCCCTCGCTTTGGCCGAGTTCACCACCAGTGGTACCGATATTATACACAAACCCTGCCTTTTTTCACCACTGATTTTGTCGTCTGCAGTAATTTCTGAAAAGGGAAAAAGAATGGATGTAGATTAAGATTAGATTAGTAAACTACATTACATATATAGGTAGGAAAATATTAAGACAAGCGGATGAAAATGCTGATCATCACCATTTTTCTTTTGTATCACTATTTGCACTAGCATTATCTATAGAGGGCGTCAAAATCAGGCCTTGTTTGGGAAAGGGTAAAATTAATGTACCAATTTTAGTAGCTATAGAACATTTATTAAGCTTAAAATTTGAATTTCTTCCGCAATGAAAGTACAAGTAAGCGTGATTTTTATTTCCTTTTGTCATTTTTGCGGCGTCTGTGGTTGAAAGGCAAGGAGCTCGGAGCTCAATAAATATCAATCTTAAAATTCCGTTTTATAAAGGATTTACCCTAGCGCGTTTTGGCGCAAGTTAATTAAAGAATGGAAACATAATTAAACCAAATATAGGAGGAATGTGCTGATAACCAATTTTTTCTCATTTTGCCATATTTCCTGTGCTATATTATACACAAATCACATCTTTATCAACATCTATGTTGTCGTCTGCATTTAAGTTTTCAAATTGGGACGACAATCTTAAGTCCTACAATTCCAGAAAGGATTAATGATTTGATTTGATTGATAAATTCATACTCAGATTGGTCACGGCATCGATTTGTCAATTTAACACTTCTAATGAGAAATATTTTCAACCTAGACGGTAATAAGTCAAAATATTAACGAACCGGGATATGAAAAAAAGGGGTCTATTATATAGCATTTGAAACCCACTTGGATTCATGGGTGGTATTGTCCAGCAAGATTAACCTGGGACATCTGCATATGTAATGACCCCATTTCGGCAATGTTTTGTTAAGATGCTCAACTAACGGACTTACCGCACGAAAATTAAGTTGTCCCTGATAAATTTGGGTGGACAATATTCCAGTCTTATTCCAAGTCTACCTTTATAATTACACTTCAATCCGTCTGATTGGCCGAGACATACGTCTCGTCCAATCAGATGGCTTGTTATGTAAATTTGATTTAGAAAATCACTTTATTTATTTTGGTGTACACGACCCATAATCGGCCTGTGTATACAAGCAATCTGATCAATATCCATGCTGTCTTCTTGCGTCAATTGTAAAGCTCGTAGCATCTGTTAAAGAACACCATGCATAAGTCGCAATAAAGTACCGGTATGTAAAGTGAATACTTCGGATGATAGGAAATTCTGCTTAAGGTTGTATACCCCTTATGAGATTCGAATGGCGTCGGAATTATTCGGGTGCGATCGAAAACATTCGGCGGTGGAACTTTCCACCGCCGGATGTTTACGACAACACCCGAATAGGTTTGCACACGTAACGACGCAGGTCGAAGAAAATCCGATGTTTTATACATAACAAAATGGCGACATTCCGTGTATTCTGCCTTAAGTCAAAGTGAAATTCGGGTCCCGTTCTCATAAATGCATATCACAAAATATTAAACAATACAACTTTGAAACAAATACATGTAAAGCTACTGAAAACAGTAGAAAAGGGAGAGAAATTGCTCGTTTCGAGAAGTTTCTTTTCTTTTCCTACTATATTTCAATTATGAACAAAAAAAAGCAATTATGAGGAAAAAAAAAAAAAAAAAAAAAAAAAAAAAAACATGAGACATATCCTTTCAATAGAAACTGAACAAAAATCTTATGAGTCGCGGCTCAGTCGCACTCCGGATATGTCGAGGTATTTTGACGGTCCCTCTGACTTCGACATAACGAATATCGGCCGTAGGCCCTATATTGTAATAGGCTTGAATTGAAATATATCAATCTGATATGCCACAAAGGGACCCCTTTTTCCTGATCGCTGCTCAGTTCAGAAAAAATGGGAATTTACATTAAAATTGGATCCATCATCATAAATAATGATAAATAATTATAACAAATGATCCATTTGCACTGAATGTTAATGCGCATTTTCTATATTTGAAATGAAAATGGGTTTCGTGGCATTACAATTGAAAGAGATGATAATTGTAAATTACTTGCAATTGACATTAGGAGTAGGGGATCTGGCAAAAGGACCCTTGTGGCATTTGAGACAAACATGGACCCAGATTAGCTTGTGACTGTTGTAAGTCTCATCACGACCCATGCTGCTATCTTAAACTTGTCACGTGTTTATAAGAAGTTATGAAAGAAAATCAAAACATGAATTTTGATCAGATTGCGAAAAAGTGCACATACGCTGATCTTAATCCATTCTGGTCTACAATGTTATGAAGACCCTTTTACCAGGTACTGTCTCAAAAGAAGGTGCATGCAACAATTAGTCGGTGTTATTGCAAAAACCTCGTAACTCCAGCTTTAATCAAGCTGGAGTTACGAGGTTTTTGCAATTACACCTACAAATTGCATTGTAAATCACATCAGTTGACATTTGTTTTCGTGAGTGCAGCAATATGATTTGGACAACAGACAATAGGGGTAAAGGCATTCTAGATTTGTTATTTCAGATCTAAACCCTATGTTGTGGGTACTCATTGGAATCGTCTCATCGAGACGATTCCAACGAGTATACAAAACGTAGGGTTCGATGAACAATGCTTGAAATATTGCATTTTGAAAATCAATTACACCATATCTTATCTGTAACTCTCTCTCTCTCTCTCTCTCTCTGCATGGTTATCATATCACTGGGTTAACCCTTTCCCAAACAAGACCTGGTTTTGACGTCCCTAATAGAAATGGCTCAGAAAACATTGAGGCAAAAGAAGAAACTGCTGATTACAAGCAGTTTCTCCTTTTGCCTCAATATTTTCTGAGCTATATTACACACAAATCTTATCTTTTACAACATCTATTTTGTCGTTTCCAACAGCTTTCAAATAGGAAAAGTCGAAATTTTGGCCGTTTGTGAAAGGGTTAAAATGATCCATCATAATGTTATTATACATGTATCCAGTCTATGCATTAATAACAAACGAGGAATGGTTCAGGAAAATTATGTATAGGTAAGAGGCTACTTAGCGACATCATGTTCATAATTTGCTCTTATTTCATATACCGAGGTGTTGAGAAAATGTGACACAGAACATGTCGTTCACAAAACAAAACCATTTGTCATCTGTCATTGTCCTTTTGGAACTATTTTTTGAAGTCTGGATTTACCCTTCTCACCAATTGACTGTTAACATAAATATCTAAAACGAATTTAACAATAGAAGAAACACATTTAAAATATTAAACGGCTGTCTTTTATAGCAAGTACATAAGACTAATATCAGAGGCCTTAAGCAAGATTACAGAATGCGAGCAAATGACTTGGTCAGCCTTAAGAATTCAACCTAAAAATGATAAGTCTAGGAAAAGGTAAACTGAAAAGAATAACTCTCAATTGTTTACATTAATGGGGTTAACATAAACAATTCTGACACAATGTTCTGAATTATCAAATCAAATGTGTCAACTAGACCTATCAAAAAATAAGAAGCGGGCATTATGAACTTTTGAAAAGTACCCCAATAAGAGGCAAAATGTCGCTAATATAGGGTTAATTCACGTTTTTGAGGTCGTTAACATTCGCAGAGGCCCAAAAAATACGTTAACGCCCGACTGCGAAGCAGGAGGGTCGTTTTGGTATTTTGCGGGCCTCTGCGAATGTTAACGACCGAAAAATACGTGAATTGGCGCTATTATTGCATAAAAAGCATAAAATTCCAATGATTACTTACCCCAAACCCCTTGATATTTGCGAAAAATGAACCGAGGTGAGATAAGAAAATGTCCGCCATTGTTGTTTTGTTCTGATAAATCTTCTGAGAATTTTTTGTTATGCGTGACGTCGGTAAAACAACGTTACGTCATAATTTGGCGCCAAAAGGCGAACGTCGCTTATTTAACGTAAGACGTTGAGAATTTTGCGGGAAAAGAGACAATTGTTTATTTTGAAGGATCAACTCGAGGATATTTGAGTGCAAAAGCGGTCCGATATCGCACGTGAATCTGCCGATTAATGCACGATTTCTCTGGATATCCGCCCGGTTTCTTCTCGTTATTCAATGTCGATAACGGCCCAAAAACACACTTTTAGGCAATAATTTATATTATTTTCTCATTTTATGCCATTTTCAATATTCATCATGCGTTATTATTTAGATGAATGTATAGCTAACGATGAATGACCTGCAATTTTGCAAGACCATTTATCGTGAGCTATATCCATATAAATTCGACAAGTCGAATTTTGTTTTTGTTTTTGTGGTGTTATGTTTGATTGGTCACATCTTCGAAAGCAAATAGTGGAATCAACGACGTAACGTCTTATCTGAATTCACTCTTAGTGGATTTTGTCTGATTTTCTTGATACATCAATTTTCATTGGACGCGATTGCATCTCATCACCACCAATCATATGGCTTGGTACATTGAGATTTGATTGTTACGTGAATACAATTTTGGACAACGGGCGGGAAAGTCTGTCGCATTTGCATTTCGGCATCTTTTTTTTAATTCTCAGAACGTTACTACAATAGAAATTATTCTTTTCAATTTTGTCGACAAACAACAATCCTTATGACAACTCAATGAACTAAATCTGCGCGGTTTTTTTCAATATCCACACTAGTCCCTGGGCCAGAAACATGTTTGCTCCCCCCCCCCAGGGGGAATTTTGTAGACATAGTTTTTCATAGAGTACAATATCTTAGAAACATTTTGAGCATTGTTTGCACTCTGGCCGTTGGGGCTTTTGGCTGTAACCCTTATCTAAAACCCTTAACCCTATCATTTTTTTCATTCAAATTTACAATACTTATTTGGTCATATTTTCATTGAATATTGCCCTACAGATGTCTAAATGGTATCAAATAAAAGCTTATGACTTGCTCTTTCATTTGTAGTTATTTTATGCAAATTAGCTCATTTGCATATTTATGAATATTAATGATTTCCCTTAAAATTTTCATTTTTTGGCGAAAATTTGATAAATACTTTCTTAAAAAAGGCGTTTCTGTCCAAGGGGAATTTTGTAAACATGGTTTATCAGTAAGAACATTTTATTAGAAACATTTTGAGCCTTGTTTGCACTCTGGCGGTTTGGGCTTTTGGGCGTGACCCTTATCTAAACCCTTAACCCTACCAAATTGTTCATTCAAATTTTGAAAATGAATTTGGTCATATCTTGATTGAATATTTACACACAGATGTCAGAATGGTATCAAATGAAAGCTTATGACTTGCTCTTTCATTTTAAGATATGTTATGCAAATTAGCTCATTTGCATATTCATGAATATTAATTATTTTTCCTAAAATTACGATTTTCTACCAATATCTGGTAAATACTTTCCAAAACAAGACATTTTTGTGCAGGGGAATTGTGTAAACATAATTAATCTTAAAGAAAATCATACATGAAACATTTTGAGAGATGTTTGCACTTTGGCTGTTGGGGCATTTGGCCAAAACCCTTACCTAAACCCTTAACCCTATAAAATTGCCCAGTCATTTCAAAACGTTTTTTATCATATCTTGATTGAATATTGACCTACAGATGTAAGAATGGTATCAAATGAAAGCTTATGACTGTCCCAATAATTTGCCATAACTTTTATGCAAATTATCTCATTTGCATATTCATGAATATTAATGACATTACTTAAAACTGTAGCCTTTTTAGCGGGTATTTGGAAAATACTTTCAAAAACATTGTGTTTCTACTCAAGGGGAATCATGTAAACATAGTTTATCTTAAAGAACATTCTATTAGAAAAATTTTGAGCAATGTTTGCAATCTGGCGGTTGGGACTTTTGGCCCTGACCCTTATCTAAACCCTGAACCCCATCAAATTTTTCATTTGAATTTTCAAAACGTGTTTGGTCATAGCTTGATTGAATATTGACCGACAGATGTAAGAATGGTATCAAATGAAAGCTAATGACTTTTTCTTTAATTTGCAGTTATTTCATGCAAATTGGCTCATTTGCATATGCATGTATATTAATGATTTGTCTACAATTTGTGATTATTTTCAAGTTAAATACCTACCAAAAGGTGGGATTTTTATCTTTCTCGTGAGTTTTTAACCATCTGATATTCATGTTCACTCTTTTAACAACATCTAAGCCTTGTTTGAGATGTATTTGATGTTTAGTTTGGAAGTAACTGCGATTTTAAAGTGTGCAACCCATCATATTTTGTTCCTATAAATCTTATTATCAATGTATATATTTAGTTTCCATTTGATTTTTTTTAAATCGTTATTGTTTAAGTGCAAATAAGTTTAAGTGATTCCATGTATTGTACTGGTGTTCTTGCTTATATCTAGTTAAGTTGACAAAATGTTATCCTTTGATGAATCCAAAATTGCCGCAAAATAGGACTTTGAACATTAACATTTTATTAAATGCCATTATGATGATACAAAAGGTGTCTAACCTGCGGGACTTTATTCTAATACACATATAAAATTAATCATTTCAATTATTTTTGTAATTTTTATGGCTGAATAGAGATCCTGGAATGTATACAAATTGCATACATATAGCAGAATAACATTGTTAAGCAATTGTCAAGCTCCATTTTTTGCCATTCGCATTGAGAAAACAGCATGATTTTGTTCCATCTGGAGAGCCCTTCCTTGTGTATTCCTCATAGCCAAGTCAATTTGTTGGCCTTAAGTGTATTTGATATGTGGCTGACAGATCAGGGACACTGGTGTTACCATTCCTTTATGCTCTATTGAGGTATTTTAACTTCATATGATTTAAGCTTGGGGTGCCATATGTTAAGCCTACGTATCAGATGCTAAATCAAGAAATGTACTCGCTGTATGTATGTTGCTATAGTACAGACAATAAACGATTGCGATCCAAAGATTATTGCAGTCATTTACAATGCATTTATTTGTCTGTATCAGATCAGAACAGATGTGAACTGATCCATACTACAGACAGCCCATGCTGATTGTACATTAAAATTCTTCCGACCTTATAAATATGTCTTATATGTGCTTTCAGCATAGTATATAACCTCACAATGGATTGAAAATAGTTCCCTTGCGATACATATACAATATCTTTCAATATGGCATATGTTTTCAAGGATGGCATTCGATAGCCATAGATATCTTCAGTTCAATACTTTCCTGATATTTAAATGCTACAACTAAAACCTGGTTTAGATCAGCATATGAAATCCCATATTAAGACACTTACTGTTTGCACTGTTCTAGGACAATTTGACCAAAAATGATTAACATCACACTTGGTGTCAATCTTGGAATCACTTGCACTCTGGGAGTTTGGCTAGGTTATCATAATGGAAACCGACATAGACCAACACTAGAATGTCTATTTAATGCAAAGAATCATCAACATTTATTGTACTAAACATAACAGGGATACTATGTACTTTACATTACAGGGTTACTATATAACATATACATGTACGTTAGCACTGTCAAATGGAATACATTTTATGGATTTTCCACCATGAATGTGGTTTTATCCCAAACATTTAAAAAATCAATAATATTCATGAATAAGCAAATGAGCAAATTGCCAATATACAAGCAATTCACTAGATTTCATTTGATACCATTATGACGTTTGTATGTCAATTTTTATCAAGATATGACCAAAACATATTGAAAATTTTAATGGACAATTTGATAGGGTTAAGGGTTTAGATAAGGGGTTTTGCCAAAAGCTCCTACTACCACAGTGCAAACATCGCTTATAATGTTATTTTTATAATGTTCTTTAAGATAAATCATGTTTGCATAATTCCCCCTGAACAGAAACGCCTTGTTTCTGAAAGTATTTAACACGTTTTCGTTGAAAAATCACAATTTTAAGGAAAATCATTCATTCTTATGAATATGCAAATGAACTAATTTGCATAAAAAATAATAGCACATGAAAGAGTCATCCATAAGCTTTCATTTGATACCGTAGTGACATCTGTTAGTAACTGTTCAATCAGGATATGACCAAAAACGTTTTGAAAATTCAAATAAAAATTTGATGGGGTTAAGGGTTTAGATAAGGGTCACGGCTAAAAGCCCCAACCGCCAGATTGCAAACATTGCTCAAAATTTTTCTTATGAAATGTTCTTTAAGATAAACTATGTTTACATGATTCCCCTTGAGTAGAAACACGATGTTTTTGAAAGTATTTTCCAAATACCCGCTAAAAAGGTCCCGATTTTAAGTAATGTCATTAATATTCATGAATATGCAAATGAGATAATTTGCATAAAATTTATGGCAAATTATTGGGACAGTCATAAGCTTTCATTTGATACCATTCTTACATCTGTAGGTCAATATTCAATCAAGATATGATAAAAAACGTTTTGAAATGACTGAACAATTTTATAGGGTTAAGGGTTTAGGTAAGGGTTTTGGCCAAATGACCCAACAGCCGAAGTGCAAACATCGCTCAAAATGTTTCATATATGATTAACTTTAAGATTAATTATGTTTACACAATTCCCCTGCACAAAAATGTCTTGTTTTGGAAAGTATTTACCAGATATTGGTCGAAAATTGCAATTTTAGGAAAAATAATTAATATTCATGAATATGCAAATGAGCTAATTTGCATAACATATCTTAAAATGAAAGAGCAAGTCATAAGCTTTCATTTGATACCATTCTGACATTTGTGTGTAAATATTCAACCAAGATATGACCAAATTCATTTTCAAAATTTGTATGAACCATTTGGTAGGGTTAAGGGTTTAGATAAGGGTCACGCCAAAAAGCCCCAACCGCCAGAGTGCAAACAAGGCTCAAAATGTTTCTAATAAAATGTTCTTACTGATAAACCATGTTTACAAAATTCCCCTTGGACAGAAACGCCTTGTTTTTGAAATTATTAACCAAATTTTAATCAAAAATTGACAATTTTAAGGAAAATCATTAATATTCATGAATATGCAAATGAGCTAATTTGCATAAAATAACTACAAATGAAAGAGCAAGTCATAAGCTTTCATTTGATACCATATTGACATATGTAGGCCAAAATTCAATGAAGATATGACCAAATAAATGTTTGTATATTTGAATAAAAAAAATAAAAGGGTTAAGGGTTTTAGATAAGGGTTACAGCCAAAAGTCCCAACGGCCAGAGTGCAAACAACGCTCATCTTGTAGCATTTGCTATAAGCTTTCAGAAAATCATACCCTTCAAAATTCCCCCTGGGGGGGGGGGGGAGCAGGGGTTATTGGTGGCTCAAGGTCTACACGGAAACTTCTTGTATTTACATAATAATATGTCTCGATACATGACCTGGCAGATCATCTCTAGTTTTTAACCCTATCCAAAACAAGACCTGATTTTGACGTCCCTAATAGAAATGGCTTGGGAAAACATTGAGACAATAGAAGAAACTGCTGATAGCCAGCAGTTTATTCTTTTGTCTCAATATTTTCTATGCCATATTTTACTTAAATCCTATCTACAATAACATCCATTTGGCCATTTGTAGCAGTTTTTGAAGTGGATCACCCTAAAATTTTGTCGTTTGGGAAAGGGTTAAGTTGCTCTGTCAGGTCATTTATCATGAGCTAAATATACGCGTATCATATCAGATCTAAACCGTTAAAAAGTATATTGATCGAAAACATCAACATCATCATCAACAACAACAACAACAACAACCACAACAACAACAACAAAACATAACAATTTCTTATTGATTAAAGTATTAGATTTTTAAGTATGAATGTTGCCATCATCTTATCAAACATTTTTTTCGACAGGGAAATGAATCCGCGGAGGAATAATTGTATGCAATAATGATTTCCTGCTTGTCAAGAAAATTTTAATTTAATTCCTACATTTGAATTCATTTGGATGTGGGTTACTAGCCATTAAAATTGCATTGAATATTAACAGGGTTGATTTATCTGTATATAAATTGAAATGTCATGGTAGACATGATTATCCGATGAAACAGTGCAATAAGTTAGTAAAATTGTCTATCCATGGCAGGAAATCGCTTGTCACAATTTATTTGCGATAGTTTTTAACAATTCTGTTAAAGGGACCCGTGTTAGGTTGTCGGACATTGAAACATGTAAAAAATATATAAACGAATTATCGTGTGGAATTGTCAACCTACATAGCTAGATTATTTCTGTCTAAGAAAATTTCAAATAAAGTTCATTTGGTCCTTCTAAATCAAGTCTCTATATAATTACCCTACCCGCACTTTATATTAAGATTTATGGGAAACTGGACCTTGATAGATAGTACAAAACTTGGTTCCAGTGCTATACTTTCTTTCTTTTTGGCCCCAGACAATGCAATACACCAGGCAACAATGCACACTCTGACTGTCTCCATGTTGCTCGTATCCCTTTAAGAACCTCATTTCATTCAAATTACTTTGCAAGTCACCTGTTTAGACGAGACGTATGTCTCTGCCAATCACATGGATTGTTTTGTAATTTCAAAGGTTAGCTTAGAATTAGAATGGTTTGAGAATACACGACCTATACCTTGATGTCCTTGAAGGCCATTTTCTGCCTTTTGCTCAATACATTCTGTTCTCTATTATTATACACTTGTCCTTTCTTAATCAATCCCAATTTGTCTCTGCAAAAGCTTTCAAATTGGGAAAGTCAAACTATTTGCCGTTTCGGAAAGGGTTCAAATTGAAACAAACAATCAAACCTGCATTTGTATGACACATTTCATGAGCACCCATAATATGTGTGTTTTCTTGACATATTTTATGATTTTTTCGCGTTTTTATCATTTTTCATAAATCAAAATGAAAATGGTCAACAGGTGTTGAAAAAAGAAACAATCGTCGCTTTCCAACAAAAACCTCGTAAATGCAGCTTGTTTTAAGCTCCAGCAACGAAGTGTTTGATGAAAAACAGCGCATTGCTTGTCAGAATACAAAGTGAAAAGTTTGTGGTACCAAATACTCCCTGTTCTTTCAAGCCCCAAAATAACGATGTAAGTGTGTGTCTTATTCTACGAAAGTTTGAAATTTCTTAAGGACCATAATACAGGGTGTCCCAAAAGTAAGGTAACACACAAAATCTAATATATCTCGGCCAATATATCACTTAAATATTTCTAATACTGCTGAATGTTCAAAAGGTTATGCGTAAAAATAAATAAAAGAAATTTCATCAAAATATCATACTTTTTGTTTATTTTATCTATGATAAACCAAACACACCCTATTTTATCAATGACGTCATTTTGATAGTACAGGGTGTCCCAAAAGTAAGGTAACACTTAAAATCCATTATATCTTGACCAATATATCACTTATATATTCCTAATACCGCTGACAGTACAGAAGGTTGTGTGTAAAAATAAATAAAAGAAATTTCATCAAAATATCATACTTTTTGTATATTCTATATATGATAAACCAAACACACCATATTTTATCAATGACACCATTTTGATAGTAAATGACGTTCTCTAGATTACGTCCCATCTGTCACTTTCCTTGGTTTATTCTTGTGCTGAAAGTTTTTGGCTAATGACTGCCATGTGTGTCCATAGAAATGTTCATACATTCTCCTTGAATGTTTTATAGCAATATTGTACATGTTCAATTTAATATGTTCTTGTTGTGGGAATTACACTTTAGACAAAACGTGTCTCCACAAAAAATAGTCCAGTGAATTCAAATCCGGCATGTGTCCGCCGACAACAGTCTAAGCGTTCAACTTTATCTCCCAAAGACTGTGGTTTCATTATTTTAATATGGTATGGGAACGTTTCAAATAAAATGTCAAAATGCACTACGTACTATTGATTTCAAAGAATCTTAATCGGACGAAATTCTTCTCACTGACTTTCCTGGACTTCCATTTGCAGTCTTATTCAAAGCTTAGATGCTTTATGCACTAAGGGACGTTTTCCGTCTTTTGACCGCATGTCCATCTCAATCTGACCGAGATCGTTCAGATTTATCTATTATTGAGTAGATGGGTATTCTTCTTGGTGGAAATTCTATTTTGAATTAAAATTTAAAAATTCTATTCAGACATATTGGACATTTAGATAAATGATATGCTTTACCGCATACACACGTTTTGGGCAGGTAGGTTGTGACGTCATTTTGATAGTGGTACAGATGACGTCAAAAACGAAGCCACTTTGATATGTGCATAACGTTGAAGTGTATGGTAAACATAATTCCAATGAATTCTGCAGATATTGATAGTTTTCCGAAAGAAATCGGCTAAGAAATAGCAGAGCTAGAACCATTTATAAGTGTTACCTTACTTTTGGGACACCCTGTAAATGACGTTCTCTAGATTACGTCCTATCTGTCACTTTCCTTTGTTTATTCTTGTGCTTAAAGTTTAAGGCTAATGACTGCCATGTGTGTCCATAAAAAGGTTCCTACATTCTCCCTGAATGTTTTATAGCAACATTGGACAAGTTCAATTTAATGTGTTCTTGCTGTGGGAATTACACTTTAGACAACACACGTCTCAAAAAAAAAAAAAAAAAAAAAAAAAAAAAATAGACCAGTGAATTCAAATCCGCCATGTGTCTACCAACAACTGTCTAAGCGTTCAACTTGATTTCCCTAAGACTGTGATTTCATAATATAATATGGTATGAGAAAGTTTCAAATAAGAATTCAAAATGCAATGTACTAATGATTTCAAAGAATCTTAATAGGACGAAATTCTTCTCAATGACTTTTCTGGACTTCAATATGAAGTCTTATTCAAAGATTAGATGCTTTATGCGGTAAGGGATGTTTTCCGTCCTTTGCTTCCATGTCCATCACAAACTGACAGAGATCGTTCAAATTTATCTATTATTGAGTAGATGGGTATTCTTCTTGGTGGATATTATGTTTTGAATTAAAATTTAAAATTTCTTTGCGCACATATTGGATATTTAGATAAATGATATGCTTTGCCGCATACATACGTTTTGAGAAGGTAGGTTGTGACGTCATTTTGATAGTGGCACAGATGACGTTGAAGTGTATGGTAAACAAAATTCCAATGAATTCTGCAGATATTGATAGTTTTCCGAAAGAAATCGGCTAAGAAATAGCAAAGCTAGAACCATTTATAAGTGTTACCTTACTTTTGGGACACCCTGTATAATCGCTTTATATAGATTAGTATATAACTACATATCGTCGTTTATTGACAGATACATCTTAACTACAGCTTAAAAACCCTTTCCCAAACAAGACCTTGTTTTGACGTCCCGAATGAAAGAGGCTTGGGAAAATATTGAGACAAAAAAAAAAAAAAAAAAAAAAAAAAAAAAAAAAAAAAAAAAAAAAGAAAGAGAAACTGCTGATAACCAGCAGTTTCTCCTTTTGTTTCAATATTTTCTGAGCTATATTTTACACAAAGTATATCTTTAACAACACCAATATTGTCGTCTCCAGCAGCTTTGGAATAGGACCGCCCCAAAAAATGTCGTTTGGGAAAGGGTTAACATAAGCTGCAGATACGAGTTTTTTTTGTTGACAAGCAGCAACATATCGTCGGTAGGAGACAAAAATCTCGTAACTACAGTTTGTTCAAGCTGTATTTACGATATTTTGATATACCCCTATGGTGATGTGGCTTGGGCGCATCTTTTCACTATGCCAGTAGCAAGGTGGAGAATGTGCATCATGGGATGGACAACGACTACGGACAAACATAATCTCGATTCTGGGTAGCCTAAATATTTTGCAACAACTCCTTTATTTCTACATCAATTTTCAAAACGTTTGTTGCATGTACCCCACCTTATTGATCTCTTTCCTCATATACATGGATTATTTGTGGTATCCTTGTAATTTTTCCAAAAAAAATATCCCAAACCGACCAGACAACGAAATGATAAGGACTACGGCTAAATTAGCCACGCTTAAGGTAGGATATTATGCAATAACTTTCTAATTTCTGTGTCAATTTTCAAGCGGTTTGTGGCATGTACCCCGCCTTGCTAAGAACTTTCCTCAGATGTATAACTTATTTGAAAGCTCCTCATACTTTTCCCAAAAAATGATCCCAAACGACCGGAAAAAACGATCAGAAAATTTGAAGCAG
This sequence comes from Fragum sueziense, assembly GCA_963680895.1. Classification (NCBI taxonomy): domain Eukaryota; kingdom Metazoa; phylum Mollusca; class Bivalvia; order Cardiida; family Cardiidae; genus Fragum; species Fragum sueziense. The sequence goes on from OY804606.1 coordinate 34,552,643, forward strand.
GCAGTGAAGGGTAGTACTTTTGCAAAAAGTACAAATAGGTTCCAAGTAAGTCATACATCAGAGGTAAAAGCTCATCAATTAAGGCGGGGCACATGCAATAAACCGCTTGAAAATTGACGCAGAAATAAGAAAGTTATTGCAAAATATCTTACCTGAAGCGAGGCAAAAGGCCGTAGATTTACCCATCCCATCATGCACAATCTCCACCGTGAGTAGGCCCATATCAGATAGAGCAGTATTTATTTAATCCTTTCCCAAACAAGACCTGGTTTTGACATCCCTATTACAAATGGCTTGGGAAAACATTGAAACAAAAGAAGAAACTGCTGATAACAGCAGTTTCTCCTTTTGTCTCAATATTTTCTGTACCATATTTAACACAAATCTTATCTCTATTAACATCCATTTTGTCATTTGTGACAGTTTTTGAAGTGGGTCACCCTAAAATTTTGCCGTTTGGGAAAGGGTTAACAGGCCACATGGCGGAAGATAATGCTGTAGTGTTGATATCTTGGCCACGCATAGATGCATAGCAAAATAATGACATATATTTTGAGTAATTTGGTGCATGTCTCTTTTATATCCCTTTCACGTAATAGTCTCTGGTTGTTGTAGACTCTTTGGAAATCATTAAAAACAAAAACATAAAAAAAACCAAAAAAAACAGAAATGTTGTCGATCTAGCATCTATTTCGTTTTCATTAACATTATTCAGAACGTATAATGGTGTACGCGCTTTGTTTAATTTGATTTTTAGTCTGCATTGTCCCTGAATTTGGACAAATCCACGCGATATTCCGTCATTTAGAAAAGCATGGACCCTTTCTGAAAGGGCATAAGTATAGACCGTCACAAATTGCTGTCGGAAAAATTAAATAATTGTCAATAGAAACAGAGAGTCTGTGTACTATATGGCAAAAATAATATCGAGGAAAAATTGGAAAATGCTGATTATAAGCATTTTCTTTTTTCTCTTTATGACGCTTGAAGATAGATGATTTTTGACGCGTCAGAAATATGGTTTGTTTGTAAAAGGGTTAAGTATAGGTAAGAGGCGCTAGCCTCTTACCTACTTAGCGACATCATGTTCATAATTTGCTCTTATTTCATATACCGAGGTGTTGAGAAAATGTGACACAGAACATGTCGTTCACACAACAATAAGTTTCGTCATCTGTCATTGTCCTTTAGGAACTATTCTTTGAAGTCTGGATTTACCCTTCTCACCAATTGACTGTTGACATTAACATCTAAAACAAATTTAACAATAGATGAAACACATTTGAAATATTACATGGTTGTCTTTGATAAAAAGTACATTAGACTAATATCATAGGCCATAAGCAAGTTTACAGTTTGCGGGAAAATGACTTAGTCAGCCTTTAGAATTCAACCTAAAATGTGATATGTCCAGGAAAAGGTAAACTGAAAAGAATAACTCTCAATTGTTTACCATTAATGGGGTTAATATAACCAATTCCGATACAATGTTCTGAATTATCAAATCAAGTCTGTCAACTAGACCTGTCAAAAAATAAGAAGCGAGCATTATGAACTTTTGAAAATTTCCCCAATAAGAGGCAAAATGTCGCTAAGGTAATTAAAGCACTTTTGACTTTTTGCGACAACTGAAATGTCATTTTGAAAGTTCAGAAGGATTTATAATAAACGCGTTATGCGTCAAAATGCATTTAACTTTATTTTGTAAAAACTTTTAAAATTTTACATATACACTAGTATGTGACCAGTCACAAAGAAAAGGGTCCACTGTGAATTGTCGAGTGAGAAAAAAACATCAATGAAACCTTTAAGCGAAAAACAAAAGTTCTTGCGTTTCCATAAGAAATAAGTACACTATCAAAAGTTCTATTGCGTCGATGGATCATTAAATTGGACAGACAATATGAAAGAAAACTCAAATCAACACTTTTCTTGATCAATTCCTTGGTATTTTCTATTCGTACGAAAAGAATAGACTTTTTAAACATTTGTTAGAAGGAATGATACTTTTACAAGTTATGTAAGAATTTTTATCTCTTACATAACAATGAAAATTTTTAGGGGAAAATACATGGATCATTTATGTTATTAACATAATACCATAAATTGAATACTCTACGTGTCTTGAATTTATCAACTATGGCAACTTTTCACAATCATTACACAGTCTTAACCCTTTCCCAAACGACAAAAAAATAGGACTGTCCAATTTGAAAGTTGCTGCATAAGAGAAAAAAAGCTGTAAAAAAAGAAAGGATTTGTGTATAATATAGCTTAGAAAATATTGAGGCAAAAGGAGAAACTGCTGGTTACCAGCAGTTTCTTCTTTTGTCTCAATGTTTTCTCCAGTCTTACCAATTAGGTACGTAAAAACCAGGTCTTGTTTTGGAAAGGGTTAAGAAGACAAACATTCGCGCATATCGCTGTTTTTCATCCAAAACCGCGTAACAACAGCCAAAACAAGCTTTAGTTGTGATTTTTATGCAAAGCGACAATATACGAAATGCTGAAGCAATATGCGGGCGGAAGAAACCTGGTTTTGAAGTCCTTATTTAGAAAAAAAAAACTTTGCAAAAAACTGAATTAGATAAAGAGATTGATGGTTACCAACATTTTCTCCTTTTTTCGTCAATATTTTTCGGCTATAACAAACACGGTTACTACTTTTGATATAATTACTTCTTTCCATCTGCAATTCCTTTAAAATTGGTCCATTTTGGAAAATGGCCAAATTAAAGAGTCGAACTTTTTTGTAAAATTTGAAATAGTATTTACAATTAACATCTAAAAATCCATTCATGACCTTTTAAATATCCGTTGGCAAAAAAAGTGAGTATTAAAAAAGAATTTGGTATGGTATGAAAAAAAGTGTTGAGCAAACGAAGAAATGCTAGTCATCGGCATTTTCTTCCTTTTTCTCAATATTTGTTCCAGTGTTTTCATCAAAACCTTAAGCATAATTTAGGAAAGAGTTAATGGTCGTTAAAGGACAGCCATGTTTTACAAGATTTTAATTTGATTGAAAGGTAACATTAAAACTTTGCGAACACAGTATTAATAAAATATCAAAGGTTATTCGTCTGCCCTTTAGTGTATCTATCTTGTTTTACCGCGATGTTGTACATGCCTGATCGAATCACGTATGGAGACAAAACGAATCACGCTTTGGACATTACAGATATAAATCGTACTTTTATCACTTTTTTACATTAAAAAAATCACAATATTTCACTACGTTTTAAGGTTGAATACCCGTAAAGTGGCCATTTTGAGATTCACAAAACATCGGATTATTTTTCGAGCCGTGTCGTTACGTAGTCGAACCTATTCGGGCATGGTCGTAAACATTCGGCGGTGGAAAGGTCCACCGCCGAATGTTTTCGACGTCGCCCGAATGATTCCGACGTCACGCGAATCTCATTAGGGGTAGACTACCTTTGCCATTCTCGCGCTGTTCATGTAATTTCTCTGTTTGTGATCAAAGCTTTGGAAAGCAGTATAGACTAAGATAGGCCTGAACAGACGTGCAGCCTGATATTATAGCCTTCACTACCTGCTTCAAATATTGTGACAAAACATTGAGATAAACTTATTTAAATATCTCTTATATTGCATTTATATACTTCTTTAGAGGACATAACATAAATTTTGGATGTTTACCATTTTTACGGTATGACAGTGCAAATAAATTTTCTTTATAAGTCACATTCAGCCGAGTGAGGAATCAAAACAACACACCGCCTTTCGTAAATCAAAATTATTACGAAAATATTTCATTCCGTATAAATCAATTAAACCACACAAAATATTTGATAGTATCCATGCATCAATCAACCACGCAATAACCACAAGAGACTTAGTTTTGTGGGCTGAAGAAAAATATATATCGTGGTCTGTCTTCGAAAATCTTGTAGGCCTACTTGCAGCCATAAATAAGCATGGAACAATGAAATGAGCCAGGATCTGGAAAAACGCCCCTTATAGCATTTGAGAACAACATGGTTCCAGATCAGCCTGCGTATACACGCAGTCTGACCAGGAATCATGTTGTTCTCCAATAGCTTCCTCATGGTCTGTAGCAACCATTTAAGAGTAACATGGGTGCTGGTTAGACTGCATCTAGGCACAGCCTAATCTTGAAACATAGCTGTCTCAAATGCTTTAAGGGACGTTTTTCCAGATCCCGGCTCAAATATATTTTATTACCAAGTTATACCATCTAGGGGTTAAAGGCAAAACCGCTCAAAACAAACAAATAAAAACAAACATGTTGTTGGTACATGTTTAAGCCCGTTCCCGTTCCAACTGGCAGACTTGTCAGATCTTTAAAGCTACTGCAAGCGAAAATGTGGATGTAGAATGTAGAATGTAGAAGAGCCAATGTTGAGGCAAACCAAGATAATACTGGTTACCAGAAAAGATATGGTAACTCATTAAATCTTTCAATGTTTTCATCAGGATTTATATATCGTAGCTTTTCAACAAAATCCTCGTAATTGAAGCTTAAAACAAGCTGCAGTTACGATTTTTTTGTTGAAAAGCAGCGATATTCTCTTCAAATATAGTTCAGTTCGAGGCACGCATTAACTGATGACGAAGTTCGCAAACAAGGTCTACACAGTGGTAATATAGCTATTACGACGGGTATTCCGTGAAACAACATCAACAACCACAAATTACAGAAATTCCTCTACTCGATGAATATGTCTATACACAAAACATCGAGCACAGAGCTACTGTAATCATGTGATGGTTTGAATGTTACAGGTGTCTCACATCTGCAAGATTCGAACCAACACAAGCCAATTGTATTGAATTTTTAAAGCTTTTCTCATTGTCTAAATAGGTAAAATGTATGAACATGTGTCATAGTATCAAGACTGGACCCTAATAAGCAAGATGTTGAATCTTGTGTCTGGTATTTGAATATTTGATGGATTTGTATGCAAAAAACACCAAACGACAGTGAAACGTATAGCTTAACAAGCGAAAGTATTTGTTCGACAACATGTGGCCAATCACTGGTTATGTTCTATGTTGACCTTTTCGAAACCATGTCAAATATGTAAGAAACAAATCATATTGTCATAAACATCAACCAATTAAACTTAAAACAAATGGAAATCCAAAAAACATGGACTTTAAAATGTCAACGTTCACAAAAGATATTAAAAGTGTGTCACGTTTGGTTAACTAAAACATCGTAACCCCATTTAAAACAATTGTCAGTTGTGGTGGTTGAGTAACTTATCCACCATTTTAATTGACTCATAACAGTTTATAAATAAAGCGCTCTTTGATTGGTGGATTTCACATGTACCGATCTATTTTTACTCTTAACCTCGTTTTTTGCTGGTCTAAAAATAGACGCAGTTTGATTTGCTTATCTCACTGAATGTCAACCAATGACATCCATTGAAAAGACTTTGACAGTACCTTGTTGTGATTTACTTTTTATGAATCACTTATACAAATTAAGCAAAAAATCGCTGACAATCGAACATCTTACTATATTATTAGTCATGATATTGAATGAATATATTTTGTATTTCCTTAACGGTTGACAACTGTGAAATTGCAAAAAAATATTGAATGTATTAGTAACCAAAAATGAATCATTATTTCAAAGAAAGAAATGTTTATAAAATTCTTTCGGCACCCTTTCTAAATAAAACCATAAAGTAGCCTTTTTGGGCGGTTTATCGTATTGAAAGTGTACGTATCAAAATGAGATGTGGACCGACGTCGGTCTACCAATAGGGAACAATTTTATCCACCTAACCGTAACGTAATTTCGGACAAAAATAGTATTTCATCGGTGTTGTTATCAAATCTAGTAACTACGGCTTGAGTCAAGCCGTAGTTACAAGATTTTATAACAGCACCGGTTTCTCAATACATAACAGTAACCCAAGTGTATTTTTAGCAGAAAATTCATTGCTATTGTGCGTGTTTGTGTGGGAGGGTGGTAGCATATCTGTTTTATCTCCGTGGTTTAAAAACAACTTGTATCAGGTCATCAAAGGCAGTTGATCTGTAAAGATTGCAAATGGCTCCCAGATCTTACCCCGGTTTCTCGAAGAAACTTAAGTATATTCTCATGAGAACATGCTCAACTTTTCTCTCCAACGTTGAAGGGTATTCGATTGAAGTTCACGTGGATTTCGTGCGATTTGAGCACGGTGCTCAGATTTGAGCATGAGAACGTACTTACGTTTTTTCGAGAAACCGGGGCCTGATGTATTTTCAAAAGTCCAAAAGTCGAGGGTCAATACAGCTGACCAGCTGACCGAGTCCTGTGACTTGCCCCTGTGGATAAAGTTCAAGAACGCATTTTTAGTACAAGATTTGTTCTAGAACGTTCTGGATCGTTAAATGGCAGTTCTGGAACAGTTCTTGAACTACCGCTTAACGATCTAGAACATTCTAGAACAATCTTTGGATTAAAACGAAGTTTTCGCATGGGAGGGTCAATTCGAAATCGCATGGTAAATGAGAGTTTGTCATTTTAATTAAAAATCCATTTGAGCTGACCGTGAAACACAGGCTTTTAATATTAGAAATAATGTTGAATAACCAACCTTTATTGAATTTGATATTTATATTTTTTATTTCAGAGAAATGAATCGCACTTTCAAAGTGTGACCCGTCATGCTTAAAGGGACCATCTGGGATGTGTGAAATCTAGTCTAAAAATTGAGCACTCTAAAATTAATATTGTAAATTTTGTACATTGTAATTCGGCAAAAGGTGACTTATAGGCCCAACGGACTGGGTGTGCGCTATAGCATTTAGATATATTGTAAATCATTAATCATTGTAATTTCACACATGCCACTACAATAAAATATTTTCTTCTTCTTTCTTCTTCTATTATGCACGGCTAACCAATTATCACACATTAACGCATTTTGACACCCTACAAGATAAAGGTCCGGGAAAACATTGTGAAAAATGAAGATGAAATTGATTGTGGCAAGCAATTTCTTCATTTCTCAAAATGTTTTCCACCAAAAAGATGAAAAAATATTAAATTCCGTTCAATTGAAAACGTCGTCTGCATCATCTTTAAATTTGGAGAAGTCTAAATAGTAAAATACATGTATAGTCGTCTGGTAGCGGTTAAACATCGGCTATTGTCAAGGTCATCTGCACCGAGCTCGAAACGTTTTCTGTATCACATATGTATGTAGAGATGTCTTTATAAAATTACTACATATGTCAAGAAGTTAATTGATTCACATTTATCTGGCTGACCGCTAATTGCATCCTTAATTTGCGTAGGCAGACATAGGCATAATGCGCACACAGTGGTCACTTTTTGGTTATACATGTATAGTAAATTAGTAACAGTCGATCAGTACATCTTAGACATAATATTCAAGAGGCCAGATTAGATTGAATGGTAATATTACAACAATTCTAACGTAACGTAGTCCACCCCAATGGGATTCACGATGTCGAAATGATTCGGTAGGCATCGTAAGCATTCGGCGGTGGAACGTTCGGTTCGGATTGTTTTTTTTTTCAAGTTCATAGAAGTCTCCCCGGTGACTGTCAGGTGTTACTGTAAGTTAACACCGGATTTAAACCAGATTGGTTTCCAGTATTCATCGTGAATATTCATTTATAAGTGACGTTACTAAATGTCAATATGTTACTTGATACTAATTAATCTGAATGACCACTATTTGCATCCTAAATAGGCGTAGGATGTCCTATATCACACATTGTGACTATTTTATGACAACTAGATATGCATTAGAATATATTATCGTCGTGGACCCGAGTGGATGACAACATTTCCTAATTTCGACGTTTCTGAAGGAACATTTTCAGTATCACTGGTGGTGAACTTGGCCAAAGCGATGGACGTTTTTCGCTACAACAAGATACAGACGTTTTGCGTTTAGATGTGAGTTCAAAGATCTGATTTGATAGTTTTTCTAATAACAATGAATATATTCTAAAAATAGACCGAGTTTACCGATATGTATTGACAAACCGTCTGTGTTGTTATAAAATCTCGTAACTACGGCTTTATCGAAGCCGTAGTTACGATATTTTATAGCAGCACCGACGGAATACTATGATCGAGAAAAAACGTCCCACGCTTTGGCCGAGTTCACAACTAGTGAGTATTCAATGATTAGCCTGGCTCCCAGGCCGTGAGTATGTGTATTTGAATACCAAAGTAACTGAACTCGTGCATTCTTAATTTATTAACTTAGATTACCCCCTTCTAGTTAGAGACTCATTGATCAGCATTTACAGAGAGTATGGCAGTGTGGAAAATATGAAAAGTGTAATGTCTACACATCTGTTACTACATATCTGTTTTGAAAGACCAGATGAATCAGATGGGAGCCAGTCTAAGTTTTTATGCTCATCAAAAAAAAAAAAAAAAAAAAAAAAAAAAAAATCCGGGGAGCATATAGTCACCACGCTGTCCGCCCTTCTGTCTGTCCGTCCGCCTTTCCGTCCGTCTTTCCGACCGTCCGTTCGTCCGTCCACAGCCAGATTTCAGGAACCCTTGGCCAAAATTCAATGAAACTTCACATATGAACTCCTTGGGATCAAATTCAGATCAGTCATTTATCCACATATTTTTCGAAGATTATCTGCAAGTGTTATTATTGTTGTGTCTCATGATTCTCTGCCGTGATTTAGACTTTCACTATCTTTTACCGGTAGTTATCAATAACTCCTCTGCTAGGAGCTCCAGCTGCAATTGAACACATTTTCTTGTTTTCAACAAACTCAAAGATACGAGAATTAGACTCTATACGTAAAAAATATAAACAATTATAACATCTTTTCAAACTCAATGTATGTACATGTAATTGTGAATAAATGGGTTTTTGATGGAGCTTGATTAAGTTGAAATCTATTCATCATTATCAATCAAAACTAAATAGATAGTTACTGATTCGTTGAATGGGGTTATTTTTATATCAATCCATTCGCTCTGTCAAATTTACAGTTTGAAACAATATTCGTTATTTCTTAATACTGATGAGCTATGATATGGAAGGATGCGCTTATGGTATAGAATACCAGCATAGATCGAGATCATCCTGTACTTTTGCACAGTCTGATCAGGATTCATACGCAGTCTGATCAAAAACCATCTTTTCCTCTTTAAACTTCTTCTTGACATGTACTGTAGCAACCGTAACCTTGAGAGTATCACGAATCCCGGTCAGACTCAATTAGGCACAGGCTGATCTTGAAATAAAGCTGTCTAAGAGGTTGTAAAGGACCATTTGCCATGTCCAGGCTAAAATAGTTTTTCATAACTAGTGACATCTGTAGGAATGGGTCCCGATCAGACTGCACAAAGGCACAAACCTATCGGGAACTCTTGATCTCAAATGACCTAAGGATAATTTTGACACACACCCCGTCAGAGGTTTAATCCCATTTGGTCTACTCCCAATTCGTCTACTCCTAATTTGTCTACTTTTTTGGACATAATTCCCATTTCGTCTACTTTTCTATACTTTGTATTTCAATATGATATTATATAATTTTTATTCTATTTTATTTATTTTATTTTTTTTTTTTGCATTTTTATTTCACTTTTTGAATTTATTGACCTAATTTCTTTTCTAAAACCAAAAGGAAAGTTATTTATTGATGATTTGACATAAAAGTAGACGAGTTGGGATAGTAGACGAATTGGTACTAAAGGCACAAAATAAACAGTAGACGTAATGGGAGTAGGCCAATTGGGATGTTACCCCATTAGATACCGGTTAGATTCGAACCACATTTCGACAGTATGCAGAATTGTAATTATGAGGAGTACAATAACTTGAATATCATATACAGTTACCCTTTATCCATGCAGCATTTATTTATCGCTGCTTTAAAAAGATCTTAAGATATTTCTTTTAAAAAAAATCACTATAAAGAACTTGCCTATAAATAACGTGACTAAAGCAGAATCCCATTTTCACGAGGCCCGTCTGAATTAATACAGCGATGCTTTTCAACAAAAACCTCGTAACTGCAGCTTGTTTTAAGCTGCAGTTACGAGGTTTTATGTTGAAAAGTAACGAAAGTCTCCGCCTGACATCCTAAAGTAAGTGACGGGGTCAGGAAAAAGACATTCATTTGTTTTGTATTAAGGTAGAAAGGGCCTAATTAGCACCAAAGAGCCCGCGGCGAAATTTGAAAAGTGCTAGTAATTCCTAAAGTGTGTTACATTTCTATTCCAAATATAAATATAAGCATTTTGCACGGTTTAGAATTTTGAATTAATGCATATTTATAGAAATATTAGACAAAAATGTTCCAAATTACCTCCCTTTTATATGAATATAGAGTAAAATAATATTTGTAAATTACTTTCTCCTTGAAGCATTATCTTGAAATCCGGCACGGTGAATCAACTTATGTGATGTGTATTTACAAGTGTGTGTAATTTGATGCATTTCGTATGGCTAGAAAGTGGTGTTTTTAATTAGGCACTTCATACCTTAACATTTTTGTTGGATATTATACGTAAATTAACGCACATTCGCTACTAGCTTGCGTCAAACTAAACAGCTCGAGGAAAAGTATGTCATACCGGGCCAGAAATGCTTAATTATTACAACTTGGTCCAGTTTCTTTCATTTAAAGTGACCTCATAATTAAATCATTAATTAACCATTAAAAATTGTGTGATGTGTCCTATTTCACCCATTTCTTTTAGGTGTTTAGTACACTTAGGGCTTTAAAATAATTACATTTATAAACCGGAAGGCGTTGTAAGCGTTGTACATAATAAGAATATATTTTTTTCTCATTTTGGCCTTTCAAAGCTTATTCGACTAGTTCTGTCGGGATCTGGAAAAACGTCCATTATAGCATTTTTAAAAGTTGAGTTTGAAGATCAGCCTGTTGTCAAATGCAGTCCAATATGCATCCATGCTGCTCTCTTTAAGTTACTGAAAGTCACGAAGAAGCTATTAGTGAACAACGTAGATCCTGATCAGACTGTGCGTATGCACATCTATGTTGGGCTCATAAGCCTAAAGGGACGTTTTTCCAGATCCTGGCTCAATTAATTTATTATGTTTCTCATCTGCTGTGATCTAAACCACGTTGTTGAAGAAATGATATCAAATTTTATAATTCTATAATAATAATAATAATAATAATAATAAAAAAAAAAAAACTGGAAACATGAATACAAAATTGCCATCGAGCATTTTTATCTATTCTGTCGCTGTTTTCTATGTGATAACGCTCAATATTTCTGTTTTAGTTAAGTTTATTATTACATTTTATCACAACCCTTTCCAAAGTTAGACGTGTTTTCGACATTACAAGTAGGAAAGGCTTGAAACAGCATTTATGGAAAAAAATAAAAACACACACACACACAAAAAACGAACGAACAAACAAACAAACAAACAAAAAAAACAAAAAACAAAAAAAAAAAAACAAGCAAAAACAAAAAAAAAAAAAAAAAAGAACAAAAAACCCTAACAACTTGAACACAAATACGTACTATCATTGTCAGCATCCATTTTAAAATCTACTGCAGCATTCAAATTGAACCATCCTACAAAATCATCGCTGTTTGGGAAGAATTAACCCTTAAAAGATGCAGGCTTATTAATGCTGTCTAGAAATGATCACTATATAGTCTTCCACGTTAAAAACAGCTTGTTGAAGCTGTAGTACTTAAAGTGACATTTCAGAATTTTTTGTCATAAATTTTACTTTTATTTTTATCTGAAAGAGCATATTTCCTTATGAAAATTCTGAAAATTTCGAGCCAAAATATCGCGCCGTTTACGAGAAATTTATATTTTTGTGTTAAAATTGAACAAATTGTTGTGGACAACAGTTCGGATTTATATGCAATTTATCGATTATGTCTCAACTTTAAATGCGTGTTTCTCGCTTATTGGCAATAACTTCCAAAAACCAATAGTATTTATACTCATTAGAATAACCAATCTTGGCATCAAGACATACTTTAAAAAATTGAAATAGGAATGAAATGTCCCTTTAACGACATTTTAGAGCATAGCCGACGAATTTGCCCTTTTTAGAGACAATCATTTAAAGTGTCCGTTGATTGACAAAATTAAACATTTGTGTCGAAAAATCACCCTCCTAATAACCAAATATCAAAGTTTCTACAATTTTCCAACATTAGAAGTGTTTTTATTTCGTCTTTTAAATTGGATTTTTGGTCTTTTCCGATCTTTACCGAAGAAAAAACGCTAAACTTCCGACTTGAAGTTATGACGTAATATCTGTCACTTAATGACGTCATGGCGGGAAAACGGGAAGGCATGTGTCATTTACCGGAAAGCCTGAGATTTCTGAAAAAGTTAAATGTCCGACCTTTCTGTCATAAAAGCGACTTCCCTCAATCGAAACTCAAAACACGGAATTCATCCTTAGTAAATGTTAGAAAAAATGTCAAAACAGTCAAAGAATAGGTCGTTAGTGAGTGAAGGAATGTGCCAAAGAACGGTTTAGGTTTGTCTGTTATTACTCTGACGATCGAGAAATGGATAAAAACTGTGACTTCGCTTTATGACAGAAAAGTCGCACACTTTATCTTTGTCAGAAACCTCATGCTCTAGATTGGGGGCGGAGTCAAGCCATTGTATGACGTCACTTCGTGGCAATTTTACGGAAATTTCCGATCTTTATTTTCTCGAAAATCATCCAACATCCAAGTAACGACGTAAAGAAAAGCAAACAAAACTTTTAAAACAACAGAGTTTGGCGGATCTTTTATAAGACACGATAATTTAATGATTTTTCTCCAATATATGATGAAATCATCTGCCTAGCTTGGTAGCCTTTAAATTTAACCTTAATTGAAAGTTTTTCCTTGCAACTAAATAAATGTTACTTAGATACAATAGTGTTCACACAGAAAATACCATTGAAAATTTAAAATTGAGTTTAAACAATATAATAAATTGGCGAATGAGTCAAACCATTATAAATGATAGCCTACCATATTTTTTATTTCGAGTTTTTTCGATGCCACGGATTGATCGGAAAGCGTTAACACTACTTTGTTTAAATTTGCCAGTTTCCCCAATTTACCTATTTTATTACGGCTCCCCGTAAAATCCTTTTATAACGTTGACATTTATCTGAAGCGCACCGGCCCGTTAAGACACGTAAAGCTCAACGTGGGATATATACAGCGTCAACCTGTCAGACGTTAAACGTAGTTGGGCTATAGCCGTCTTACGTAGCGTAACGTATACAACGTCAGGACGTTTGAGTAATATGATTATTGCCTTCTTTGGTATCAAAACGTGACGAGAATTTGACGGTGAAATTTTAATCAATATCAAACTTGGATATTACAATACAGACTGTGTACATTTCAACGTTTAACTAAATTGACGTTATTCTTCTGACTGGATCTTTTTATTGTAAAAAGTGGAATTGTTGCGAAAAATAAAAAGTTGACGTTTCAATTTTTAAACATTTTACACGGAGCCGTTTTTAAATAGTATAAAAGGTGAATTGGTATTGATTGAAATTTGATAAGTGACCTAAGACATCTTTCAATGACAATGAAAACTTCAATTTTCAAATGACAAGAATGAAGTTTTTCCGAATTCGCTTCAGAAAAGGTACGTGCGTCGGCGTTAAGTGAACGTAATTCCAGTAAAACTATATCAACACTTTAATTGGACTGTTATCAACATATGTACCATCACCACGCATCTGTGATCATTTTGTTGCTTGATTACAAGAGCGGCAAATACTTTAAAGTGGGAATTTTCAACTCGATTTTGTAAGTGTGTTTTCTACATTTTCTACACAAATGGCTGAATTAATCCAGATTGTTCTACTATTTCTCGCCAGCGTGACGTTAACGTCTAGTCACGGCGATCACGGCGACGCCGTCGCTTTATTCAACTGGTCGACCATCGATTACAACTGGCCGTCCCGGGCCGCTCGACAACGTGCGATACGTGACAGGAGTTACGTGCCGTTAAATAACGGTATCAACGGAATCCGGGTCTACGATAACCGTATCTTTGTGACTGTGCCGAGATTCGGAGAAGGAGTACCGTCAACGTTAAATACGCTCATCAACGCACATAACTCAAAACGTTATTTATCAAGCCGCACTGTGCTTAAACCGTATCCAAACTGGGGCATGCAGACAGAGGGGAACTGTACAGCTTTCCAAAAAGTACAAAACATTGAAATTGATCCAAAACGTGGTATAATGTATGTGATAGACACGGGAGGTCGGAACTACGACTGTCCCGCAAAACTTGTGATATACGACGTCAAAAATGACGTAGAACTTAGACGTCATATCTTTCCAGATGACGTGGTTTCGCGTGGAACGAACTACCTGAACGATCTAGTGATGGATTACGTGGATGGGAATGTGGAATATTTATACATAACAAACACAAGGGACTTCACTCTAGTCGTGTATGATATAAAGAACGATAACTCATACGCGTTCGCAGACGAATCAATGCTACCAGAACCGGGTAAAACAGACGTCAAAGTTCTAAATGACATTGTTACAATTACAAATGGCGTCAACGGAATCGCCATATCAGCAAACTTCAAATATGTTTATTATAGCCCTATCGCAGGGACCGGACTATATCAAATTCCTACAAAAATCTTGCGGAATTCCTCCGCGAATTTCACGGCGCACGTCAGAAAGGTGGGTGATAAGCCGTCACAAGGGGACGGCATGATCATGAGCACAAAGAACAGTTTATATTTCTCCGTGTTGTCCGAGAATGCCATCGCCATGTGGGAAATTCACCGCGATGCGGAAAAATACGGCGGGGAAGAAAACGTCAAAATGGAGACGTTAACGTACGAAGCTATGCATCCCATGATGGAGTGGGTGGACTCGCTCGCTTTGGACTCGTCTGGGTATCTTTGGTTTACGACGAGTCGGCTTCAGAGATATTATAATTCAAAGGTGTCAAATGACTCGATAAATTTCCGTATATGGCGAGCGTTTGTTCACGAACCAAGTTACGCGTATTTTAACGTTGACGCCCACGGACATTCGCATTCCACGGCGCCGGGTTTGTTTGGTTCCGTTGTACATTTTCTGGCCTTAATTGGTTTGTGCTTAAGTGTTTGTGTGAAATTGTATTTATTGTAAGTGTGCCTGTTCATGTTTCGATTAATGTTAACTAACCCATTACAAGACGGCAAAATGTTATGGTGGTCCAAATTCAAAGACGACAATTCCAAGTGAATGGAATTTATATTTTTTGTCTTTTGGAGTAAAAAAAGCATTGTGAAAAATGAAGACATTGCTTGTCACAAGCAATTTCTTCTTTTTCCACGATGTTTTCCAAATCCGTTATCTTGATGGGAGTCAAAAAGAGCCAATGTGTGTAAATGGGTTGCTTAAATAGCCTAATGTGGTATTCTATAAAAGCCTTTAACCTGCTTCTAAAAGACAACATTTCTAAATAGGGAACGATTCTGTCCAATTAACCGTGATGTTATTTCGGACAAACAAATAGTATTTTGTTGGTGTTGTTATAAAATCACGTAACTACTGCTTGTTTCAAGCCGTATTTACGAGATTTTATAACAACATTGACGGTTTATCAAAAAATAACTGTAAACCAATTCTATTTTTAACACAAAATTCTTTGCTATTGACATATTCAATTATCTTTCCGACATGACAATATTTTTTACTTCGGTGTTTCTCGAAGCTTACTTTTTAGAGACGTCAAAATTAGACTGTATTTTGGGAAAGGGTTAAGGCTAGTTGCTTAACGATGTTTTTCGACATTTTGTCATCTAGATCATACTTCAAATTCAAATAGTCAAACGAGTCTAAACTTTCACCGTTTGTGAAAGAGATACGAATAGAACAGTCCTTATGGCCAAGCATTCAGGACGAAATTACCATAGTTGTTTCACAAAGACGGTTTGATTTCCTATCTCAATTTATAGGGGGATTTTCTTCAGCTACACATAAGAGGGGGTAATGGTTTTTTTTTCAAAATGGGATATTTCATTAATTGTTCATCAAACCATATGTCGTAGTACTCATCGCAATCGTCTCATGGTTACGATTCAAATGAGTACCTACAACATGGGGTTTGGATTTGAAATATCACTTTTAGAATGCTTTCCCTCCCTCTGTTGCTAATGCATTGTATAAATCAGACAAAAAATCATTTCTTTCGCTGATGTGCTTTTCATCCAATCATAATGCTTGTCTTATGCCTTTCTTTACTCAAACGTTGGCATGTATTAGAATTGATTATTCGCGTTACTAATGTTTATTTGTATTTTGTTAGTTTGATTGTTTATTGAATTATAAATTTAAAAATGTCGAGACTTTTAAAATGGTATATCTACGAGTTCTTACATAACAAAAAGCTGCTGCAGACGACAAAATTTATATTGGTTAAGAAAAAAATATTTAGATCTATGATATAACACAGAAACAGTTGGAGACAAACGAGAAAATGCTGTTATCATCATTTTCGTTTTTGTCTCAATATTTCCCAAGAATATTCTATCAGGGACGCCCAAACTAGGTCTTGGTTAAACACTAGTTAAATTCAGATATCTATTGACAAACACAATGATGAGACAATGGCACCCGGTTATACTCAATGCATTGGAATATCCAAATACATAAAGATGCATTAAGGTAGAATACTCGTAATATGGCCATTTTGAGATTTTTGTGGCTTTTTGCGAGCGGCGTCTTTACATAACCGAAACTATTCGGTCGCGGTCGTAAACATTCGGCGGTGGAATTTTCCACCGCCAAATGTTTTCGACGTCGCCCGAATGATTCCGACGTCGCGCAAATCTCGTTAGGGGTGGACTACCTTAAGTTTGGGATAACATGGCGGGGAATCGCGTGTCAAAACAACTGCTGATTAGATCCTCAAAACTCTGTTAATACTTGACCGTTTTGAAAGTTGTTTGAAGCTGTAAACGCAGAAATGCGACTGAGATTGGGGGATGTAATTCACTGGTGGTGAACTCGGCCAAAGCGTGGGACGTTTTTTCGCGATCATTGTATTTCGTCGGTGTTGTTATAAAATATCGTAACTACGGTTTCGATAAAGCCGTAGTTACGAGATTTTATAACAACACAGACGGTTTGTCAATACATATCGGTAAACCCGGTCTATTTTTAGAACAAATTCATTGTTATTAGAAAAACTATCCAATCAGATCTTTAAACTCACATTTAAACGCAAAATATCTGTACCTTGTTGTAGCGAAAAACGTCCATCGCTTTGGCCGAGTTCACCACCAATGTAATAGGCCATTAAAAATCAGCTGATAGAAAGGTATTGGTGACCAAGTACAATTTTGGTAGTCAGTATCTTTTTTATCAGGTGATTTTTTTTAAAAAGAATCATTCTAACGCATCCAGGAAAGTATACATTTTCCTACCTTCGGTGCTTATTTAAGATTTATTTTATTCTATTGTAAATCAGTCACGTTTTAACAGAATTACTGACCATTTTTAATTGTCTTTTGCCACGTGATTCCCCACCGTAAAGTCACAAAGATGTATCAATTTTCGAATCAGCCTACGTTAAATCATTGCTGTATAATGGTTTGTGGTTTAATTAAACCTTTCCCAAACAAGATCTCGTTTTGACGTACCTAACGGAAAGGACTTGGGAAAACATTGAGACAAAAGGCGAAAATGCTGATAATCAGCATTTTTCGCCTTTTGCCTCAATGCTTTCTCATCTACATTTACAAAATTGATACATTTATGAAAATTCTTTTTGTTGTCTGCAGCAACTTGAACTTTGGAACTGTCAATATTTTTGTCGTTTGGGAAAGGGTTTTAAAGCATAAAAGGCATAATTACTCTAAAAAGCAATAAAAATATTGTTCCGGTAAGGAAAACATGAAAACATGCTAAAATCTGAAGTGTAGGTGGACAGATTCACGAAAAACAGCGATATTATTTCACTGCAAAAACCCTTTTCAAAAGAACAGAATTTTGGGTTGAACGCTGCCTCAGATGATGAAATTGGTGCGAAAAAAGATATGAAATTGTGTACTTTATATCAAGGAAACAATTGAGGCAAAAGGAGAAAATGCTGCTTATCAGCATTTTCTTCTTTTGCATCGATGATTTCCACAGCCTATTGTTTTGTTTTTGTTATGTACGTCGAAAGGCGTACGTCACTGTTTGGAAGTGCATTGGAATTTGTAACTTTGCTGAAAAACAACTACCGTTTTTGATAGTTTCAATACCGACATGTATACAATTACGAGAGAATAGCATGGATCTTGATCAGACTGCGCGAATGTGCAAACTGATCTGGGTCCATGTTGATCTTAACGATATGTAGGATGCTAGTGAAAAAAGCTCATTTATATATCGCTGCTTTTCAAAAAAAAAATCAACTTAATTAATTAAAGCTGTAGTTACAAGTTTTTACTTGAAAAGCGACGATATTGTAATATAATTATATTTGTCCAATCGTATAGCTTTGAACACAATATTTCATCCACTCAAAGCTAGAATCACATTGTATATTTAATAATAAAGCTATGAAATAAAAGAAGCATACTTTTTTGTTTTTCATTTTGATAACAATATGAATAAGTTTTCTGCTATAAAAAGACGGGTTTTGCCGGTTTTACATTATAAATCGTCGGTGTTATTATAAAATCTCGTAACTACGGCTGCAATCGAGCTTTGGTTGCGAGGTTTTAGAATTAAACATAAGATCCATTATTGATTGTCCGAAATTACGTAACGGTGTACTTGATAAAATCGTTCCCTATTATATTTCGTTAACCATTTGTGTCTAAAGAATGAAGAAAAAGGTTGGGAGACAATTAAGAATATTCTACATTTGGTATTATGTTTCGTCTGTAGCCCGAATTATAAATTTTGCCTTTATAAATCACTTAACTCATTACCAAACGACAAAATTTTAGGATGGTCCTATTTAAAAGCTGCTCTAGACAACAAAACTGACGTTAAAAGGGGATTTATGTACAATATAGCACAGAAAATATAGAGACAAAAGGAGAAACTGCTGGTTATCAGCAGTTTCTTCTTTTGTCTCATTGTTTTCCCAAGCCATATCAATTAGGGACGTCAAAACCAGGTCTTGTTTGGGAAAGGGTTAAGATTGTGAATAGTGTAAACTAAAAAAGGACAACACAGTCGCCTACTCAAAAACCTTAAGGTTACGGAAAAATAAAATACATTGCCGTTCGCGCTTTTGACGTTAGGCTATATTTTAGTGCATGACGTCATATCTAATTTGACTATAGGGTTAATTCACGTTTTTGAGGTTGTTAACATTCTCAGAGGCCCAAAAATGCGTTATCGCCTGAGACCGGAGGTCGAAGGCGATAACCCATTTTGTGGGCCTCTGAGAATGTTAACGACCGAAAAAACGTGAATTGACGCTATTATTGCATAAAATATGAAGAATTTGCAAAGAAATGTAATAAAATAAGACGAATAACTAAAACACTTTGTGAAAATTTAGCCACATTTACACCGACAGACACCAGAGTTTTCCGGCATTCGACTCGACACATATCGAGTAAGTACGATATCCACTAGACGGGCCGTTAGATTTTCATCGTGTAGCTATGTTAGTCAAGTTTCATCGCATTTTTACTGACATAATCTTCATTTGGGTTGGCGAAATCGTAACAATATTCGACTTAGTTTTCTTTTGGAAACATACTCTGGATATTATAACGTTCATTTCAGTGCGGGTACAGTAATAAAACAAAAGGTCGGAACTTCCGAGGTAGATCTCTGGTTCGTTTCAGACATTCGTTCATTTCGATAAAAAACAAAGTTGTAAAGGAAAAATTGCAGTAACTAAAAGAAGAACAAGAAACACATAGGCCTACCATCACATTTGACCTAGACCACAACCACTCAATTCTAATTTATATTCTTGCCTGTACGAAAAATTACGCCCGTAAAACAGGCGTAAATGAGACGTAATTATGAGACGGAATCCGCCTCATTTTCCGCTAGTAAGCTTGTTTAAATAAATATAGGAAAGAGACGGAAACCAAGCGTAAACCAAGCGTAATTTAGAGGCGTAAAATGTAAATAAACCGGATTTTTAAGAGACGGAATATGCAAATGAAGCGGACTTTTTTACAGGCGTAATTGCTAGGAGGCGGATTCCGCTTGGAATATTTAAGAAATTACAGGCGTAATCCGCCTCATAATCCCGCCTCCTAGATATTTACTACATAATATGTGGGTGGGGAATGGTAAAAATGAACATTTTAATTTGTTTAATTTAGTCAAAAGAACACTCACCAATGTTTCCTCACTTGGTCTTACCATTTAGTGAGCCCCTTAATGTAATGGATTCATCAATATCAATGTTTGAATTCATACCTCAAACATTAACTTTGCAAAGAGCCAGAGAAGCAAAATTCCCTCCAATTTTCTAAACAGGAAGTAGGAAATGGCCATACACTGGGAGAAAATAGACTGGGAGAAAATAGACTGGGAAGCCTTATTTTCACAAAGTTAATTCCATATCTTATGAACTATATATCTCAGGCACTATTTGAGATACAGCCATAATATTTCACACATGGATACTTGCTGCCAGTACCTTTCATTTGGGACCATGACCTTTGGCCTAGTGACCTTGACCTTGGAGTTTGACCTACTTCTATTTTTTTAACCTGGCCTATATCTCATACACTATTATTGATAGAGCCTTGATTTTTCACACATGGATACCTCGATCCTGCCAAGACCTTTCATTTAGAATCATGGCCTCTATCTCATGTCCTTTTACATGTACAGCCTTGATATATCACACATGGACACCTCCTTCCAAGACCTTTTGCATTTGACCATGACCTTGGCATTTGACCTACTTTAAAGAACTTTAACCTGGCCTATATTTCATGTGCTTTTACACATACAGACTTGATATTTCACACATGGACACCTCCTACCAAGACCTTTCGCGTTTTATCATGGCCTTGGACCTTGTGACCTTGACCTCAACTTTGACCTACATTAAAGGTAGGCCCTTGAGGGGGCATATATGTTTTACAAACATTTCTTGTTTAGATAGAGCCTTGATAATTCACACAAAGATACTACCTGACATTTACTTTCATTCAGGAATTAAAACCTTGTGACCTTGACCTTGAAGTTTGACCTACTGTTTAACCTGGCCTACATCTCATACACTGTAAGATATAGAGCTTTGATATTTCACATATGGATATAACTTGTCAAGACCTTTCATTTGGGATCATGACCTTTGGCATTAGGACCTTTACCGTAAGGTATATACTTTACAAGAACTTAAACTTGGCCTATATTTCAATCATATATCTTGATAGTTTACTCTTGCATACCTCCTACCAAGACCATCAATCTTGAACTTGACCTTGTGACCTTGAATTTGGAGTTTGACCTTCTTAACAAACGCCTTTTCTTTGCCTATATCTTATGCAGTGTAAAATGAAAATGGCTATGAAAATATTGGAATCGCGTCATTATAAAATTGCTAAGTCCAAAAATTCTGTCTCCCTGGAAAGTTTAAGTTATTTTCCGCTTTAAGAAACAGCCATTCCGCCTTGTTAAAATGGCTAAGTCCAAAAAATACGCTTGTTCAAAAATTAAAGTTTTAAATTACGCCTGTTATGATAAAATTACGCCTCCATTTCATTTTACGCCTCTAATTTACGCCACTACTTTGTACAGTGACTGAGACGTAAAGTATAACTCCGCCACTGTTACAAGCGTAAATTGCCATTTACGCCTCATTTACGCCTCATTTACGCCTGTTTTCCAAGCGGAATCCGCCTCTTTTTTTCGTACAGGTCCATGTCCACGAAATCCACTTTTAGTTCAAAATCTGTCAGCTGCCCGTTTGTTTACCTTTTGATTCCAAGAATTAAACCTATGTCACTATATTACGTCATCAGATATGGTTACACTGGGAGACCTAGTTTACTATTTATTGGGGTATAAACTGGAAATGGGGTCTTATAAGAATTTACATCGCGGAAAAGGGAAATGACAAAATTTCGGCTTTATTTTCAATTTTCTGAAGCACTCACAACAAATCCCCGATCGAGGATATGTGAATGAAAAACCGGTCCGATAATGCACGTGAATTTACTGAATAACGACCGTTTTTGACGATATCAGACTGATATTTGCTGGTTATCCAATGCCAATAACAGACTGAAAACACACATTTTAGGCAATAATGTTCGACAACGTTTCGTATCGATTTTCGTCTGCTTACAAAGCTATTTACAAGTTTTCCAAGTGACGAAACAGTGTTTTACCTGGGTCTCTGAGGATGGGTGCGTTCAGGGTTCTCCCATCGGTAGCCATCGGTGCCGTTGGTAACCATCGGTAGCAATCGGTAACCGTCGGCATACCGATGGATATTTTGTTGGTAACCAATTGTCCCGAGAGTAGACAAGTCGGGCAGCATCGGTAGCCTCGTTTTCATAACAGTAAGATGGCGGATAACAATCCAACTATGGCGATCCTAATCATATATTTTCTTCAATAGCAAGCGAATAGCATTCTAACCGTTCTTGATAGAATTTATTGTAATAGTTGAAGCTACAGTTATTTTATTTAGCCATTTATTTCTGAAAATATCTTTTATTCATTATTCTTGAAAACGAACGATCACTCTGCGGGGAGAATACGCTCTTGATAATTGGTTATCCGCCTTTTTTACCGATCGGTACAATTTTCGTTCAGAGTTTGTTGGTTGCCGACGATGCCATCGGCTACCGATGGTACCATCGGTAGTCGACGGTAAATACACTCGGTTACCGATGGGAGAACCCTGAACGCACCCAAAGATAGTCAGTATTGAAATGACAAACGTCCGAAATAAGTACCGAATAATGTAAATGGTCAAGGGCATGAGTAGAACTACCTACGTGTGACCAATGCTGGACAATGCCCTGTCAAATGTCCTTAACAAACCCTTTCCCTAACAAGATATGGTTTTGACGTCCCTTATAGAATATGTCTGTGAAAACATTTAGAAAAAAAAGAAGAAAATGCTGAGAACCAGCATTTTCTTCTTTTACCTCAATGTTTTCTGTGCTATGATTAACATTCACGATTTACACCTTTTGACATTTATTTTGTCATCTGCAGCAACTTTCAAATCGGTTCAGTCCAAAATTTTGTCGTTTGGGAAAATGTTACCTTAAGTGATGCTGTCAGAATTGATTGCACTGACCTACTAGCCCCAATTAGCAAACTGGACCTGTCACCGACTGTCACCGGGTGTCATTAATTATCAATATTATAACCCGGTAACTCGGTCCCGGTATTTATCAGGCAGGCATAAATCAGTCCACCGGGATTCAGAAGGCGCGCGAAGCGATAAAAATTGTCGTCGCTTTTCAACCAAAACCTCGTAACTGCAGCTTGTTTTAAGCTGCAGATCCGAGGTTTTTGTTGAAAAGTAGCGATGTGTCATGCCAAGGTATCGCTCACGATAAATGACCTGGCAGAGCACACACCGTTCATCCAGATACAAAATACACGGATTGGTCTTCCAAACGCGGATGTAAACAATTTTATTTTGAACGGCGGGAAAAAAGAGTGAGTATTAATTATCTTTAATTACAACGAATATCGGCTGAGTTGATTTTTGTGTTACATACGATGAAAACGTACATAACTTTGACAATGGTTACCTAAAATCCTGTCTCATAAAATCTGTTAGTAAGAGAAATATATGCTACTGAATCCGACTTTGATGCACGAAAAGAGAAAAATCTTGGTAAGAATGTCTGTAAATCATTATTAAAGCACATAATTATTGTCAAATTGATGTTTCATGGAGGATCGGGGATCGCCTCAAGTGTTTTCTTTACAAGAACCCATAAAAAAGTACAGAAAAAGAACAAGAACTATTTGAAATTGGGTACTGTCAGTTGCTATGGTGCAACATACCACGGTGCAAATTTTCCAGCAGGTAAAACTAACTCGGACCCATCGATACAATCGACACGGATAATAAAAAGCAAATTCCGGTCTTTTTTTTAAGGAAAATTGGCTGCATCCTTGTTACAACCAATTTAATATCGTTTAGAGTCAATAGATGTTTGGTTTAAGACCAATTATGGCTTATTTTGGCTTACTAAAACTAAAAGGCTTGTGGATGAGCACTTTCGACGGTAAAGACATTAGTAAACCATGTTTACATGTTTTATAAAAAGATAGGCGAATATCAGCTGCATATTAACAGATAAGTTGTCCGTGTCTTTGTTTTCAATCTTTAAATTCTAGGATTAAAATCCTCATTATCATCTTGTTTCATTGCAGTGTGATAGTGAGCCCCAAGAGGTTTTCATCTTCGATATTCAAACACCAACTCTATTACGCATGTCTGTCAATTATTACATGTAAACACACGGTATATGGGTGCATTTCTTTCATGAAGATATTGCCAAGAATATTTATCATGATTGTTTCTCTTACTCGTTAGTGTGGGTTGAAGTGAAAGTCTTTATGAAAGGCCCTCTACGACAGCATGTAAAACAAACTACATAGGCGTAGGAAGAGGGGTGCCAGTTGGGGGCCTGCCCCCTAATAATTTAGAAAAGGGGTCTGCCCCCCCCCCCTATGGCCCCCATGAAGCTCCCTTGGAACTAGACCTTCGTGTAACTTTGATTGGTATTTCATATGCCCAGACTTTGGACATAGAACAAGCTGTCTGTATCGTAGAAGGTCTGTATCATGTTTGGTTGTACAATGATCGATTGTTGTTTCAAGGTCGCAAAACTTCAAGGGGCAGTAGTAACAACGAAAATCCATAGCTCTGAAATAAACAAATGATAAAACGGCCACTTGACCCTTTCCCAAACTGTTAAAAGACCTGGTTTTGACGTGTCTATTAGAAACTCAATTGGAAAAGCATTGAGACAAAAGAATCTAAAATGCTGATAATCAGCATTTATTTCCGTTTCTCTCATTATTTTCTATGCAATACAATGCACATTTTCTGCATTTGATATCATTTATTTTGTCGTCTGCAGAAGTTCTCAAAATGGACCACCCTAAAATTTTGCCATTTGGGAAAGGGTTAATTATGACTTTTTGCTCCCAACAAGCTCGTACATGTACACGTCAATACAAATATCACAGTTGCGGATTTAAAGATATAGCAAGCGTTAAATCCACAAAATTAATTCGAAAGTGCTTCGTAAACAATTATGATAAGCATTTAATTAATCGTGAACGGTGACTGATCATTTAGGTTAAACTTCATATCTAAAGTTTCTGATCAAGTAGATTTTTCTTCTTCTTTTTTATTCAATTTTACGTCCCTTTTAAGATTATTTCAACCCGAATGAGACGGGACAGTCAGTAGGTGGTGCGAAAGCAGGAGAACCCCAAGAAAAATCACCTGGTACACCCGCAAGCAGAACTTGGCTTCTCTCATATGTGCCTCGTATAGGTCTCAAACACACACAAGACACAGCGGTAACATGATCAAGTGATTGAGGGCGGTAATGAAATATCAGCGCTCTGAACTACTTCTTTAGAAAGGTTTTTGTATCTGGAATAAAAAGAACAAAGATCATTCCAAAACAGAGTTTGGTACATAGGATAAAATTCTTAAGCGTGTGATGTAAAGTAAATAACCGACTATAAAAGTCAACGGGATGCGGTTATAGCACGTTTACTTTATAAAAATCAAGCATTTGTCATTGTATTTTAATTAGAAAACGTCATTTTAAGTGTTTTGCACTATTAAACCCGATTTTCGCATCCGAGTTTGTTTTACCCAAATTATGTGAATCATCCGTGGTGTGTGGTATCAACATCCGTGGTAAGTTGCACCTTGAAGCAAACTAGGCTAATTTTTAAACATGGCTTTAGACACCCAAAATTTATTCTTCCAGTTTGATGAATGGTATAGATTTGTTCCATAGATGTCGAAAACTTATTTTGAAGAGATATTTGCTCGAAACCAGTTAAATAATTTCTGCAAATATAAAACAAAACGGGAAGTAGGCAAGAAAATAGTGATTTACGATTTAAAATCGCTTGTATCTATAGTTTACTCAAATCTTTTGTTATGAAACTGCAGCACCCTCAAGATAAACCATTTTGCATCAGCTCTGCACAAACACTTTTTATATTGCGGCAATTAAAAGGCTATATGTTGATGTTTTCTTACCGTGTGTATTCCCATGCTGTTGATTTTCAAATCCGCGTTTGGAAGAACAATCCGTGTATTTTGTATCTGGATGAACGGTGTGGAGCATCTCTATCGATGAGCAAGGGATTCTCTGCCAAGTCAGCTATCGTGAGCTATAACAGTGGACATAATTAGAATTATTTTTTAGGTAGACCACCCTTAATGAGATTCACGCGACGTTGGATTCATTTGGGCGACGTCGTTTACCAAATGTTTAAACATTCGGCGATGGAACGTTCAGTTACGTAACGAATGTTAAAAACTTCACCCGGAAAAATCCGACTTCGTGCAAATCTCACTTGGGTTGGTCTTCCTTAATATAAGTTGATTTTCCAAACACTTCGTGCGACTTCTGTGTCATACACGGCAGCGGAGATTGGTGAGGTAATCCGGATTTTTAACCCTTTCCCAAACGGCACAATTTTAGACTGTTCCAGTTTGAAAGATGTTGCAGACGACAATTTCAAGATGATGATAATTTAAAGATATTCCCATTTTGGGTTAGAAAACATTATGGGAAATGAAGAAATTGCTTGTCACAAGCAATTTCTTCATTTTACACAATGTTTTCCCAAACATTTTATCATGAGGGAGTAAAAAGGCGTCAATGTGCAGTAATTGGTTAAAAGGCGATATCGTGGCGAAATTACAACATTCCAACATAGATGGCTGGAACAAATTAGCCTACTTTAAGTCATTGACTGGCCTAAGGTAGTTCTACCCGAATGTGATTCGCGCGCAGTCGAAATTATTCGGGCGACGTCGAAAACATTCGGCGGTGGAACTTTCTAACGCCGAATGTTTACGACCGCGCCCGAATAGGTTCGTATACGTAACGACGCATTTAGAAAAATCCGATGTTTTATGAATCTCGAAATGACCACATGACGGGTATTCTACCTTAATCTTTTCCCAAATGACAGGCATCGCCACTGTTTCAATTAGAGAGAAGCTGCAGAAGATAAAATAGATTTTTTTTTTAAAAAAAAAGATAAAAAATACGAAATAGCACAGAAAATGTCGAGACGAAAAGCTGAATTCAGCTGCTATTAGATATATTGAAATTGAGAACAGTGCCTCGATCGCTCGGTGTTTGCCTATATGCAGATGCGTAGGAATTTTATCACACATATACATTCAAGGTCGTCTATTTTTGTCCACGGAAATAAAACGCACACATCGTATAATAACAATTAAAATGGAAAAAATGGAATCCATATGCTACGTCACACTTTGTTTTGACAGCTGCTATATTGCGCGTGATAAAAGGAAATTAACATGACTTTGAACATTTAACAATACACCGTTCTGTTGATTTTTGATAAATAATACATTGGGCAAACTTTCTTCTTTTCCCACATAAAATTGTTTTGACTCAGAACAACAAACAAAGGGGAATCTTTAACAACGTGGCATTTCAGACCAACATCACTGGTGGTGAACTCGGCC
The DNA here is from genome assembly GCA_963680895.1 of Fragum sueziense. Classification (NCBI taxonomy): domain Eukaryota; kingdom Metazoa; phylum Mollusca; class Bivalvia; order Cardiida; family Cardiidae; genus Fragum; species Fragum sueziense. The sequence goes on from OY804606.1 coordinate 34,580,293, forward strand.
AAAGCGATGGACTTTTTTTCGCGAACAATGTATTCCGTTGGTGTTGTTATAAAATCTCGTAACTACGGCTTCGATAAAGCCGTAGTTACGAGATTTTATAACGACACCGACGGTTTGTCAATGGACAAGTTTCCACTAAGACCCCCCCCCCCCCCCCACACACACACACACCAGCCACCGAAAGTCGTCCTTACAGGCAAAATGCGAATTTTTAAAACGGGGAACGTTTGACTGTAAATCAAATGAAATAACCATCTTACCGGTTATTTACAAATTCATTCAATTTCATAGTTTTTGTTCCACTTAAAACTTCGCTTTATCGCTGTATATTGAATGCATGTGCGCTTTATCGCCGTATATTGAATGCACGTGCGTCGTCATTGTTTTCTCCGCATTTTATGGGAGCCTCGTTTTGATCATGTCGATTTGTTACTATTTTTAGTAACAATTCTCATGTATACGATCGATATTAATTTCCCATAAACCCATCGTTTGCCAACGGAAGTTAATTCGAGTCTTCTCTGATGAAAATTCGCTCTTTGATATTTGGATGACGCTATTTACATCAGAGCGCTGTCCCATTCAAAAACAAAAGAAAATTCCGACATAAGTTATGTCGTTGTGTCGGACTTTTCTTTTGTTTTTGAATTGGACAGCGCTCTGTTGTAAATAGCGACATCCAAATATCAACGAGCAAATTTTCATCAGAGAAGACTCGGATTACCGGAAGTGTTCTGCGGGTACGGACTAAAACGATAAATGAAAGGAATCTATACATAACGGAAAGCCCGGTTTATGTTTAGAACAAATTCATTGTCATTAGAAAAACTTATCTTTAACGTATACAGCCCAGCATTAGCACCATTTGAAGAGCCAGAGGCGAAATTTGAAAAGTGCCAGTAAATCCAAAACTTTGTTATATTTCCATTCCAAATACAAACATAAGCAATTTGAACGGTTTAGAATTTTGAATTAATGCATATGTATGGAAATATTTGACAAAAATGTTATAAATTACCTCCCTTGTATATGAATATAGAGTAAAAAGATAGTTGCAAATTATTTTCTTCTTGAAGCACAATCTTGAAATTCGGCACGGTAAATCAACTTATTTGAAGTGTATTTACAAGAGTGTGTAATTTGATGCCTGTCCAATGCTAGAAAGTGGAGTATTTAATGATGGGTCATATACCTTTAATTCACATTTAAACGCAAAATATCTATACCTTGTTGTAGAGAAAAACGTCCCTCGCTTTGGCCGAGTTCACCACCAGTGAACAAAGACTAACATGTTGAACTGTAGCACACGGGAGCCTATGTTCCCATTGCCGATCAGATCAACTCGATCAAGCCCGTTCAAGTACCGTGACAATATTGAGCTCGGTCGACGGGGGAAAATCTTGATCTTTTAAAAAAAATTTGGTTGGTCATCAATATTTTTTTTTATCTGCTAGTGTTTTTTTTTTTTTTTTTTTTTTTTTTTTTTTTGTTTTTTTTTCCTTTTATTCAAAAGATCCCGCGCATTCAGCAACTCCCTGACGTTTTCCCGCCTTCTCTGCTTCAAACGTTATTTAAGCATCATTGAAAAATAGAGGAAAATGAACTGGCACGTGACTCCCCGCCGTCAGAGTGACACGAAACATTAACCCTTTCCCAAACGAGAAAACTTTTGGGTGATCCCGTTTGAAAGATGCTTCTGACCACAAAAAAGATGTTGGTAAAGACAGAATTTTAGTGTAATACAACACAGAAACTATTGAGACAAAAGGAGAAACAGCTGGTTATCAGCAGTTTCTTCTTTTTTCTCAATGTTTTCCAAAGCTTTATCTATAAGGGACGTCAAAACCAGGTCTTGTTTGGGAATAGGTTAATACGCCATTAGAAAATTTCCTAATGTCAGTATCTGCCACTGCTCCTTATATTTCCCATATACATTTACATGTATTTTCAATCATTGACGTAAAAGCGGACCTTTATTGGCAAACATGTTAATTGAATCAACAAACGCACGTTATATGCAAATTGCACAGGATTACGTTAGCCTAGGGCGACGCTGAAAATTTTAGACGTTGATACGTTGAAATAGGAAATGAGCTCGAATTTGGTAAAAGGGCGTTTGTGGTAAATAAATCAAATACCTTGGATATAACGCATTTTTAAGCGCCATGGTCATATCGTGCCAACTGGAGCACCTAACCATTTATTCCTGTCCTTTATTTGACTACTACGACCATAACATTCTTTCTGCGCCTCCGGCTGCCCACAAAGGTTTACGACCGTCCAGCTATTGATGAGAGACATACTTCGGGGACATACTTTCCGTTACCGGGGATCGAATCCAAGGCCTACTGGGTGAGAGTCCGATGCGCTACTATGACATTAAGGAACAATATAGAAATGAAATCAACAGGGACACAGTGGATAATCACGTGAATCAAAATTTTAGAAAATCATCAATATTTATGTTAATACTTGACCAATTTGAATTCGGTTTGAAGCAGAGAATGTTGGACAATTCCAGGAATTAGCTGGACGTGGCGGATTTTTAAAAAATAGCTGATAAAAAAGTTCTTGAAGATAAACCAAAATTTTGGTTTATCTTCAATAACTTTTTGATCAGCTGATTTATCAAATAATCCACCACGTCCATTTAATGCGTGGCATCTGTCCACCTTCTCTGCTTCAAACCAAATTTAAATACGTCATATATTAACAAAATTATTGAAGATTTTCTGAAATCGTTGTATCACGTGATTATCTACCGCGATGAAGCAAAGTGGATTCCGATCAAGATCCATTCTTCGGTCTTCTACCGGTAGTTACCTTAAGCCACGAAGAAATGAAGAATTGAAAAAAAGCGAACAGCTATGACTGTTCGTATGCGTATGCTGATTGGCTTATTGGGGTTTACGCCATTTTCAACTGCTAAGGTCATATCGCGGCGACTGGAGCAAGTAACCATGGATTCCTGGTATTTCTATCACCAGTACTACCACAACACCTTATCCGAGCCTCCAGCTGCCCCCACCACATAGGTTCACGATATCAAACCATTGACGGGTGTCATTTTTGTCAGTAAGGGTATTTGCCGCGGCCGGCTATCGAACCCGGGACCTCTCGAATGAAAGGCAGATGCGCTACCAACTGCGCCACGGCCGCGGCCCTATGCGTATGCTGGTCTCGATTCATTTCTGCTCAAACACCTGAAGATTATTTTTTTACATACCAAAGCCCAAAGTCTGATAGGGATCTACGCTGGGCTTTCTATCTTAACCCTTTCCCAAACAAGACATGGTTTTGTCATCCCATATAGAAAGGACTTTCGAAATATTGATGCAAATGGAGAAAATGCTGACAACCAGCATTTTCTCCTTTTGCTTCAATATTTTCTATGCTTTATATATTTTATAAAAATCTTATTTTAGCGATTAACCATTTTGTCGTCCGCAACTGATCTCATATTGGACTACCAAAGAATTGTCATTTTTTAGGTAAGGGTTAATATAGTTATTCCACGTTATTGAGGATTTAAAAAAGGAACAACATGGATCTCGATCAGACTGTGCTTAGGCGCAGGCTGATCCGGATCAACATCGTTCACAAATCCCATTAGGACCCTTTATCCAAATCTTAGCCCAAATGTTTACCGTGTTGAAATTAAATTAATGTATACGTTAACGCGTAACGTCATGAGTTTTCACACGTGAGGTTAAATTTCCAACATAGCGTGAAAAATGGGTTGATAAAAAGTGTGACTTCAGGCCTGGACATAATTCTGCGTCCACATCACGGCCAGAGCACATCCAAAAAAGGACCACTCGTTATATTACGCATATTTGTGAGACCACGTGAACGTAATGTGGACGCGGAATAGTATTTGATTGAGCCTTTAGGTTTGCTGCACAAATTAATGTTACAAGCTTGATCCTGACCATACGTAAGCTGCACAGTCTGCTAAAGATCGATAATGTATTTTTTAACATTTTTTTCTAGATGTTTTATTGTGACTCTGCTCTTTCATGCCTTCCCAAATAGTGACCGAATCCAACGTTCCTGGAAGGAGTACATTCTTGTAATATGAAAACTACAGAAAATACAGAAAAAACTACAGAAAATATGTAAAAAAAACCCAAACAAACGAAAACAAAATCAAACATTTGATTTCGGGCGACGTCTAAATAGCGCGTTTGCTGGTTCCTTGATTGATTGAGTGTGATGTAAAGTCATTTTCAATTGTTATATTTAATACAGTCGACACTCGTTGTGTCGAAGTCAGAGGGGTCGTCAAAATACATCGACATATCCGGAGTTCGACTCATCCGATTTGGTTATTTTTCGATGAAAAACGTTATTTTACCATTTTTCATGGGCATCGTATGTGTCCATGATTGAAATATAGTAGGAAAAGGAAAGAAATTGCTCGAGGCGAGCAATTTCTATCCTTTTCCCACTAAATTTCAATGGCTGTATTTGTTTCAGAATTATTTTGATTAAACATTTTGATATCCAAATGTTGAGGACGGGACATGACTTTAACTTCGACTTAAGCGGAATTTCGACTTATCCGATGTCGACATAACGAGTGTCGGCTGTACATGGCCATATCGGGACGGCTGGTGTACTTAACAATGAATTCCTTTCATTTCTCACACTATTATTACCACAGCATCTTTTCAGAGCTTTCAGCTGCTCAATCACATAGGCCTAGGCTAATAAACGATTAACCAACCATTTGTTAATGGGAGATAAGTGTCAGAAAGGATGTTTATCGCCGCCGCAGATGGAACTCGCTATCTGATAAGTGAAAGTTCGCTGTGGTAAAAACTGCGACCTAGCCACGGCCTAACCAGCCCGGGGACAAGCACCCGCCATGAGCATCAATTTGATGCCTGAGGGAAGCATTCATATAGAGGCAGATAATGGCAAATTCCGGTCATGTCTCTTGGCTGTAACGTCTTGGTTGGACATCTAATTTTAATCTCCAGTCATAGGCGTAACTAGCCGTTCGAATAAGCGTAATTGACCAAACGCCAATCGACAGATCGCTCCGCCCAACATAGAATTTAAGACAAACAATGGGGATGTGATCGTTAATAGGGAACGATTTTATCCAGTTAATCGTCTCGTAAATTCGGACAAACAAACTAGTATTTCGTAGGTGTTGTTATAAAATCTCGTAACTACGGCTTGATTTAAGCCGTAGTTACGAGATTTTATAACAACACCGAAGGTTTATCAAAACAAAACGGTAAACCTAGTATATTGTTAGCACAAAATTCTTTGCCATTGGCATGTCGATTGTTTTGATTGCCAGTCGATAAAGCGATACAATAACACGTGCAACGATGAACTATTGGGGCATGACATTTTTCTGATCGTCCATTGGCTAATCGATGTTTTTGATTGACAGTCGGCGTTTGGTCAATTGCGTACACTTCGGAAACACTTTCATAAAAGTGGATTTTTGTGCTTTTCGAAATGAACACTTGAAACACCGCTAAGACCTAGCGTCCACTAGGGCACGGACAATACGCCGAATGTATTCGGACAGAAAAAGTAACGTTCTGCAGACCTTCCGCACGTTCCGAATGCTTTCATAATGTTATCACCAAACCTTCCGTATGATTCGTAGCCTTCCGGACCACTAATTTTGTCCCCGTCGAAATTTTGATCGAGAGCAAAATTTCGACGCGGAAATGATTGTCCGTATATCTTCGGCAACTTGTCTGCGTTGTCGTAAGGACATCGTCATGATATCCCAAACCTTTCGCGATTGACCCGGACTACTTCAGTCACGCGGACAGCTCGCAGACACTCAGTTGATTGCACGGAATATCCGGGTTAATGGTACGGAAAGGTTTCGGCACGAATTCAGGACGATGAGAATGGTTTCGGTATACTCACTGAACTCATGGGGAACACCCCACGAAATTTTGAAAATCTATTAATTGAATCACAGTCATTTTGGGCTACATAGTATATGATACGGACTTCATATTTAATTATCATCATTTTTATCGTTATTTGTATAAAAACATCGAAGAAAAGAAAATATATTTTCTTCATTTTCCCGTTTTATATTTTAATCTAATACCGAAAACAATACTAGCTTGATAGATAGGAAAATTTTTCCAGAAAAGTGACGTCAGTTGACGCATTCATGATTTACATTAAATTTAAAGTTAAAGTGTCGAAATAATTGAAGTTAAAGTGTCGAAATAATTGAAGAAAATGGAGAATATGCTGATTTCCAACACTTTCTTTCTCAATATTTCCCACCTCATCGCAGAGATTGTTCATTCTGGCAACACTACAACGCATTTGAATTTGACTGTTTTTTTGGTTTTTTTTGCATAGTAGAGTTAAACAGATAATTGATTCCAAGTCAAAGTTGGTTGGAGGAAAGCAACATCAATTGAATTCGTCTAAATAAGTTCCATGGTTACAGAATATAATATATAAACATGCATAGTACAGGGGGCATACAGAAAAATAACGATAATAATCTATTCTGGTGTAAAATGTTGGCGCAAGATCGTATGGCATATGTTTACAATTTGTTCATTGTAAACAAAACATTGTTGTATAAAACATGACTAAATTCTTTATAAGTATTGACGTACATAATGCTATAATGAGCATATGAAAACATATGAAAATCTGCGATGTGTTTTATATAGGTTAGAAACAATAGTGAAAGGACAGACACAAATTAATGTCGTAACCAATATGACTTTATATGTTTTCTATAGTTCTATTCTCTGAAACGTCTTCAATCCGTAGTTCGTACGTAAGGGTTTTATATTGCTCGAACTGATGCCATCTTTCAATTGTAAGCCATAGCCCAATCAACCATCTATAATATGGCGTCGTCGACGTCTAAAATTGTTAACGTATGACATCCCCATCGGAAGATAATATTCAACAGTAAGCAGTCTGTTTACATTCGACATCCATGATGAAACTCCATCCAATGAAAACGAATAAAAACACGTGTAACATTGGCATTTCATTTAACAACCAACTCGTGCGTGTTTCATCTGGATTTCCAAAATCTTTCCGAATGCAATCCTAAACTAGTCTGCGTTGTCCGGAATATGTCGCCGTTTATTCGGCATCCTCACTGGTTGTATACGCGGACAATACTTGGTATGAATGCGTTACGTTTAGGGACAGTGTGCTGATAAACTCATCACGATTAAAAATTGATAGTTTCGTCGCGGAAGATATGCCGAAATAAGATTATTTGATTCCGCATGCCTTCGGCGCTCTAGTGGACGCCAGGTCTAAGAAACATAGGCTACCGAATGCCGACCAGGAGTCACGAATGACTTAAGTCATTCGTGCCTCCAGGTGGGTATTTGGTATGTATTTCAGATACATCTTCATTTCAAAAAAAAAATCCGGGGAGATGCCCTCAAGGTCCGCCCAAGCAATAGGGGGATACCCGCCTCTCGCACCCTACCCCACCACTCTCCTCTGGTGCATTAGGCATTAGTTTTGCGTACACTAAATACGGCTAAGTAACAACACCAGTGTCAGTGTCCCTATGAGTATGAGGCCGCGGCCATGGCGCAGTTGGTACCACATCTGCCTTTCATCCGAGAGGTCTCAGGTTCGATACAAGGCCGCGGCATATACCCTTACTGACAAAAATGTCACCCATCAATGGTTTGATATCGTGAACCCATGTGGGGGAGCAGCTGGAGGCTCGGTAAGGGTGTTGTGGTAGTACTGGTTTGAGAAACGACAGGAATCCATGGTTAGGTGCTCCAGCCGCCCCGATTTTACCTTAGTATTTGAAAACGGCGTAAAATCCCAATAAACCAAACCCTTTGTGTATGACCCGTTATGATGCAGAGTTTTGACTTTCACCGCTGTCTTTGAAGATGCGTAAATTTTGAGAGTTATACTTTATAGTGGCAGTTATTCTGTCGCTTTATTCAAAATTTGAGGTCGCTTAACCCTTTCCCAAACAAGACCTGGTTTTGACGTCCCCAATTAAAAAGGCTTGGGAAAACATTGAAACAAAAGAAGAAACTGCTGATAACCAGCAGTTTCTCCTTTTGTCTCAATATTTTCTATGCCACATTTTACACAAATTATAGTTTTCATAACTTCCATTTTGTCATTTGTGGCAATTTTTGAAGTGGAGCACCCTTAATATTTGTCGTTTGGGAAAGGGTTAATATATAACGAATTCGCTGAAAACAACCCTTTTCCTAAATATGGACAATAGTGATTGGAAATTGAATGTTGTTTATCGTCGTTTCAATCATTTTTTCTGTTTTATCGAATGCGCTGGTGTACATCAACATGTGTTCCTGGTATTTTTGCACCAGTTTAACCCTTTCCCAAACGACAAATTTTAGGGTCTTCCAAATCAAATGCAGCTGCAGACTAAAAAACGGGTGTTGACAAAGGCAGAATATGTGTACAATATAACACAGAAAATATTGAGGCAAAAGTAGAAATTGCTGATTATCAGCAATTTCTTCATTTGTCTCAATGTTTTTCCCAAGCATATTCTATTTGAGACGTCAAAACCGGGTCTTGTTTGGGAAAGGGTTAAACACAACATCCTACCCGAGACGTTAGCTGTTGATTTCGTTTCAACCCGTATTCGACGTATCCATCTGTGAAAAACGATTTTTCGACGTCCCTTATTTAAACTATTAGGAAAACATTGGAGCAAAGAAGAAAATGCTGTTAACAGCATTTTCTTCTTTTGCCTCAATATTTTCCGTGCTTTATTGTACAATGCCACACATTAATCAACTTTCATTCTGGTGCCTGCAACACCTTATAAAATGGACTGACCTAAAATTGTGCCGTTTGGGAAAGGAACAATGTCATAAGGGATAATGACCGAGGCGGGAGTCGAATCCACTATCCCTAGACCCAATGGTGGTGAACTCGGCCAAAGCGAGGGACGTTTTTTCGCGATCAATGTATTCCGTCGGTGTTGTTATAAAATATCGTAACTACGGCTTTATCGAAGCCGTAGTTACGAGATTTTATAACAACACCGACAGTTTGTCAATACAAAACGGTTAACACGGTCGGTTTTTAGAACAAGTTCATTGTCATTAGAAAAAAATCTATAAACTCACATTTAAACGTAAAATATCTATACCTTGTTGTAGCGAAAATTGTTTTAGTTCACCACCAGTGGGACCGATAGACTGCAAAGTTGCCGAGGGAGTTGTCCGGATTTAAAGACGTATAAATACAATTTTCCTAATGTGAAAGATATAATCTTGCCCCAAGCATTAAAAAAATATCAATTGGTATAGATCTATGCAAATGTTTTGAAAATACATTTCAGTATAGAAATAATTATAATTAATAATAAATATGTTTCCCAATTCTTGAATGCATTAAAGCATATAGTGTCGGCCATTTCGTCAGCTGCAACTCTTTTGAATTAAGACTTGTGAATTATTTTGTTGATTAGAAAAAAATGTTACGAACGGTAATCAGATGTTAACTTCGTTATAAACCAGTATTCGATATAAAAGATTTCGAAATAACGTACACATGATATTAATTATTATATACGGAAATTCCATCTAATAAAAATGCTTGCATATTTTTGTACCATTTCCGCATGCTCTTAACTGAAGGATTTGCATTTCCTTATGTCAATTGCCTTTTTTTCTTTTCGTTAATTCACATATAATTATGAGCTTTGACTAACTAAACAAATTTTCTATATATGCAAATCGCAAATAGGGTTTTAAAACTCTAACTCGACATGAAATCACAAGTCATTCTATCGTTGCTATTTCAATAAGTCCCCACAATATAGGGTTTGGTGAACATTTCAAGACATTTTACCATCAATTTTTGAAAACCCAAATTACCCCCACTAATCGTAAGCTCTAGAAATGGATTCTGGTACTTCTCACCAGCACTACCATTTGGAACACCTCGGACAATTCTATCGAATCATACCTTGGATGTGAGTCGTGGATCTACTTTCAGGTTATGAATATAATAGAATAGAACAACAACACAAAACTTTTGACCGTAACTATTGTCAATAATAAAGCGGATATGATATTGTAAAAAATATTATGTAATTTGTGTTCCACATGGGTCAAAGACCTTCTGGATTATTTATTTGAAATAAACAATCACTATGATACTGAAATACATTGTTTGCAGTTCAAATGTCCTCTCTTTTTAGGATGATTTCATCTTGCAAGTCCCGTTAGTTGCCATGGTTGTTCATTTTGATGATCTCGAAAACTACTTCATGAAGCAAAATAACTTCCAGCTAAGAAATCGCATTTTTTAAACAATTCTTCATACACATATTGTATGATTCGATAGAATTTTCCGAGGTTGTCCAAACGCAGCACTACCACATCATTCTTTTGGGAGCCTCCAGCTGATCATACCAAAATGTTAAGAAGTAGCCATCCATTGATTTCTACAAATTTCAACCAAGTTACTGCCCGTGGCTGGAGATCAAACTCGGGATCCCATTCGTCACCCATTAGTCACAACTTCAGTCTATTTCTTAAATCTGCATTGTCCGTATTACGATTTGTTGAAAAGCATCCCTTACAACCTGTCATATGTGCTCCTGCGTGCGTTCTGCGTGCGGACTGCGTCTAAAACTTATGCATAGTCGTGCGATGCACGCACGTGCAACGTACGGTTTTGGTGGCCGCAACCACGACGCAGACGGCATGCAGCAAAGAATTGGCCGTACAATTCTTTAGCCTCTTTTTATAAATCGTGCGTTTTAAAAATCTCCGAAGACATACTATTTGAGCCAGGATCTGGAAAAACGTCCCTTAAGGCTTTTGAGCCCAACATAGATCCAGATCAGCCTGTGCATACGCACAGTCTGATCAGGATCCATGTTGTTCTCTAATAGCTTCTTTGTGACATGTAGTAACTTAAAGAGAGCATCATTGGTGCATATTGGACTGCATTTGACAACAGGCTGATCTTGAAACTCCATTTTAAAAAATGCTATAAGGGACGTTTTTCCAGATCCTGGCTCATTTATAAAGACATACGTCGTTTTGTAAGAGAGGCTAAAGAATGGGTTGTTTTTTGTCTGCCCCTGTATTTGGTTGATAACAATGTGGAGATAGCTATGTGTCGGTGTATTAACTATAAAACTGTCATTTACGTTTATAAATGATTAGGACACGCCTAGAGCGAGTAACAAAAACTGGAGTTTGTTGACTGACTAGAGAGCAGCATGGATCAAGATCAGACTGCGCTTCTAAAGACGAAGGCTGATCTAGATCTATGTTGGTCTCTAATGCTATAATGATATGATTCTGAATCTCGAAGATCTTATCTCATTAATTTATACATGATTAGGATACGCCTAGAGCGAGTGACAAAAACTAGAGTTTGTTGACTGGAGAACAGCATGGATCTAGATCAGACTGCGCTTATGTGCGGGCCGATCTGGATCCATGTTGTTCTCAAATGTTATATGATATTTTTGTCAAAGATCTTATCTCATTTATTATAAATGATTAGGACGCGCCCTGAGCAAATGATAAAAAAAAACTCTCGTCAAATAAACAATTTACCGGAGTGAAAAAGTTCTTTCGTCACTTGTAAGTCGACGGTTTCTGTGATCCACCAAAGAACTGTTAAGGCAGTCCACGCGACGTTGGAATTTTTCGGGCGACAAATGTCACGTATGCGAACCTATTCGGGCGACGTCGTAAACGTTCGGCGGTGGAACATTCCATCGCCTGCTGTTTACGACGTCGTCCGAATAATTCCGATGTCGCGTGAATCTCATAAGGGGTGAACCACCTTAAAATTACAGAGAATCTTTCTACTTCATCTTCATGTCATATCAAACAACTGTGAAACACTCACTACAGTCTGGTCAAGATATCATGACACGTGTTTACAAAGTTTACGTACGTTAACAATGGAAAGGACCTTCTCACTTTCCAATACGATTCTTCATGCGCGAGACACCTGCAATACTGGAACCAAAACATGCAAAATTAGTCTTTTTGAGTTCGATATATCGATGCTTTTCAATGAAAACCTCGTAACTGCAGCTTGTTTTAAGCTGCAGTTACCAGGTCTTCGTTGTAAAGCGACGATATAATATCGCTGTTTACATATTAGGTAAATTCTTTGTAAACTTGTGCCATGATATCAAGACCGGACTATACTTTAATGAAAGGAAATAAATCATAGTTGTTTGAAAGTTTTCCACGAAAGGAAAACCGAATAAAAAAAACTTGATTGGAGATTGACATCAGTCAAAATATTTTGAAGCGAGAGAGGCTACGTTATTACATCTTTTTTAGCCCTTTACTCATACAAAACATGTTTTGACGAACATTTTGAACAGAGAGGGGATCAGAAAACAATCAGAGAACACAACAAACTAGCGATAAGCAGAATTTCTCCTTTTAACACCATGATTTCAACGATGCAACATACAAATTTTGCGCCTTTTTTTTAAATAAATAACTTTGATTTAGCCATTTATATATGATATCTCAGTAACTCTGATTCAAACAATACATCGGTTTGACGTCCCTAAAATAATATGCTTGGGAAAATATAAGACAAAATGAGAAAATGCTCAAAATCTACATTTCTCATTTTACCACAATATTTTTCGAACAATATTTTACACAAATCACATCTTCATTAATTTTGATTCTTCTGTTTAAAGTAGTTTTCAAAATGGAACAGTTTTGATTCGGACTGTTTCGAAAAGGGTTTACCCTTTTTCCAAACAAGACCTGGTTTTGACGTCCCTAATAGAATTTGTTTGGTAAAACATTGAGACAAAAGAAGAAAATGCTGATAATCAGCATATTCCCCTTTTGTTTTAATGTTTTCTGTGCTATGTTGTACACACATCCCTTCCTTTTCTAACATCAATTTTGTCGTCTACAGCGGCTTTTTAAATAGGATTACCCTAAAAATATGCTGTTTGGGAAAGGGTTAAATTTGACCAGTCTACAGTGTTGCTGATCTGAAAAGCATCATTAGAGCTGCCGATAAGAAGGGTGATTGTACTCGAAAATAAGAGTTTAAGTCGTTGACCAATGACTTCGAAATCAAGTATTTTTGGTACTCATTTGAATATCTAAAACCAAGATAGCTTCGTCAATTTCTCTTGTCATGGAAGACACCCGGAGTTGTACGAAGTGTTTGATATCTAATGATAAATGGAATAGCCTAACAAATTTAGCCCATTCCTAAAAAAAGGACTTGGAAAAACATTATCTATCATATTTCATCCATCACTTTTATTGTGTTTAGTTGAAACTAGTTGTGTCGAAATCGCCATGACCGTTATGTCAATTTCCTTCGAGACATCCGATATTCGACCCTTCCAGTATTTGTACAATTTCGGTTTAAAACATATTTTAACATTTATATCGCCAATCCATCATGTTCAGAATTGAAAAATAAAAGGGAAAATAAAGAAACTGCTCGAAACGAGCAATTTCCATCCCTTTCCTTCTATATTTCAATGTCTTAAATAATTTTCCAAGATTTTTTTCCAGATATCTATAGGTAAGGGCGAGACAAAACTTTCACTTCGACTTAAGCAGAATTTCGACTTATCCGGTGTCGAGAAAACAAGTAAGTGTAAACTGTATTTTTAGTTAAGAGATTCTGCTTTAATTTATTACCTCATAGAGACCCTTTTCAACTCCTCACAAGAAAATGGCTTTGGAACACTTGGTGAAAAATGAAGAAATTGCTTGTTACCAGCAATTTCTTCATTTTCCCACGATGTTTTCTTCTCATAAAGACCAAAAAATGTAAACTCCCATTCACTTCAAAAAGCCGTTTTAATTTCTTTGACTTTGGACAAGTCAAAAATGTTGAGCTGTTTGCAACATCATTGAACTACCGCCTTTGACATTTTTATCATCTTTTTATTACAGTCCTCCCACAAATGGATTTTGGCTGTCTATCATATTTGAATACTGATTCTATTGAAACAATGTTTTCTTTTTTATTCAAATTCGTTAGTCCTTCTCCAAATAAGACCAGTGTCAATTTTGTCAAATCATTTAGGGCATATCCTTTTTTATCCACACTGTCATCTGTAGAACCTCTTAAATTGGATGGGTCTATTTTTCGTCGTTTGGGAAAGGGTTAATTCTTATTGACAGTGACGAGTCGTAAATTTCCAAGAGCTGGAGCTAAATTCGGAGAAAACAAGAAGAAGAAGAAGAGGAAGAGGAAGAAACAAAATGTGTTTGTGATTACACGAATGCATCCAAAATGGCTATTTTTCTAAAATGTTAAGATTTTATGTTAAGTAAGTTTGGAGAGCGGCGATGTGCCTTGCAAATTTTGTGTTTATTTCGCGGCACCAAATGCCCATGCTACAATTTTTATCATTTTTTTTAAAGCGGAACATTCCCCTTTTTTGTGATGGTGAATGTCAAATGAAGTATTTTATTGTTCTTAATGTAAACATATGCCAGAAAATTTTAGTTTTTTTTTTTTTTTTTTTTTTTTTTTTTTTTTTTAGATTTTTTTAGAATTTTTTTTTTTAGATTTTTTTAGAATTTAGATATTTTTGTCATAATTAGGCTAAAACAAGGTGGGCGGGGTAAGATAAAGTCAAAAATCTTTTTTATTTGCGTGGAAAGGTGTGCTGTTTTTTGTGTAAAAATAGCTCATTGTATTATATTCATAATATCTCAAAACAAAAAAATATTCATTGGGTAACTTTTTGCGAATTGAAAAAAAAGTTCTCAAAAAATGTAATTTTTCAACTTTTTCCGTATTTTTTTTCCAGAAAATGGTTTTAATTTTTTTCTTTCAATCATTTCATCACATTTGTGCATAAGGTAAGTCTCTAAATTGACATAACATTTAAAATTATCCATTCAGAATAACTTGCTATATGACTTTAAAACATGAGGTTAATATTGCGAAAATGGTTATTACTAGTCAAGGGCAGATAACTCTGACACGAAAACGACTCAGGAAACATACCCTGATTTTTTTTATATTTTGTTCTGAAAATGTTACTTTAC
The DNA here is from genome assembly GCA_963680895.1 of Fragum sueziense. Lineage (NCBI taxonomy): Eukaryota > Metazoa > Mollusca > Bivalvia > Cardiida > Cardiidae > Fragum > Fragum sueziense. The sequence continues at coordinate 34,595,316 of OY804606.1, forward strand.
AACATATGTACAAATAAAAAAAACATTGGGTGGATAAAAAGTAACCCCCGAGCCCAAACTTCCCTTAACCCATTACAACTCAGCCAGCATCAAGGGTGAATGGTTTTGAACAAACAGATGTTGATAAGAATTATTGGTTTTTTACCCTTTCTGCACCTGATCTTAAAACAACTGTCAAAAAGATGCATAATTGATTATTTTACACATTTTTGATATATGTAAAGTTTTTAGAGAATTTGAATACCTTTTCAATGATATAACTTTGAAGCAGATGAAATAAGCCCCTTTAACAAAAAATGACTTTGAAGAACAGTACCATTTCGTGTTTGATGTTGAATTTTATTTTTCTTCAAACAGAAATAAAACAACTATTTTAAATATTTTTAAGATTTTTTTGTTATTTTAAGGAAATATAATATTAAGGAAATGAATGATGTAAAAATATTTTAATTAGATGTATTTCCATAGTAATTTTCAAGCAAGTTTGAAAAAGTTATCAGACCCCAGTCATGTTAAATTGCAAATTACTCTTTTTTTTTTTAAGAACAAAGTGCATATTTTTTTTAATGGTCTTAAAAGCTAATAAATCAAACTTACTAATCATATAAAAGAAAAGTTTAAATTTCAAAGGATTGCCATACTTTTTCAAGGTTGAAAATGAAAGGAGTTAAAAAGAGTTACTGTTTGTTCAAGACCAAGGAGTTAAAAGGAGTCACTGTGTGGTAATGGGTTAAGGGTTGATAAGGGTAAACGGGTGACCTTGAGCAAGGTCATGTTGCATGTGGCCGATAAATATGATTGAAAGAAAGTTTCATACCAAATTTGAGCTTTGTATGTCAAATACCTTCGGAGAAAAGGCAAATGTTAATTAAGACAGACGGATGGACGGACATACAGACAGACGGACAGGCGGACGGACAGGCGGACGGACACGAGTAAAACAAAATGCCCCCGATCTTTCGATACGGGGACATGAAATATTAACTATCACCACATTTTCTTTAGCAAAAGAACGTTTCTCTTGCTAATTTGCATAATTTATATAAGTATTTCCATTTGCCGTTTTTGATGCTATAATTTATAACAAACTCACAACTGCTTGAAGGTTATATTCGTAGATCACTGCTTTTCAACGTAAACCTCGTAACTGCAGCTTGAAACCAGCTGCAGTTACGAGAATTTTGTTGAAAAGCAGCGTTATATTCGTACATGCCGTGATAAATGGGAAAACGTGATTCTCTTTTATCTCAGCATGAAAGTGACGAATCCCTCCCTTAACTATGCTCCCCGAAGAGAGAGCATATAGTCGCAGCTTTGTCTGTCCGTCCGTCCGTCCGGTCCGTCCATCATTCTGCATGTCCGGAGCGATTTCTCCATAACCCTCGGGCTAAATCAAATGAAACTGACCACATGAACTCCCTATAATATAATGCCGATGTCTTTTTCTCGATCAATAAGAAATTTTACATTTATGGCATACATTTTTTTTTTTTTTTTTTTTTTTGACAGTGCCCTCTTCGGGGAGCATAACCCATCTCTGTTTAATCCAAAAAACAAAAGTGATAACTTGCCCAAATTCAAAGATTCTGTAGACTACAATTTCGAGTGAATGAAACATTATCTTGTCTTCCGTGGTAGGAAACGTTGTGGGGAGTGAAGAAAAAACGAGCTTTGAAGTAGATCCCTTGGTTATAGATCCTTTGCATTGTGATGACTGTAGTCGCTTTTCAACAAAAACCTCGTAACTGCAACTTGTTTTGAGCTGCGTTACGAGGTTTTCGTTGAAAAGCACCGATATGTCAATGACTCGGAATATGTATCATATTGAATGTCAAATAACATGTATTTGATTATAAAATGAAACATGTATCTTATATAGCATGCCTTTACATGGTGACTGCCTTTACCTTTCCCAAATTGATTATAAATGAAATTATCCTTTAAAACAGATTTGTCAGGTACCAACCTATTCCCATTCGAGTCGTAAGTCGTAGGTTACTTTATATCATAAATTAAAATAGAGTTTGTGTGCACGAAAATATTGAGACAAATGGAGAAAATGCTGGTTATCACTATTTTTTCTTTATTTTACCATGCATTCTCTAACCCCTTTAATAAGGGATGTCAAAAAAGGTCTTGTTTGGGAAAGGGTCGATTAACAGCTTTCAAATTAGACTAGTCTAAAATAGTATCATTTGCGAAAGGAAAGATGGATTTGCCAACACATTTCAGTGGTTGAGAAGAAAACTTTAACTCTTTCCCGAACAAGACCTATGTTTGACTTCCCTAATAGAAAATGCTAGAGTAAATATTGAGATAAAACAAGAATATGCTGGATTCATCATGTTATTCTTTTGTCTCAATATTTTCTGTAATATATAACATGCATATCTTCTACTTTTGACACCAATTATTTTGTTAGCATTTTCTTTCAGATTGGAATAATCTAACATTTTGCTGTTTGTAAAAGCGTTAACCCTTTTCCAAACGAAAAAACAATTGAAATTGGTCCAATTTGAAAGCTGCTGCATAGGACAATGGAATGTTGATACATATTCATTATTTGTACAAAACAGTACAGAAAATAATGAGACAAAAGTAGAAAATGCTTATCATCAGCATTTTCTTCTTTTGTCTCATTTTTTTCCAGGCCTTTTCTAGTAGGGTCGTCAAAACAAAATTCTTGATTAGGAAAGCGTTAATTTTATGATAGCGACAGTCATATTTTGACAGCCTTTTTATCATCTAAATATAGATTGATGTATCATCTCATTTCACGGCGTAGGAAAGCAGGCCCGTGATCTTTAAGGGTTCATTACTTTCGAAAATCAAACATTGCTAGAAATAGTGGGATTGGTTTTTTTTGTTTTTTTTTTTTTTAAATGAATTTAGAGACATATACATGTATAATATATTATGATAATAGCCTATATTTTGACAGCCTTTTTTATCGTATAAATAGATATTGTAGTATCATTATACTTCACGGAGTAGAAAAAGGGGTCCATGATCATTTGTTATTACTTTATAAGATGGAAACATTGAGAGAAAAGGGGAGTTTTTTTTAAAAAAAAATATGCTAGAGACATAATCAAGTATTACGAAAGCCTTTTTATCATCTAAATATAGATTGATGTATCATTGTCCCTCTCGGCACAGGAAAAATGGGTACCTGGTTTTGTATTATTACTTTCAAACATGGAAACCGTTGAGAGAAAAGAAGATAATGTTTCATATTCTTCGGGCATATTATAATCCGACAGCTTTTCATTATCTAAACATTAATTCATGTATCATCGTATTTTGTGGCGTAAAAAGGGTCCATGATCATTTATTATTAGCATAGTGTTACTGTACCATATGAATATCATTCAGAGAAACAGAGGGGTGGGGTAAAATATATTCTGGAGATATACTATACATTATAAAAGGTATTCTAACCATCGAAATTTTGGTTTGCGTATCAAAGTACTTTTAGTTCGTGGCTAAGAAACACAGGACCCACAACCAATAGGCCCAAAACCATCAGTTAAGGTAAGTTTGGAGAGCGGTCATGTGACTTACAAATATTGCGTTCATTCTGCGGCACAAAATGCCCATGCTACAATTTTCATCAACTTTTTTACGCGAAAAATTCCTTTTTTTTGTGATGATGAATTTCAAATGAAGTATTTTATTGTTCAAATGTAAACATATGCCGGAAATTTTAGATTTTTTTAAATATAGATATTTTTGTCAAAATTAGGCTAGGACAGGATGGATGGGGTAAGATAAAGTCAAATATCTTTTTCATTTGCGTAGAAAGATGTGCTGATTTTTTTTATGTAAAAACGGCTCTTGGTATTATCATCAAAATTTCCAAAAACAAAGAAATATTCATTGTGTAATTTTTGGCAAATTGACATTTTCTCAAAAAATGTGATTTTTTAACTTTTCCCATATTTTTTTTTAGGAAATGGTTTTGAAATATTTCTTTCAGTCATCCCATCACAGTTGCACATATGTTAAGTCTCTAAATAAATATAACATTTGAAATTATTCGTTCAGGATAACTAGCTATATGATTTTAAAACATAGGGGTAATTTTATGAAAATGGTCATTACTGGTCAAGGGAAGATAACTCTGACACGAAAACGAGTCAGAAAACTTAAGGGGGGATGCTACAGTTTTTCGGAACACTCGGTCATTACGGTAGTAAATCAAATGTTTTGTACCAATATGTTTCGCTACCATATTTTCAATAATATAACACATCATTACAATTTGCCATTTTCGACGGTAAAAGTGTATTTATTATGCGAAACTGATTTCCTCAAGATGGAAATCGATTATTTAGAGCGAGACAGTCGTAAGTGTGTATGTAGTTACCACTGTTTTGCGTCATTTTATTCATGTGTAGCTGATAAAAAATTGCTGTAATTCACTAATAAGTGCGCTGACCTATACATTTTCCTTTTACCAGGACATGTTGCTTAATACAATGAGGGAGTTTTATCAAATTCTATTATGTAGAACTTGAAATATTTCCAAAAATATGCAAATTTTGACATAAAACACTCTAGCTTCATTGATCTAACCGAACACGTGAGTATGCTTTTTTATACATTTACGCGTTTATAATAGCACATATTTTGGGTTTTCTGTTCTTATTAAATGTACGTTACTTTAAATCCGCTTTCGGGAGTAAACGATGAATATACAGCATTTAATTAGCATTTTAGTGACCTTGGACAGGTGCAAGAAAGTGTGCATTTTTTCGATGTAGGGGTTTGTGATTCGAATGCCTATAAAATTCAAACAAGATCGCTGACCATCCATTTTTATTTCATTTTTCAATTGGTAATACCATGTTATCTCAACATACAAGATATAAATAAATTCTATGAATGGGGAAAAATTAAGGAAACTGGAGCATTCCCCCTTAACATGATTTTTTTACATTTTGTTCAAGAAATGTTACTTTACAACATATGTACAAATAAAAAAAATCATTGGGCGGATAAAAAGTAAACTCTGAGTCAAAACTTACCTTAATCATTCATTAGGATGAAAACACTGAGTGAAAAAAGGAATGATACAGTAAGTCTCGTTAGGATTTCCTAAATAGATTGACAAGACATTGACCTCCACGGTATGGAAAGAATACAAATCATTAACAATTTCGTCTCTTCTTTCAATGTTATCCAACACTTTTTTCTTCTAGAGACTTGGAAACCACAGTCTTGTTTTAATTAAAAGTAAAAATAACTTTTCTATATAAAATGTTCATTTTACACGAAGCAGTTTTTTTTCTGATAAAATATAGGCCTAATTTACGAGCTTCAATTTCAGACAGCAGTCTCTAAAATCTGACAGGCATTGAACATATTGTCCATAAAATTGTTCAACTTTTGATAATTTCATGTAAATTAGTAAGAAAACGTCACAATTTAAGCTATCCTTTGATAAACGATCACTTTGCCCAACTTTCAAAATTGATTTTTAGTGATGATACGTAATAGAAAATGCGTCTTTCTTTGGGTCTCATATATACAGAATAAGATACAGTCGACACTCGTTATCTCGACATCGGATAAGTCGAAATTCCGTTTAAGTCGAAGTGGAAATCATGTCCCATCCTCAACATATGGATATCAAAATGAATTCCGAAACATGTACAGCCATTGAAATTTAGTAGGAAAAGGATAGAAATTGCTCGTTTCGAGCAATTTCTTTCCTTTTTCTACTATATTTCAATCATGGACACATATGATGCCCATCAAAAATGGTTGAATACCGTTTTCAGCGGAAATACTCAAAATCGGATTAGTCGAACTCCGGATATGTCGAGGTATTTTTCCGCCCCCTCTGACTTCGACACAACGAGTGTCGACTGTATTTGGACTTTTAAACTGCTTTTATTTTTCAACATTGACTTCTTCCAACTATACACTGATCTTCCGTCTATATCACGGTGGAGATTGTGCATAATGGGTTGGGTAAATCTACGGGAAAATTTGCTTCGCTTCGGGTAAGACATTTTGCAATAACTTTCTTATTTCTGCGTCAATTTTCAAAAGGTTTGTCGCATGTACTCCACCTTGCCAGCTCTTTCCTTTTATGTACGGCTTAAATGAAACCTTTTTGTACTTTTTGCAAAAAATTACCCTAGCCGACCAGAAAAACGACAACAAATTCAGATCGTTTTTTCTGGTCGGTTGGGTTAAATTTTTGGGAAAAGTATGTGGAATTTCCAAAGAAGTCACAGAAGTTCATCCGACAATACTATGCATAATATTAAATCAACTATATAGGTTTGTGTATTGAACAATAACTTGACACATTCCCAAAATTTCCTGAAAATTTCAGCCATTTAAAGAGAGGCGATGTGAGGATTTTGACAGTTTTCTCTATTTGATAACGAGTAATTCCACCAAGAGTATCAAAAACATTGTACAGACATGACCTCATTAACTCTTGAGTTGAAACCAGGCCCCGGTTTCTCGAAAAAAAAACTTAAGTTTATTCTCATGAGAAAATGCTCAACTTCAAAGGGATAATCTCCAACGTTGAAGGGTATTCAATTGAAGTTCACGTGGATTTCGTGCGATTTGAGTACGGTGCTCAGATTTGAGCATGAGAAAATACTAGTTTTTTCGAGAAACCGGGGCCAGATCTTAAATCGTTTGGGCTGAATTTTTGTACCTTATTCTGCTGGAGGGTATTCTAAAGTTTGGGCGTCCGTTTTTAGCATATGTAGGCCCAACGTAGCCTGATCTGACGATGACTTTCTGTAAGGATCTGTAACAGCATGGTTGCCAGTAGTGAAAACAACAATTCTCTTTGTCGTTAACTGTTTTGGCATTCTTGGATTACAAAATCGCCAAAAGCAGAAGATCTCAACAGAACAATTGAGATAAACCCTACAAGTAAATGTTAAAACATGCTTAAAATAATGACAACTTAAATAGGTTCACCATAAAGGCTCGTTTTTAGAAACTGAATTGTCAAGTTGTCAAGGATCAGTCTGTGTCGGGCGCCAGATGTGCTGGCATTGACAATCAAAATCTGCATCATTCTATCTGCTCTTGATAAAACTGTCAAAAAGTGTCAGATTTAACAAGTGCAGTGTTGTTTATTCAATAGTAGAGAGACCAAAGTCCCGTTTAAATAATGAAACATTGAACACTTAAATTACATAACAAGATATCTGATTGAACGAAACATATGCTTACTTCGGACGGAACTACATATCGAGCTAATGGAAACCAGTATTAGGGAACCAGCATTGTTCTGTCTATTAAGGTAAGTTTGGACTCGGGGGTTACTTTTTATCAGCCCAATGATTTTTTTATTTGTACATATGTTGTAAAGTAACATTTCCTGAACAAAGTTTAAAAGAATCAGGGTAAGTTTCCTGACTCGTTTTAGAAAATTTTGCAACTTTTTTTTCAATTCGCCGAAAAATTACCCGATTAATATTTTTTTTTGTTGTTGTTTTCGGATATTTTGAAGATAACACCGAGAGCTATTTTTACACAAAAAATCGGCACACCTTTCCACGCAAATAAAAACGATATTTGACTTTATCTTACCCCACCCACCCTGTTTTAGCCTAATTATGACAAAAATATCTAAATTTTCAAAAAACAAATTAAACTTTTCTGGCATGTTTTTACATTTAGACCAATAAAATACTTCATTTGACATTCACCAGCACCAAAAAGGGGAATGTTTCGCTTAAAAAATAATGAAAATTGTAACATGGGTATTTGGTGCCGCAGAATAAACACAAAATCTGTAAGTCATATGGCCGCTCTCAGAACTTACCTTCAGTTCCTCCTCGTTCTGTGTTAGCCGATTTTAAAATTCTAGACACCGATTGGTCCGCTTTTATCCGAGAAGTTCAAAAACAAGTAGATCTAATGGCTCGATTGGCCAGACCACACCTTTTCCGGTGGTCAGACTATAGTTGCAGAAATGAAGTCAAATAGCTCGCACTAATGCTGTTCGATTGGAGCGATAGCTGTTACAACAGCTTCATTTGGAATATCTCTATTTAGAATCGTCCAAGGTGTTCCAAACGCATAAGTCCAAGCTATAGTCACAATCGAAGTCGATCATGATTATGTCTCAGCTCCATCAGATTGGTCAGTGTGTAATCATGTTCAAATATAACGAGCTGACGTATATTACGACGTATTTTTTAATCATTTTGGAATGGTTCAATGCTAAATCTCTAATATGGCTAACATTTTTGAAATATATGTTAGCCATATTAAAGATTTAGCATTGAACCATATCTAAATGATTAACAAAATACGTCGTTCCAATATGAAAATGGCCGTAGACGACCAAAAGAGATCATTTGTTGATAAAGATTAGATAATGCTGCTTTTGTACGAAAACCACGTAACTGCAGCTTATTTTAAGCTGCAGTTGTGAGTTTTTGGTTGAAAAATGTAACCCAGCGGCCGTGGGTTCGTTATCTGTCCATGATTTTTATAAGGTTTGTGGGAAAAGGACTGGACTAGTATTTTGGTTATCTACATCTCCACGGTGGAGATTGTGCATCATGGGATGGATAACGAATACGGACAGAATAATCTCGATTCTGGTAAGATATTTTGCAATAACTTCCTTATTTGTGCGTCAGTCTTCAAAAGGTTTGTTGCATGTACCCCGCCTTACCGAGCTCTTTCATCGGATGTATGGTATATTAGATAACTCATTGTACTTTTTCCGAAATATTGTCCCAACCGACCAGAAAGCGAAATGGTAACGACTACGGCCAAATTAAGCACGCGTCAGGTACGAATTTGCGCAATAACTTTCTTATTTCTGCGTCAATTTTCATGCGGTTTGTAACATGTACTCCGTCTTACTGAGCCATTTTCTCAGATGTGTTACTTATCTGGAATCTCCTTTTACTTTTCTCTTAAAACTGATTCCAACCGACCACAAACAGGGCCTGAATTTTTTGTCGTTTTTCTGGTCGATTGGGGTCAATGTTTGGACAAAGTACAAAGATTCTACAAACAAGTCATATATCTGAGGAAAGAGCTCAGTAATGCGGGGTACGTGCAACAAACCGCTTGAAAATTGACGCAGAAATAAGAAAATTATTGCACAATTTCTTACCTGAAGCGAGGCAAAATTGTCTGTATTCGTTATCCATCCCATCATGCACAATCTCCACCGTGATCTCTATAAGTATTTACATCTCCTGACCAGCGATACATGTACTAACGGTCGTCCATTATAATCAAAACACTCTGCAAATACATTATATACATAAATATAAGTAACATAATTATGGCATTTTAGTATAAAATATGATGAAGCTATTCCGCGACTCTAAGAACTATGTGTGCACGAAACAATGACAACCGTGCTTACCGACGTTTTCCCTGTTTTCCTTTTACAACAATAACAATTTCTTACCAAATCGAGTTAATCATTTATTGCACTTACCGATCAATTTCACCATGTGTATCTACAACAAACTCTCGTGCTCTCACGTGCAAGGTACAGTGCTTCAACTGTAAAGTAACGAAGGTTGAGAGTTTGGAAAACGATCGGACGAACGGACCAGGGTACGAATCGCACAGATCGACAACAAGCCTCAAAGAAACAATTACAAGACCGATCAAGATGAACCGAAAACTTAGAACGTACGCGATCAGACACGAATAGAACAACAACGAACTACAAAAAAAGACTTACTTTCCCATTTCCCAGAATAAATCGAACAACTTCGATAGATCAGACATTTCCACTCAAGACAACAAGCTAGTAATTTCAAAAGGACGCGTGATCAATAAACCGCCAAAATAATAAAAGATTCTAAAAATAGAATGGTCACCCTTGATTCGTAAATCAGGCACAAATCTAATCCGGTTACAAAACGACGACGAATTAATACAATAAACATATATATCACTGGTGCTGGACTCGGCCAAAGCGAGGGACGTTTTTCGCTACAACAAGGTACAGATATTTTGCGTTTAAATGTGGGTTTTAAGATCTGATTGGATAGTTTTTCTAATAACAATGAATTTGTTCTAAAAAAAAGACCGGGTTTAACGATATGTAGTGACAAACCGTCTGTGTTGTTATAAAATCTTGTAACTACGGCTTTATCAAAGCCGTAGTTACGATATTTTATAACAACACCGACGGAAAACTAAGATCGTGAAAAAACGTCCTGCGCTTTGGCCGAGTTCATCACCAGTGTATATGGAGGTACAAAACATCAGCATTTTCTTCTTTAACCTCAAGTATTTCTCTAACCTTTCTAATGTAGCATTTCGAAACCAGGCATCGTTTTGGAAAGGGCCAAACTATCGTTTTCTCAAGCTGTCAGCCACATAAGAGATTAGAAGAAAACCTTGACATGATTATCCCATTCACAAAAACAATAAAATAGACGAGACAATCGATGATTATGACGATAACACGTAAATAAAAGAAACCTGTTAGCCACATGAACGATTAAAAGCGAAGCATTAGCATGATTTTCAACGAAAACCTCGTAACTGCAGCTTGCTTTAAGCTGCAGTTACGAGGTTTTCGCTGGAAAGGAAAGCATTAGCATGATTTTCCCATTCATTAAAACAATTAGATAGACACACCAACAGGATGATGCTAACCCTTTCCCAAACGACAACAAATTCAATGTTCCAATAGGGGACGATTTGAACAAGTAAGCATTGACGTAATTTCGGAAAAACAATAGTATTTCGTAGGTGTTGTTATAAAACCTCGTAACTACGGCTTGATTCAAGAAGTAGTTACGAAATTTTGTAACAACGCCGATGTTTTACCAGTATAAAACGGTAAACACAGTTTATTTTTAGCACAAAATTAATGGCCATTTGACAGCTGCTGCAGAGGTCAAGATGTTTTTTGAAAAGGAAAGGTTATATAATTATACAGTGTTGCTATAAAATATTTCGGCAAAACGAGAAAATGCCGTTTTCCAAAATTTTTCCATAGAGTGCTTGGAAATACATCATTAAAGGGACATTTCATTCCAATTTCATTTTTTTAAAGTATGTCTTGATGCCAAGATTGGTTATTCTAATGAGTATAAATACTATTAGTTTTTAAGTTGTTGCCAATAAGCGAGAAACACGCATTTAAAGTTGACACATAATCGATAGATTCATGGGAGGATATAGAGGGGGGGGTCGGGGGGTTCCGGACCCCCCCCCCCCCTTGGCATTGGCCGAAAATTGAATTTTGACTATATAAATTTATTGTAACGTTACATTTTATTGCATTTTAAGACATAATTTGAGCTTGGACACCCCCCCCCCCTTGGAAAAAATATTGGGCTTGGACCCCCCTGGAAAAAATTCCTGGATCCGCCCTTGAAATTGCATATAAATCCGAGCTGTTGTCCACAACAATTTGTTCAATTTTAATACAACAATATAAATTTCTCGTAAACGGCGCAATATTTTGGCTTGAAATGTTCAGAATTTTCATAAGGAAATATGCTCTTTCAGATATAAAAAAAGTAAAATTTATGACAAAAAATTCTGAAATGTCACTTTAAGGTATCCATCACCTCATTAGCACCAAAGACCCAGATGCAAAATTTAAAAAGTGCCAGTAATTTCTAAATTGCGTTACATTTCCATTCCAAAAACAAACATTAATCAATCTGAACGGTTTAGAATTTTGAATTAATGCATACTTATGGAAATATTTGACAAAACTGCTCAAAATTACCCCCCTTGCATATGAATATAGGGTAAAATAATATCTGGGTTTGTTGTTGTTGTTGTTGTTTTGTTTTGTTTTGCTTTTGTTGTGTGTTTTGTACGTTTTTTCATGAACTGATACAATGATTTACTTTTATTTAACCGTGGATGCGACACCAACGTCGGGTTTTGTTTGTTTGTTTGTTTTGTTTGTTTTTTTTTTTTTTTTTTTTTTTTGTTTTTTGTTGTTGCTGCGATATTGACGTCCTGGTGCATTATCGGAAGTCAAGTACAGTTTATTTTAAAATGCACGTACTTTACTTCGCAACCAAATGAAATTGTGTACGGTTGAAGCTCTTTAATGTACCCCCCCTCTTAAGAGATTCACGCGACGTTGGAATTTTTCGGGTGACGTCTTAAAAAATACGGCGTTGAAAAGTATCGACTTTTTTCTAAATTTTAACGTTTCCGTGTAGATCCGATAAGTTGTACAAATGTTCACACGCAAAATTCCGACGTCGTTTGAATCTCATTAGGGATGGACTACCTTAATCCACTCCGATTCATTGTTCTGGCGTTCAGTTCTATCCGACGAATACAGTCTTTTTTTAAGGTAAGACCAGTTATGGAACGAAATCTGTATGGTGCGAATAGACGATTTCAAGGGAAGTAATTTTCATTGATTTCAATTTTGAATGTTTGACTTTTGATGTTTTTTTAACCTACTCTTCATACAATTTAGAAACATTTTCACAAAATTGTTTATCTATTCCTCGGAAAATCTGAGCACACTCATTTATTTCCGTTGTTACGAAAACAGGCGATATTGCATCTAACGGTACTTTAAAAATGCTCGGACTTGCGGACGTCACGGAATTAGTCGAAATGTTACAATTACACAGGAAGTGCTTTACACAGTTCTTACCTTAAACCTTGAACCTTAAAACCATAAATCTTACGTCCGAAAGATTCTTATCCTCTTGAAAAATGCCGAAATATCGAAATGCAGTGTTTTCAATACCTGTGAAATAGTGGCCCTGGTTTATTTTATCGTGTCACGTGAAAAGTTCAGTAGAATAAATGGTTTGCGTTCTTTAACCCTTTCCCAGGCAAGTTGTGTTTTTTACGTAGGCCTTTATGACTGAATATGGTTAAGAAGATATAAAAAGAAGAAACGATCGATGTTGATAATCGTCATTTTGCCCTCTTCTTTCACTACTTTTAATTCTATTCTTTACAAATTCTGTAAAACTAATTTTTGTCGCCATCAACATCTTTCTAGCAGACTTACATGTCTTGTTTTGGGAAAGGGTTAAAAATCCGAAAGCCGGTTATAAACTTTCCTTTCCACATAATAAATTAAGGGGGATGAGTTGCATTAACTTACCAACCTTTGAAGGGACATGGTAATAAAAAAATAAGATAATATAAGGAGCAATTATCTAAATTAACTCCTTCCAAAATGACAAAAAATTAAATCTTCTAAAAAGGTAATTGTCTACGAACGACGACAACAATGGAAAAGCCGGTATTATTTCTTTTCGTTGTAAACATTATAAAATATGAGTGTGTGTGTGTGTGTGTGGGGGGGGGGGGGGGGGGGGGAAGAGAACAAATTGGTGTTAGGTAGTGTTTTCTTCTCTAAAAATGTCCGGGGTTCCGGGGTTTTATCAGAAAAGGAAGTCAATTGGCAAAAGGTTCAAGGCCATATCTGCTTCAATGTCATGTTCCATGGTTTAGATTATGAGTAAATGCTAGGCCTACTTGCTAAAGCTTACTATGGCCATACCGCTGCTTTTCAACAAAAACCTCGTAACTGAATCTACAAAAAAGCTACAGTTACGAGGTTTATGTTGAAAAGCGACCATACTGTGATATTTCTGTATAACGATAATTTTTCCCATGTCAATTAGCAGAGAAATAATTTGCTGGTTTTATAACAAAATGATCGCAAGTAAAGCTTAAAACAAGCTGTAATTACGAGGCTTTGACGAATTTTAGCTACGGCACGACATGAATCGAGAGACATAACAAAACAACAACAACCGAAGGAATTGTTTGTTCGTCAAAAACATTTCTTTTCAAAGACCATTTTATTTTTACGTATCGTCACTTTTCTTAAAAAACGCGCATATGCAGCTTGTTATAAGCTGCTGTTATGAGGTTTTCGAAGAAAATCAGCAGTATGTTGTGTATTGAGGTAAGTTTAGAGAGTGGCCATGTGACTTACAAATTCTGAGTTTATTCTGCGGCACCAAATGCCCATGCTACAATTTTCATCAATTTTTTAAAGCAAAACATTCCCCTTTTTGTGATGGTGAATGTCAAATGAAGTATTTTACTGTTCTAAATGTAAACATATGCCAGAAAATTTTAGATTTTGTTTAAAAATATAGACATTTTTGTCATAATTAAGCTAAAACAGGGTGGGTGAGGTAAGAAAAGATCAAATATTTTTTCATATGCGTGGAAGGTGTGCTTTTTTGTAAAAAAAATTAACTCTTGGTATTATCTTCAAAGTATCCAAAAACAAAAAAATATTCATTGGGCAATTTTTAGCAAATTGAAAAAAAGTTGCAAAATTTTCTAAAAAAAAAATTGTGATTTTTCAACTTTCCCCATATTTTTTTCCATAAAATGATTTTAAAATGTATCTTTCATTAATTTCATCACATTTTTGCATATGTTAAGTCTCTAAATTGATATAACATTTGAAATTATCCATTCAGAATAACTTGTTATATGACTTTAAAACATATAACCCCCCGGTCCCACTGAGCCCGATTTCCAAAATAGTCGTAGTGCTTCGGGAGGGCACATTGTCTGCGATTTACTACGAATTTAAGCCGATTTTCTCCGCTCATCCCATCTTTAGCGGTAAGTTCCCGATGGACAGCGAAATGCTACGATGCAATACGATTAACTACGATTTTGTCCCGATTTTGTTCCGAAGTACCACGAGATTAGGAGCCGAGTTACTACGAAACAGTACGAACTAGACCGACTGTCCCGATTTCTAACTACGATGTACTGCGACGCATACAGAGTTACTGCGACATACGCCGACAGATCCGATCTACTACGACTTTTGAACATTTTCGTCGCGATTTTGCCCCGATTTCGTAAACTTGGTATATAAATTATGATTAATTCAACTGAAAAATCAGTTTGGAATTTGTTTATTAGAGTAGCCACATGCCAACAACAGAAAGGGACATAAAAATAACTGTTGCTTGTCCGAAATTACGTCACGGTTTACTTGATAAAATTGACCCCATTGACAATTCAGATCCAAGTGTAGTACTGGTGAGTTTACGGGTGTATTGGATAGAGTTTATGCATTGTTAATAGTATGGGAAAGCCAGGAAAATATGGATAGATGCCCTATAGGCTGCAAAACAGTCAAAAGTGTTGTCAGTGGCATTAAAACCCCTATTCAAAAAGGCAAGATAAAATGAGCTGTTGACACGATATAAATGGATACTATCGAAAGTGGCTTACGCATTTCCCAAACCAGACCTTGTTTGAATGTCCTTATTAGAAAATATCTGAGAAAACATTAAGACAAAAGAAGCAAATGCTAATAACCTCCATTTTTATAATCAATTAGCCTTAATAATTTCTTCGATATATTGTTCGCAAAACCTATGTTAACCTACAATCAAGTCATCTTCTGTCAGATCAATATGTTTGAATGGTTTCTTTTTCTTAATGATAGTCCCCTGAGTATCGATGCCATCTTCATGTTCGTGGTCAGGATCCTGATCAGGATCAGGTTGGTTGATCAATGACTCATCAGGAATATAAATTCTGTAGTAACTGGCAGCTGTTTCTTTATTCAAGCGTCCGCTTTTATGGTCACAGTGCATCGAATGGTTTTGTTTAAAGGTTTAGAACTGAATGAATAGCAATTAAAGTAAGTTTGGACTCGGGGGTACTTTTTATCCGCCGTTGAAATTCACATTTTTTTAAAAAAAATTACAACTTTTTTTTAATTCTCCAAACAATTACCCAATGAGTATTTTTTGTTTTTTGGAAAGCAAATTTGCAAAATTTGCTTTTCTTTCCAGTCGTGCTTCTCTGCACTTTAACATTCTCTGCATACCACACAACATCTCCCGGTCCTCCTCACTATAAATAGTTCTATCAAAAGCAAAGATCAATGACAAGAACAACCTTTCGAATATTCAATATTGAATTCTATAGTTGTACACAAGATATTCAATTGTGTGACCGATGATAAAACATCCAATTAAACATGTGTTAAAAGAGGAGAAACGATCACGTAGTAATTTGCTTTCATTACGGTTTAATAGCCAGTCCAATATCTTTCGTTGAAAATGGGTCAGTCAAGTTTACTGAACTATGAAATATGCGACCCACTTCAAGCGCTAAAAATAGGAACTAGGACACGTCTATTTTTAGAATCTTTCTATGCCCAAATTCTTACACGTTTTAATGTCCGAAACTAAACAATGATATTCGATAAGCCATGCATTTAATCGCGTTCACAATAATTGATTGATCAACTAAGTGGTTATTTTGAGGTTAATGACATAGACATCTTGTCTAATAGGCCTTGCTAATATTCGCGTGTAGCTATAGGCATTTCAAAGCGAAAGTAGAAATCTGGGAAACCAGAATATGTGATGATATGCTCAAAATGCATAGAAATCAGACTAGCAATCCTTTCACCACTTGGTTTAAAAAACGGTGCTAACTGTTTAATCTATAGATATCACGGTGGATAACCCATGTGACTTTTGGGTTTGAGTTTGAGTTTATTGGGGTTTTACGCCGTTTTCAACTACCAGGGTCATATCGCGGCGGCTGGAGCACCTACCCATGGATTCCTGTTGTTTCTCAAACCAGTACTACCACAACACCCTTACCGAGCCTCCAGCTGCTCGCCCACTTAGGTTAACGATTTCAAACCCATTGGTGGATGACAATTTTGTCAGAAAGGGTATTAGCCGCGGCCGGGTATCGAACCCGGGACCTGTGACTTTTGGGAAGCGTTAACACCGAAAAAATCGTCCACTTCAAGGTATGTTTGGTTTAATTTCTCAGCTTATACTCTGTTGATTTTGACGAGATAAAGTGCACGGAACGCGCATTTGAGAGGGCTATTCCCGTTTGTAACTCACTCTGCTCCGATCCCGTGATTTCTTCAAACATTCAAGCGAAAGTTTTCTTCGGTGCATGTGAATGCTTCCCACTTTCGTTTTGCACTTACAAACACTTTGACTCGAATGTTTGAAGAAACCACTGCATTTGGAGCAGAGTGAGTTAGAGCCGGGAATAGCTCTCTCAAGGGCGCGTTCCGTACACTTTATCTCATCAAAATCAATAGGGTATAAGCTGAGAAATTAAACAAAACATACCTTGAAGCGGACGATTTTTTCGGTGTTAACGCTTCCCTAAAGTCATGTGAGTTACCCACCGTGGATTTAGATCTAGATGAATAGGCCTACATAGAATCAAATCAATTTACATTGTTGGTATGTTAACCATTTCCCAAATAGAAACATTTCAGATTGGTCAAAATAAAAAAAAGCCGTAGCAGACGACAAAATTGGTACATACCTAGATAAAATTAGAACTATTTGTAGATAATACCAAAGACAATATCGAGGTTAAAGTAGAAAATTCTGATTATCAGCAGTTTCTTCTTTCATCCCAATATTCCCCCGAACATTTTCTTTTCGGGCTGTCAAACCCGGTCTTATTTGGGAAAGGGATAAAGTAGTGACGGAACACATGTTTTAGCAAGTAAGACATGTAGTTTTCAGAGATCAAATGCTTTCTAATAAGGGTATAGACTCCTTTCATTTTAGACTGGTACCCAGCCCCTAGATCTATCGATCGTTAATGGGGACTGGTCTCCTATAAAATTTTATGTATATTATCGTCTGCTAACCATGATCACTTCCGCAAATACGTAAAGCGTTTCGCAGACGCTGAAGAAAGCTTGCAGACGACGAAAGCTAGATAAGCTGATACGGTTGAATGCGCGGACCTGCGATAAAGAGAATGAGTTAACTCTTTCCCAGACAAGTTCTGGTATTTGGCTTCCCTAGAAGAAAGGGGTTGGGAAAGCATTGAGGAAAAAAGGAAAAATGCTGATGATCAGCATTTTATCACTTGGCTCAATGTTATCCATGTTATTTTGTTCACCAAATTGTAGCGTAGATCAACAGCAGTTTTGTGTCTGCGGCAGCTTTGAAATTAGATCAGTCTATCTTTTTTTTTGTTTGGAGGAGGAAAAGCATATCGTCGTTGTTAATGCAAAACCTCGTATCTCGTGTTTTTTTTTTTTTTTTTTTTTTTTTTTTTTTTTTTTTTGAAAATTTTAAGGGGTAGAAAGAACTTTAATAACTTTTCCGGGACTAACTTTAATAACTTCTCCGGAACTTTAAGGTTTTACTTGAAATTCATACACAACGTTCACATAAACTATCTAGAGTCTATGTCATTAATACTGATAAATCAAAATATCCTAAAACCTAAAAGAATAATCTAAATCGGACATATAAAATTTTACTTTAAAAATCGCAAAAATGGACATACGAGGTTTTGCATTTAGGCTACATCGACGATATTGTGGACGCATTTAAAAGTAAAAAAATCTTATTAATGGCAGTTTGGTATTAAAATTTCCGTGTTGACAGGAGAGATGAAATGAGAAGTATTTTTTTTTTTTTAAATTCATATAGGCCTTCATGTCTTAACCTCACAGCTAAGAATAAGACTTGATCAAATTGTCGTTTTCAAATTATGGAAAAAGTGCTTCGTCTTTTCTACCTTTTCTAAAACATATAGTTTTGTGCATCAAAACCCACTATTTAATAATTCTAAAAAGGGTTGTTTTTTTCTTGTTTTTTTCTTTAATCATAATTTCATCAAAATTGTTTGGCTTCAGTATAGAAAAGAATCACTTCACGAGATTCTGAGTCGGGAATAACATGTAGTTATTGGGAGTTTTTAAATGTGGTATTAAAATTATCTCGCAGTGGTATCAAGGACAAAATATATGTTCACACTTTAGTGTTAAGGGATAAACATATGGTAAACTACTTTTTAAATTTAATTGTTTATCTAATAATTGGACACACTCTGTTACAGTACATCAAAGACAGATAGTAGCCTATGACAAAGGATCAGATCGATTTTATTGCCCTTAACCCATTCCCACACTTTGACTCTTTCTAACTCCACACTGGAGTTGCAGACGAAAAGTAAACATTGCTGTCAAAAGCGTAAAATGTGTGTTAAATAACATTAAATTGTCTTTCTGGGTAGAAAACATTTTCGGAAATGAAGAAATTAATTCCAAAATGTTTTACGCGGTCTTTATCTTTTGGGGCACCGAAATGCATTGTTGTGCGATAATAGATTAAAACCCTTTTCCAAACAGAAAAATTCTAGATCTGATAAAGTTCCCGGAAAAGGGTCGTCATTTCTTTTCATTCTTCTTTAGGCCTACAAAAAATTAAAAACATGAACTGTGATGTACTAGATCTATGTCTATAAAATATGAATTAAAAAAGGAACATTGTCAATTAGTCGATTTATGTAAGGCCCAACGTCGTCCTACATCCATCCACAACGCAGTCTTTTTGGCATTCGTGACATTATTTTACACTCGACTCAACAAGATTGAAAGTTGCAGCAGATGACAAAATATTTGTTGTCTTTATTGAAATGAATGATGGGATTTTTTCCGGTGTTGTAAGATTTTACTTGGTACCAGTTTAATCGGAATACAGACGGATATTGAAATGCATGATGGGAAATCTAATCAACCAATCAGATCACAGGAAAATTCGTACACGACCCGTCTTCATACATAGAGAAGACGGGGTACCAGTCAGTTACTTTCATTTATGTTTTAGTCCGTACCCACAGAACACTTCCGGTAATCCGAGACTTCTCTGATGAAAATTCGCTCGATGATACTTGGATGTCGCTATCTACAACGGAACGCTGTCCCAGTCAAACACAAAAGAAAATTCCGACACAGCGACATAACTTGTGTCGGAATTTTCTTTTGTTTTTGAATTGGACAGCGCTCTGATGTAAATAGCGACATCCAAATATCGAAGAGCGAATTTTCATCAGAGAAGACTCTGATTAACTTCCGGAGGCAAACAATGGGTTTATGGGAAATTAACATTGTATACATGTGAATTGTTACTAAAATAGTAACAAATCGACATTTTCAAAACGAGGCTCCCACAAAATGCGGAGAAATCGATGACGACGCATGTGCATTCAATATACAGCGATTAAGCACACGTGCATTCAATATACAGTGATAAAGAGAAGTTTTAAGTGGAACAAAAACTACGAAATTGAATGAATTCGTTGATAGCCGGTAAGATGGTTATTTTATTTGATTTACAGTCAAGAAAATACTGCATTTTGGCCAACATTGGAGGGGCTTAGCCACCCTCCCCTAGCCCCCCCCCCTCTTCCTACGGGCCTGTACATCAAATAGATTTATGAACCGTGACCTGTCGCACAAGTCTATTATACAAGAAAACCTACTTCAGAACATGACATTGGGTATAGGAGAACATATAGAGTGCTAGAATGCCTTATAGTCGTTTTCGGCTGGGAGAATTCGACATTTTAAATTCCCTATTTGTTTATGTCAAAGGGGGGTAATTCACAAAATTGACAGATTAGACCTTTATTTTAGAGCTTGCTACAAGTGATAAGAGAGATGTTTTGTGGTTTTTTTTTTTTTTTTGGTTTTTATGACCAATTCCGTAAAAATAATGAATCGTTTATCGCGCGTATGTGGCATTAGATGAAATTAGCTGTAAATGCATTAAGGGCCGTAACTCTGACATTAAAGGAGACAAGGCAATGAAACTTCGACAAAACGATTGCCGAATGCCATGGAAATATTGTAAAAATAAAATCAGGCTTTTAGTTCGATACTTTTTCAGAAACAAGAAATCTTGCAGCGTAAAGTTTTCTCTTTTGTTCAGTATATTTTGCTGATATGGAACAGACATTATCCTTTCATAATTTGTATTTTGTAACTTTCTAAAGAATCAAATTCAATTAATTACTTTTATCCAACTCCGTGTAATTCATATTGCTAACAACTAGAAAGGCCTTTAGACATAATCAGCAAATTTGCTTTCCAACAGTACTTTCAGTACTTTGATTAGATATTTTGAAGATAATACTAACAGCTGTTTCTACACAAAAAATCAGCACACCTTTCCACGCAAAAAAAAAAGATATTTGACTTTATCTTACCCTTCCCACCCTGTTTAAGCCTAATTCTGACAAAAATATCTATATTTTCAAAAAAATACTAAAAAAAATTTTCTGGCATATGTTTACATTTAGAACAATAAAATACTTCATTTGACATTCCTCATCACAAAAAAGGAATGTTTCGCTTTAAAAATTTGATGAAAATTTTAGCATGGGCACTTGGTGACGCAGAATAAACACAAACTTTGCAAGTCACATTGCCTTAAACTTACCTTAAGTTTATGCCAAAAACAGACTCAAACTATAGTTTCGGGGTTTTAGAACCACAACGGCGAAATACTATTATTTGTCCGAAATTACGTCATGTATATAGTTGATAGAATTTAACCCTATGTTTTCAAAGTTGATTCACCTTTTTTATACTTTCCGGAATCGGGGTACCTCGCAGTACTTCGGGATAATATCCTAGTAGCCCGTAGTTATTCGTTGTAGATCGGTGTACCTCGGGTACGATTCGTGTAACTCCTCGTAGTTCATCGGCGTGTATCGGAATTTGCTCGTAGTACATCGGCGTTATTCGGTGTTCATCGCCGAGATGTGTATCCCGAATAAGTACGATATAGTCGCCGAATAACGCCGATTTACCTACTACGAAGAACGCCGATTTAATACGACGTGCACCGAGGTGCGCCGATTTGGCCACGATTTTCGAAATCGGGAGAAAAATTTGCGCATGTTGAAATTTTTGTCCCGATTTATTTTTGATCCCGAATTGGTGCCGATTTGAATCAGGATGTACTACGACTCTCCCGAAGTACGCCGATTTCATGCCGATTTTGAAATTTTCGAAATCGGGATTAAATCGGGCTCAGTGGGACCGGGGGTTAATAAGGGAAATTTTGCAATAATGGTCACTACTAGTCAAGGGCAGATAACCCGAAAACGAGCCAAGAAACTTGCCCTGAATTTTTTTTATATCTTGTTCAGATGTTACTTTACAACACATGTACAAATAAAAAAAATCATTGGGCGGATAAAAATTAACCCCGAGTCCAAACGTACCTTAATATGACGCGAACATTTAAAAAAATCAGGGTACTATTCCATGTCAGTTTAATTAAGTGTCAGAATTATCTACCCATTACTATATACTAAAGTCCCCTTTTTATGGAGGAAACAGATGTAGATAAAGATTGGATTTGGAAAATATTGACACAAAACGAGAAAATGCTGATAATCAGCACTTTTTTTCAATGTTTTCCAAAACCGTTAGTAAAAGGAACGTCCCGTTTTGGGAAATGGTTAATTTTGCTTACGCAAGTTTACCAAGAATGATAGATAAATTTTCTTAATTATGATAGATCACAATTACATACATGTAGTAGGCTTTAACCCTTTCCCAAACGACGAAAATATACATTAAAATGAATTAAAAAGGTCATGAATTGAGAAAAATGAAAAACATGTTGCTTGACAACACATTTGTTCTTTTGTCCCAATGTCTTCTGAAAAATAATCCTAATAGGGTGTCAAACCAAGGTCCTACTTGACAAATTAACTTTGGTCCAAATTGTAATGTGTTAAGACAACAATTTCTTTACAGAGCGAAGAAAATGTGTATGCAATTGATATGAAATTATACTTATATAGACAAAGAAATATCAATCACTCTATCGAGGGCTCAGTGCAAAACTATTGTAACTACATATTTTTCAGAAATTCACTTTTTTGCATTTTCTTAATCTTTAGGAAGGAATACATCATATGTTCTAAAATTAGGTTTCAATTCTGTATACATGTACTTGAAAAGATATTCAGAAATTTAAAAACATTTTTCCTCTTTAACTTTGCGAAAGTCAATAATTTTTTCCCTCTCTTGTAAAATTTTACAAAATGTAGTTACAATAGTTTTGCACCAAGCCCTCGATATGGCTTTCCAAAGACAGAATATGCGAGAATATTTTAACTCTTTTTCCCAACGGTGAACAAGAGTGCAATGGTTACAATATACGCCGCCCCAGAGACTAAGTTGTAAGGGGGAAAATCTCAGGCAAAAATCAATGAACCATAAAATCCTTCCTTCATGCACATCTGCCAATTGAGGTGATAACATTGGCTAAGTTTCAAAAAGATCCAGCCAGAAACTTAGGAGGAGTTGCGTTGACAAGAAAAGTGGACGTACGTACAGACGGATGGACGGACGGACAGACAAAGAAGTTGACGCCAATATACGACCGCCTCAGGTGGCGTATAAAAATTGACATGAAGAAGCTGATTCTTCAGAGCAAAATTTCTATCTTGAAAGAAATGTGCACAATATTCAACACATTTATTGATTCAAATGGAGAAAACGTTGCTTTTCAACGAAAACTTCGTAACGGCAGCTTATTTTAAGCTGCAGTTACGACTTTTTCGTTGAAAAGCAACGAAAAGCTGGTTAAAGTTTCCAAAAACCCTTTCTATTAGGGACCTATTCTCCTAGGGCTGTCACAACCAAAGGTGCGTTCTTTAGAGCGAGATTTCTTGAGATTTCTTGAGATGTTTTAGGATAAAGCGCTCTTTTGAGCAAGATTTTTAAGACGATCACTGCGAGCCGCCATTACTCTATACTTATTTCGGAACCCTCGGTAAATTCTGTAGAATCTATATGGGAGAGAATTGACCGAGTTGTTCCGAATGCTCAATGATTAAAAAAACGCGGAGTTCCGAATGCTCCATACTTCATACAAATGACGTCATGATGACGTCATTTGTATGAAGTATGGAACATTCGGAACACCTCGCCTATAATCTCGGTCTCAAAGACATTGTATCTAAAACATCTTAAGAAATCTTAAAAAATCTCGCTCTAAAGAACGCGCCTCTGGTCTTTCTTAGGAAAGGGTTATGGGAAAACTCAGGATAATATCATGATGAAATAATAGAATGTTCAACTACGTTCAACTAGAACATTTCCCTCCTCTCTCAATGTTTTTATGCTATACCTTACATAGTATTTTTTTTTTTTCATTTGCATTTTCTTTCAGAATGGACCGGTGTAGATTTCTTCACTTAGAATAGGAATACCCTAACCTGTAAAAAGCTGGCAAATAAAGATTGTTCTGGTTGGAAAGCTGTTCAGACGGCTAAATGAATGTTGATTAGATCAGATTTGTGTGCAAAACCGCATAGAAAATATTTAAACAAAAATAGAAATTGTTGATCATCATTCTGTATGTTCTCTTTTTCATTGCTCCCATGTTTTCCAAATCGTATCGTCACTGCTTTCCATCGAAAACCACGCAACTGCAGCTTAAAACAAGCTGCAGTTACGAGGCTTTCGAAGAATAGGGCGACAAAATCAGGTATTGTTTTGCGTAGGAGTGACTAACGATTCATCCATTAATGGTAAACATCGTATTGACAACTCGTTTAACCTTGATATCTATATACGTGTGAAGACCAAAACAAGATCAAATGACGTTTTTAAAGCCCCCACTTAGGAAATGGTTGGTAAAACATTGCCACAAAAGAAAAAAATTACCATTGTCCATATCGTATCAATACTTTCTGTGCTAAAACAGTGTACACAGATTTTATTTTAATCAACACCCATTTTGTTTTCTGCAGCAGCTTTCAAATTGGAATCTTTTAAAATAAATTGTTTTGAGAAAGGGTTGAAAATTCCTTTTCTCGTTTTCAAAACTAAAAACATGACGTAAACGCATGTAAGTGTCAAATGAATTCTGATAGGTTTATGGAACCAAACCCTTTCCTAAACAATCGCTAAACCCTTTTCCACCTGACAAAATTGTGACACGCATTTTAATAGATAGATAAAAACAGATATTGGACTACCAAAAGAGAGTATTGGCGACCATCTTTGTTGTATGCATTTCTGTCACCAACCTACACCCCGCTTGAAGATTTTTTCTCGTATGCAAAGCTCACTTCTACAATTGTTTCAAATTTTGCTAGGTATTGATTAAATCGTCAGTAAAATAGTAACCCTTTTGCAACCCGGGTTTTGACGTCACTTATACAAAAGGACCAGAAAGATATTTAGGGGGGGGGGGAGTAATCGCTGATAATTAAGCATTTTCTTTTCCGTTTTTGCCTCAATATATTCGATGCTGAATTGTACAGAAATCCTATTTTTCTTCAATCTCAATTTTGTGGTCTGCAGCAGCTTTCAATTTCGACTAGCTTAAAAAGTATCGTATGGTAAAGTGTTGATTTAACCCATTACCAGAGGGCAAAATTAGGACTGTTCCAATATGAAAGGTGTTGCAGACGACAAAATCAAGAAATTTCTAAAATCTTAACATTTTATGTTATAAAGTACACTGTGGAAAATGAAGAAATTGCTTGTCACAAGCAGTTCCTTCATTTTCCACAATTGTCTTCCCAAGCATTTTCTTGTGAGGGAGCCGAAATGCGTAACTCTTCTGTAAATCTGTAAAGAGTTGATTTAAAAATGCGAGTGGGAGTCAGGAAGAAATAAAGAGCATCATGTCGCTTTTCTACAAAAACATCGTATCTGTAGTTTGTTTTATGGTGCAGCTACGACCTTTTTGTTTAAAAGATCATAATGACGACGCAGAATCGTGAGTTCGGCCTCAATAATAATCGAAACACCTGGAGTGACACAAACAACAGCCTCTTTATTTATATTTTTTGTAGAATTCAAATTGAGATTTACCTTTCGCAAACGAAAACTTGTCTGAAATCGAATAGTGCATGTGCTGCGAACGGTACGATTAACGGATCAGTAGGGGAGACCGGGGCTAGTCCGCCCTCGGGGCATGTTCGGCCAGTGGCTCTGTAGAGCCTCTGGACAGAGATAGAGAGCCTGGAACAAGATTGTTATGTCACTCATGACAAAGGCTGATCGCAGAAAGTTTGTGGTCGCATTGAATAGAAAAACATAAAAATAAGAACACAATTATCATTTTTGTTGCTGTAAGTAAATTTTCCACATTTGTGTATAATTTCATTTATAATTATTAAGATGCGCCGTGATTTAGATTTCTTTTTTGTATATTTATGAAGACAATTAAGTCCTCTTGCATATTAAAACTTAAGATGCCGATTTCATGTCATCTAAAAGAAGATGTAACGTGATGTTTCCACGATGTATGTCTGGGGCTAGTCCGACTATTGGGGTCGGGGCAAGTTCGCCCACGACCAAACATGCCCATTAATAAAAATAATGATCGCGATTAGAAATGCCATTTCTTGTCGCATCTATATCAATCGCACAGACGTAGCTCTAGCAGAAGCGTAAAAAGCGGACAAATTTAAAACCACTGGCCGAACTTGCCCCTGCCCCCTTCTTGTTATCCCAAATGCCCCCTTTCTCACGATGTTTGGCTGTTAAAACGACACTTTTTCAGTTTATATCTTCATTTGGCAGTCGCAAACAGATTCATAGAAATTCAAACTGTCTAAAAATCCTATACAATAAATTTTAGCTCTGAACACACCTAGCCCCAATAGTCGGCCGGACTTGCGCCGTGCATGGGGCAAGTCCGCCCACTACTATGGCCCTCGAATAGGGTCTAAAGTCAAAATAGCGCTGGACCTATAATTGAAATAGGGGTAGACCGCTAAAAATAGCGGTCTACCCTTATATTTTTACCGGTCTACCGATAAAAATATCGGTCTACCCATACAATAAGGGTAGACCGGTATCTCAATTAGCGGTCTAGCGATAAATTACCGGTGGACCGATAATTATATTTGACCCTTCTGCTGGAAATCTAATTAGCCAATCAAATGGCTCGTTACATCCTTCCCCCCCTCCTTCCATAAGCTGTATCAATGACTGTATAGTACAAGCTTTGTGATTGGCTCTCGAAAAAATAGGGGTCTACCGATAAAATAGCGGTCTAACGGTAATTTTATCGCTAGACCGTTAATTGAAATAGCGGTCTACCCTTATTTTATGGGTAGACCGATATTTCTATCGGTAGACCGATAAAAATATAAGGATAGACCGCTATTTTTAGCGGTCTACCCCTATTTTAATTATAGGTCTAGCGCTATATTGACTTTAGACCCTTTTCGCGCGCCATACACTACGATAAAAACTCTAAAACTTGAAATATTCTTTCTTACAAAGAAACATATAAAAATGATAGACGCATGTGGAAAGGATATCACTTGCAGAACTTATATATGTAAATTACACCCAACTAGCTTTCATAGCATTAAAAATATGAGCAATCGGAAAAAAGGGGGAGAACTAGCCCCGGTCTCCCCTATCATAAAAGTAATGCATGCTATAGTTGTTCGAACCGAAAAGGCCAAAAGGAGAAAAGGCGTATTGTCATTTTTCATTTAAATAAAAATAAATGACACACTTTCTATTTCCTAAAAATTATTTTACCAAGATACCAGAACAATGTTTAGTTTACCCAAGAAAAAAGAGTTTGATAAACAACAAAATGCAATACTGCGTTTTGAATAGCCACCAATATCACCTACCATATGCAGCTTTGTTAGATGCATTGTTAATTTACTTCGTGTACATGTCATTGAATATAATTCAACTTATCAAGAAATTGCAGACACGTAAATGTTGAATTCTCTTCCATTTTTAATTGGTTAATTATTTAAAGGAGGAGTCAACAGACTTTCAAATTTTAATTGAATGAAATTAAAGGGATTCGAGATATATAATCTAGGCTTCCGAACAACATGGAAAGCACAATAGCATGCCTAGTAGCATGGAGCCATGTATTACCTCAGGCCAAAACCAGAAAGGCTTCAAAACATTGGTGACAGTTTTTTTTTGTTTTTTGTTTTTTTTTTTTTACTTTCTAATGAAAACCATCTATAGCAGCTTTCAAGTTGGAACAGTCTAAATTTCTGCCAATTGGTAGATAGTTAAATCATCAGCGCTCATATTTCACTCAAATTGCTCTGTTTCGTCTCGAATGTTCTTTATTATATGGTAGAAATGGAATGTACTTCATTATGCGGCTTTCCAGAAGTGATTTTGGTAGTAAAGGGAGGTAAACCTCGTATCCTTCATTGTAATAGGTCCGGTCGAGTTCTGTGTCGTCATCGTCTCTCTTTTGCCATGCCGCTATTCCACGTTCCTCCCTCGTACCTTTTAAGAAATTTTACAAAAGAAAAAAATGAAAATTTTCAATGACAATATTGTGCCGATACTAAAATGCTTAAAGACAATCGCCGTGTAACATTTGTAAGTATAAAATACAGACATTAGAAAAATATACAATATAGCGAAATGAAATAAATTCTGAAATATTCAAGTCAAAGTAATTTAATTAATTGTGTCAAATTTAAAACATAGGCCTACTAGTATTTCTAGCTTATCAGCAACAATTTAATAAAAAACTGATATCATTTGAACGCACTAGAATAACCAATCTTGGCACAAAAACAATCCTTAAAATAAAATTGGAATGGAATGTTTCTTTAACCCATTACCACACACTGACTCTTTTTAACTCCTCACAAGATAATACATTGGGAAAACATCGTAAAAAATAAAGAAATTGCTTGTCACCAGCAATTTCTTCATTTTCCACAATGTTTTTTACCCACAAAGACAACAAAAATTTATATTTCATTCATTTGAAATTGTCGTCTGCAACATTTTTGAATTTGGAACAGTCTAAAATTGTGTCGTTTGGTAAAGGGTTAAAGTATAATATACATACCTGGTACGGTATTGTCAAGGAAGCAGGCCAGTATTGTGCCCACTAAGTTAGGGTTACCAAGAACTATTGCCACCAAGCGGTCAAAATTATCCATCCCTGAGGCAAAAAAATGATTAATGTACGTTTCAATTTAATTAATTCTCGAAGCATTGTAAATAGCGCGAGATTAACGAGATTAAGGTTATCACGAGATAATGATAGGATAGTATACATATGCTGGGTTTGAATCTCGCACTGGCTACTTGATTAGCACAAGTGAATATTGGAGATTAAAATGCTGTTAAATAAAAACATATTTTGATTTTTCAGCAAGTTGAGATTTCAAAAATAATCCAACGAATAGGCCTACATCATGTTGAAAGACATCTTATTTTTAATTCTAAATCATTTCCCCATGGATACTTCATTTGATGAGTCAAGCAGGTAAGAATAATCTTTTTTCCCTTTGCTTACAGTGTTCTGTGCGGGTTGGTAATTTGCATTTAAAGCAGAATCGATAGGGAATATAGTCCAGCAATATTAACCCGGGACATGTGCATAGGAAATGACCGCACTTCGGCAATCTTTTCTTAAAGCGCTAAAGTAACGGATTTTGCACACGAAAATTTAGTTGTCCCCGGTTAATTTTGGTGGACTATGCATAGAAGTAGAAAGCACTGTAGCAGTATCGGTCTTGATTAATGACCTGACAGAGCATCTCTAGCTACTAGCTAGAGATGCTCTGTCAGGTCATTTATCCAGACCTATGAAATCATAAAAACATACTTTACAAGTTACGTTACCGGTATTGATAGGAGTCCCCACTTTCTCTACCCAGGTTGGTACAAGTAGTCCAAGAAACGTAGAAATTCCAAGAATAGCCATGTTTCTAGGGGACGTCATCGACGTTACCTACAACAACGATAAACACATTTAAATATAGCATCAACTTTTGTAGGCAAACGTGCATTTTCTTAATTTCTCCTGAAATACTTTATACTATATAGTGTAAGAATTGTCAAAGTAGTCACCATATACTCCGATTTACTTTGATAACAAAGGCAGGACTCATTTTCTTACAAAAATACTGAGAAAATTTGTGATAGGGGATGTCTTTTTAACAAATGTTCACAGCTTTAACAAGAAACTGACGAAATATCATTATCTCACAATGAATGGAGATTGTGGAAGATACAGAGCAAGGCTAGATCAATGCGGGGGCCAAAACGAGGCATTTCAGGGATTTAAAGAAATGCTGAACTCGAAAAAGGTTAAACTTTTACCTCTAGATTTGAGATGACGACACCAAAAAAGATGCCAAACTGCACAACCATGGCTCCACCAAGAACGGGGTACGGTATAGTTATAAATACAGCAGAGATCTTCCCGAATATACCGAATATGATGTAGATAATTCCTGTACATATAAACACCCAGCGACTTGCAACCTATAATAAGGAAATAGTAAGAAGTCTAGAGGCTTTCGATGTCCAAATAAAACAGATGTGCGACAGGAGTAAATGTGCTATAAGGTAAATACCGAAGGCTTAGCTCGTGGTTTTTGTCTTAACATGAATTGTAATCCCTAGCATAGATGTTGTACTTGGACAATAAAAACCTCTAATCATGTATTTATTTCCATTACAACGAACATTCTCTAAAATCTAAAATCAGAGAAGAACGAAAGAAAAGTAATAGAAAAGTGAATAATATTAATAGATATTTCTGTTTCGCTTCTGTTTGTTTGTTTTTAATTGGACGTCCGAAAGGACGTCCAATTCTTATAACCACTTTTCGACAGGCGAAATGGGTTTTCATTACCAAAAAAACCCTTTCTCAGACTCAATTGCCAGTTGACCAAAATTCAAAACAGATTTTGCGACCATACAGGAAAACTGTCGTATCTTTTCCTGCCTTCTATGTGTTCTCTAACAAACACTATAAGATTCATTGGCCGATCCAATTCATGCCATGTCTTAACCAACTTTACGATCTTTTTTCGATTTAACCATTTTCTTGTAGTGATTTGACTTTCGTAATATTGTGTAAAGGGTAAGATCTTTAGCAAGCGATACATGCATACACTATGTTTATAAAGTAAAAAAACGCCCTATATCATCCTCAGCAGCGATAGCTCAAACGGGAAAGGATTAACATCGCAACCTTTTTTCAGTATGAAATTTGGGACGCCGTTGGTTCGAAACCAGTTCGGATTATTTCTTCTGTATAAAGTTTGTTAAAACGTTTGTTTTTCTTGATGTGTTTACTGAAAACAGACATTTTAGGATGATTATTAATCGTTCAAATTAACCCGAGATATTTGCATTTTCGGGTCACATTGGGTCACGATTGTATTGAAATGAATATTTATTTAGCGTTAAATATCAGTCTTTCTTCATGCAAAGTCTGTGGTGTAATGGTAAGTACCTCTGACTTCAGACCGGACGGTCAAGGATCGAATCTCAGAAGGTGACTATTTTTTTTTATTATTAATAAATATTTTTTTCTACTTTTGCCTCAATATTTTCATTGCTCTAAAGTACAACTTCAATTCACAAATAAACTCAGTTTGTCGTCTGCAACAACTCTCAAGGGGAATCAGTCCTAAATTTGGCAGTTTGGGAAACCAGCTCCCATTATCATAAATATCACAGGATCAGACACGGAGCAGACGAGTGCCCTACGGACATCAGTGCTACTGACACTGCTGACGAGATGTAACTTGGATGTTGAAATGCTATGTTTGAAATGAAATAATTTGATAGAATAATGAAATATACAACTGAAATGAATAGAAATTTTAAATAAATATAAAAAAATAAAAATAAACACAAAGAAAGTATATCAATTGTGAAATTAAAAGATGTAAAGCACATATAGTAAAAAGAAGAAATAAAAGATTCT
Source organism: Fragum sueziense (assembly GCA_963680895.1). NCBI lineage: Eukaryota > Metazoa > Mollusca > Bivalvia > Cardiida > Cardiidae > Fragum > Fragum sueziense. Next base: position 34,626,800 of record OY804606.1, read on the forward strand.
GGTTGGTTTCGAACCTTGATCTTTTAAATCATGAGCCCAACGCGCTATCCAATACGCCACATAGCCAATTTAGGATTTATGCGAAAATAGAACCTATATTTCAAAGGTATCTTATCGTTTAAATCGATAATACCTGAAGCGTGAAATCAGTATGCAAATATCTCAAGTTAAAATGAACAAGCAATACTCAATTTAATGCACGTATTGTGTATGACAAATTCTTTTTCTTTGATCATTGTTGTTTAAGTCTTTGACATATTTAAAGGAAAGGGGTTTCCACGAGACGTATTGTGGAAACAGGGTTTTAAAATTGGTTATCGGGGAGTGAGTTCATTTCGCAACTCGGGTTCGACTCGATGGCAAATCCGGGTTCCATCTGAACAGCCTCAGATGAGACGCTAGTGATATCCACCTATTCAGAAAAATAGTTGCTCTTAGGAGTTTTATTTTTTTCTCCAGCATCTGTATCACTGATATTCGACAGTATCATGACCTATTTACATACTGATCAATGATCATGACAACAATGATTATTACTAGTCTATGATCGAGTGACAGCGATCTGTATTTTTTACGTTTAAGTGAAACGTTCACGTGTATTGAGCTAAGAAGATGAGGCAATGGATCTGCAACAGTGACGATGGTACCTGGATGATCGTATGAAAATGTTTACAGATAGAGACATTGCTATTCTCAAATTTTTTGTTGATAATGATATGACGATTTTAATTGCGTATTGTACTCCACTGCCATTTTCCCTACGGCACGTTCCCAATTTCTTCTTAGTATGCACATCTGTAGATGTAAGGATGCTGCGGTAATACTGGTATGATGAGTCCATGGTTAGGTGCTCCAATTCATCTGGTATTTTGTTTCAGGAAAAGTATGTATTGAATTTGTTTTGTAACCACAACCAGGGAAAACTGCTGCCGTGTTTTTTTTTTTTTTTTTTTTTATTATTATTATTATTATTATTATTATTTATTTATTTTTACTCTAAACACGAATAAAAATCAAAGTGCTTGGAACACTATATTTAGACGTCTCTGATTGATTTGTGCGGAATTGTATGTAAATGATCGGCGTTTCATTTCTTTATGTCGTTGAATTTGTGTTTAGATCGATTCTAAATCACTGCGGTCGTTTTTTCCCTAACGGTGGTGGAGATAAAAGTAAAAAAAAAGATGATAAAAAAGAACAATGTCTGAGTAGAATTCGAACCCATGGCCTTCCAGATATAGACATGTGTAAAGAGTACAAGATGAGTGCTCTGCCAAGTGAGCTATCGCGGCTCTCATTTATGTAGCGCGTTGGCTTACATTTGGAATAAATTGCTTTGTATCGTCCTTTATAAAATCAACAAAAGGTGTAACTGACGACAATACTCATAGTTAACCCAAACAAGAAGACAAAAGTGCTAATCACATGGCCTTAATTGAATTGGGTAATGAAATTAATAGTAATTATTCATAGAGACAATTCAGTTGTCTTGAAACGCCAATCTATTCAATCAATTTGAATTATGAGAAGGGTTTTCTGGTAATAAAGCCGATTTCGTATGTCCGAAACCGATCTTATAGAATTAAACACAGAAGAATGAATAACATATCTTAGGTTCATGTACAATCCCGCTCAATCAATCAGAGACGTCCAATTACAGTGCTCTCAGCACTTTGATTGAAGTTTTGTATTGATTTTGAAAGTTCTGTCTTACATGTTCTTCAAAATAAGTTTGTACTTGAAGATGGAATGAACTGGTGATCAAAGTTTTACCTTTGTAACGCCTATCGCTCCTACATTTCCACCATAAGTTGAGGTAGCGTGCCCAAAGCCAACGGCGCCTGCTATAAAACTACACGTACCCTCAATCATGATGCCTCTGTTTACCGCGTGAGATGGTGGCGCCGGAACACGACATACTCTTGCGCATGCGTAGTAGTCTCCGATTGAATCGAGGACCGAGATGAATGTTGCTATGAGACAAGCGACAAATGCAGGACCCGAAAATCCAATAGAGCCAAACTGTCCTGACAAAAAGTACGAACAGAAATATTAAGTACCTGTGTTCTGGACCTTTTTGTGAGTCGGCTAAGAAATCAAAACAATAATTTACATTTATAACAATTGATATTTACCCAATTCTCAGTATAGTCGATTGAAAATACGTTTTAAATGTGTATAAAAAATATCTCAATAGTTTGATATGGATTGGTTTCTGATGCCTCTGTTGTGTCCTACAAAGTGACAATCCAAAATTACCTGGGTATGGAAATGTGAACCACGGTTTAGTTGCGACAAGGTCACCAGCGGCGTCAGTGCGTGCTCTGTAACCTATATCATTCTTATCGTCAGTTAGGACACCTGATATCGTCAATATACCGCATAACAACCAGTTCAGTAGAGTGGAGATGAGGATCTGTAAACACAAGTAGAAAGATAATTCTGATCCAAGTAACATTGGACAATTAAAATATATAATAAGAATGATCATTAAAGATAAAACATTGCAACGAGACAGTTCAAAACCAAATACGTTGCACAAGAAAAAGATCATGTGAAGATAATGAATGTAGACAAAAGTACAACTGACAATACACATATTCTTGATCTAGAAGAACGTGAAGAAAATAAAAACGATCAGAAGAAGCTGACTAGTAGGTTATAACCAGAAGCATTATTTTCATGTTTGTGAAAATGGTATCAGATCACAAAATACAGAGTGTCCCAAAAAAAACGGAACCCATTTTTGAAAGTACATTTCTCATGTATCAGGCAATATTTCTCCACCAAATTTACTTATGCAATAGCAACGGCAGTTTTCTATTAGCAGGTAAAATTTGGTCGAAAAATAATGATTAGTATTGAAAATATTGACATTAAAATGAATATACCCGGAAAACCATTTTAACACGATATCGATCTTTTCGTTTTGCAGAGCGCGCCTACACTCATTGAATAAATTGACGCTATACAATTGGTTAATTTCAATACAATACAAAAATGATTTTGAAACATTGTATTCACAATAGTGCATTTTCATTTTATCTTTTTTGCAAATAAAAACTGTTAATGCTGCGAGCTGCGATGTAACTAAACTGAATACAAACAAAATATCCAAGTGCATCACATTCTCATGAATAATAATTATAGGCACCTACTTTATTTCTGACCAACATGCCGGTCACCGCTCAATTTAAAGTATTACGGGGTTCATTTAACCTGACACTGACCTTTATGCAAAACACAAATAACACAAAATTCATCAACAAGAATTAAATCTGTGCAAGGAAATTAAGACTGGACTAATTTTAGGAAGCATACCAAGCTTGTAATTTATGAACATAAAAGTTAAAACTGCGCCATGTGAAATAAATCACATAATAATTTGAAATTAATTTAAACAACCACCCTATGGACTCAATTTGAACGTAAAGAACGTGTACATATTAAATTTTGAGAAAATCGGTACATATATGTACAACGGTACATAATTCATTAGCTGACCGTTAGTGCGCTTTCACGAACAAACAAGACGCAAAAATCAATATCATGTCAGATCTGGTTTTTAGTGTCATTATTAATTTGCTTATAACTTTTGAACCGATACATATTTTTAAATGAAATTTGGAACACAAATGCAAAAATAATGTATCTTCAGTACTGCATATTCATATATTAGATTTTTTGCTTACGCTTTGAAATATTTGACTTTGAATTAGGGTTCCGTTTTTTTGGGGGGACACTCTGTATTTCGTTAATATTAATTATGCGGTATCCCAAGTGCTTCTACTTTGGAAACAGTCAATATTGCCAATTCAGAAGATCACATTGTGCATTTCGACTTGGTATAGATTTTGTTCTACTTACGGAAAACACTTGATGAAGTGGATATCGTATAATTCTGAATCCCTGTGATGGCGTCCACACTGGTACAGGCATATTACGTCGACCCAGATACAGAAACAAAATGACTGCAACAACTATGGTCCTACAACAGAAATTCTCTTTTATTATACATGTAATGTTAATCATTTCCAATATGATTTATCCTTTTGGCATTCCTTGACGAGTATAGGTCCGTATATACGTGCAAGAACCCTGAATGTTTTTAATTCCGTAGAATGAATCCTTGGTTCAAGGAAACATTAAGATGATAAGGTGTTTATCATATGGACGCGAAATAGACTATGGGAACTATGTTGGCATCATACACAAAATTATTCGACCAGTCGAATTTTAAGTTCTGGTGGAATTTTATGGCATAATTTACAAAGCAAACATATGTGAACATATTTTGAATGGTGACTTACGAGCAGGCGATTCCACAGTTTGGTTCAATAAACTTCAGAACAGGTCGTGTAATTGACATCCAAAGCAAAATCATTGTAGGAACGATAGTGAGAGGACCGATATATCTGACCGATGTGCCGATCATTCCAGTCATACCGAGTAACGTATGTAAAACACCCGCAACCATCAAACTTCCCTGAAGCTGATTTAGACAATAAACGATTACAAATATACATAAATGATGCTAATCATTACATACACAACTCAGTTTTTGCAAATGTTCTTTTCTCAATTGTTCAGGATAAATCACAATCTAGTAAATGAATACGTTAATATTCATAAAGTTCTTGAAATTCAACTGATGAGTATGAAGCTAAAGTCACCGACATAGTTGAGGTGTGCTGTGAAACACCCATAAAAGTAACAATTAAATGTAATTTGATTTATTGTTGTTATGGGAGCGAATGTAGTACATTTTTTCACGAATTTCACTGTTTCTAGAGTTTCAAGTAAACAGGCTTCTGTAAGTACACGAAAAGTCTTTCTTTTGGCAAGGTTGTCGGAGGATCAGCAAGAAATTTAAAAGAAATAAAAGATGAATTCTTTTGGCTCCATAATTCAAAGTCCTCTATAAATATTTTTTCCGTTTATAGAAGTTGTGCATGCATGACGGAAAAAAACGTTTTGATCGCTATGTAGAAAGAAGCACGCTTTATTCTCAGGATTGTCCAATTTGCCAATATTTTAAGGATGGGTAATGTCTCCTCTGCCACTTTATAAATGTGACTTAATATTTACTGTTGGCAATGTGATCCTACATGTAATTCTACATTTAAAATATTCTTGTAAATACAGCTTTCAAGTATTATTTATCTGAATGGAACAAATACTCAAGGCTCAAAACGTTTAGATATCACTTCCTTATTACCGCTCTAACGTTGAACAGTATTCTCTCCATGGAGTCTTCAGCATCAGCAGTGGCGTTCATTGTCATATTTGTAGTAATACCGATCATTCCGGAGTCTGAAATAAAAACATGCACATGGAATAAACAATTGTGGAGTAACAGTTTAGATTAAACCCAGAAAAGGGGTTGTTTGTTCGTAGAAATAACAATTATTCCTTTGAATTACCTTCGCAATATATCACAAGGACCACCGGGAAGTCCGTAAAACCAAATAAAGAAGCTAACAAATCGGACAAAGAAGATGTCAACCAAATATCGCATTTCCAAATTAGCATTCTAAATAGAGGACGGATGGAAGAAAGAAATACGTTTCAGAATATCATAGTCTTCTCGGGTGGTCTTTTTGGGAAAACGAGTCAGGTGTTGTCACTACTAAACATTTGACCTCAAATAAAAAAAAATGTAGACTCGAGTAATTCCTGTTTCTCAGCGTGTTTCCTACCCAGTTGTCTCTTCGTTGAGTCTATAGCTAACGTCAAATGACCTGACAGACCTTCACTAGCTAAACGTTAGAGATGCTGTATCATGTCATTTATCGTGAGCCATACACATGTTTTTTCAGTATATTCGTACAATCATATGTAGCTATTGCTATGACTGACTATACCTTTGTTTTTATCCTGGGTGAATGAGGAGCAGAATGCACCATCTATATTTCCCATCAGTAGTAGAGGTATTACATACTCGGAGGCAGCACCTTGAAAAAATGGTAACCTGAAACAGGTCAACGATACTCTCTTGTTTTGCTAGTTTTTTTTTACATAAATGCTCACTTTTAAGGGGGATAATAGATGTCGATAAAAGACCTTGCAGAGCATCACTAGCTAATCATAGCTAGATATGCTCGGCAAGATCATTTTCCGAGACATATACAACATTTTTTTAAATCGTCAATTAGATGTAGAATGCATAAAAAGTAGCTTACCAACATTCATTTTAGTAGTTTCACAATACTATCTCAAACGCATATGTGATAAAGTTGTCTTGTTCAGAACATGGCGAAGCTTGCTACCAACGAGAATTTAATTCTGTTAAACAAACACATTGATTGGTCATGTGAAATATAGTATTTAGAAGCAGCGAGTCGAACCATCCTCACGTATCTTTTGCAAGTAATGACAATCGGGTTTGCAAATTTTGTCATGTGACTTCCGAGAACGCGTACTTTACATTTCCGTTTCAACGTCCCAAAGAATTTACATGACTTACATCACACCCTATTACCGGCTATCACTACAGCAGTTGCTAACCTTGGGCAGTATCATCTATAAATAGCGGGTGTACTGGGTAGGTCATACTTTTTCCATCTTTGCTTTTGTGTTAAAGTCTTTCTCAGCTATATTTGTAATGCACTTGGCTGGTCATACATTTGAGCACTTACATGATAGATATTAGCCCAAAGAATCCCTAAACAACAAAATTATTCAGCGACAAAGTCGTAACTTCACAATTTTTTACGTAAAATCCAACTTTCACTCCATATAATGAGAAAATGATAAGACGGTCATTAGAATCAATATAACTATTAAAATAGTCAATCAATTTTCTTACACTGTGTAAATTTAGAGAACTGTCTGAATTGAATTAACTTCAGACTGACCGATTAAAACTAAACACTGATGCCGATTTGGCTATCACGAACAGCATATTGAAAATTTGAATGGCAAACCCGGACATAAGTTGATGGCAACACAGAACAATGTGTCTTGTTGGAAAAGCGGCATCTCTTTCAACAAGAAGTTGCCTGAAAGGAGCATAAATAATGAATTTACACCATTTCTTGATATATTAGCCAATTTCTGGATTATAGACATAGAAATAATCTAGATATGGTTGAAGCTGAGTAACACAAAATTGAAGGACGTACGCAACCATTAGTTGTAGATGATAGTTTGTCGGTTAATGTATACATCCCATCATTAAAAACACCACTTTTTAGCCGTACGAAATGCATCAAATTACACACATTTGTACATACGCTTCTTATAAGTTGATTCAACAAGCCGGATTTCAAGATTATGCTTCAAAAGGAAAATAATTTACAAATATTACTTTACTCTATATTCATATGCAGCGGAGGTAATTTTGAACATTTCTGTCAAATATTTCCGTAAGTATGCATTGATTCAAAATTCTAAACCATTCAAAATGGTTATGTTTAGAATGGAAATGTAACACAGTTTAGAAATTACTGGCACTTATCAAATTCACCTCTGGCTCTTTAGTGCTAATGATGGGTTGCAAACCGTAAAACAAGAGGGCCATTGGCCCTGAAGCGCTCACCTGATATAATAACTTTTTTTTGTAAACCAATTTTCAGGTTGATTGGACAAAGAATGTGACCTCTAGGGTGCGCACAAAGTTTATCTAAGATTTGACCTCATGACCTAGAATTGATCAAGACAATCATTCTGATCAATTTTCAGGTTGATTGGGCAAAAAATGTGGCCTCTAGAGTGCACACAAGGTTTTACAAAGATTTTACCTCATGACCTAGTTTATGACCCCAGATGACCCAATTTCAATCTTGTCTGAAAATTGATCAAGACAATCATTCTGAACAATTTTCAGGGTGATTGGGTAAAAAATGTGGCCTCTAGAGTGCACACAAGGTTTTTCTAAGATTTGACCCCGTGACCTAGTTTTTGACTCCAGATGACCCAATTTCAAACTTGTCTGAGATTTCACCAAGACAATTATTCTAATCAATTTTCAGGTTGATTGGGCAACAAATGTGGCCTCTAGAGTGCACACAAGGTTTTTCTAAGATTTGACCCCATGACCTAGTTTTTGACCCCGTATGACCCAATTTCAAAATTGTGCGAGATTTTATCAAGCCAATCATTCTGAGCAATTTTCAGGTTGTTTGGGCAAAAAATGTGGCCTCTAGAGTGCACACAAGGTTTTTCTAAGATTTGACCCTGTGACCTAGTTTTAGATCCCAGATGACCCTATATCAAACTTGTGCGAGATTTTATCAAGTCAATCATTCTGAGCAATTTTCAGGTTGATTGGGCAAAAAATGTGGCCTCTAGAGTGCACACAAGGTTTTTCTAAGATTTGACCCCGTGACCTAGTTTTTGACCCCAGATGACCCAATTTCAAACTTGTCCGAGCTTTCATCAAGACAATCATTCTGAGCAAATTTCAGGTTGATTGGGCAAAAGATGGGGCCTCTAGAGTGCACACAAGGTTTTTCTAAGATTTGACCCCCTGACCTAGTTTTTGACCCCAGATGACCCAATTTCGAACTTGTCCGAGATTTTATCCAGACAATAATTTTAATCAATTTTCAGGTTGATTGGGCAAAAAATGTGGCCTCTAGAGTGCACACAAGGTTTTTCTAAGATTTGACCCCGTGACCTAGTTTTTGATCCCAGATGACCCAATTTCAAACTTGTAGAAGATTTCACCAAAACAATCATTCTGAGCAAATTTCAGGTTGATTGGGCAAAAAATGTGACCTCTATAGTGCACACAAGGTTTTTCTAAGATTTGACCCAGTGACCTAGTTTTTGACCCAAGATGACCCAATTTCGAACTTGTCCGAGATTTTATCAAGACAATTATTCTGAGCAAATTTTAAGTTGATTGGGCAAAAAATGTGGCCTCTAGAGTGCACACAAGGTTTTTCTAAGATTTGACCCCGTGACCTAGTTTTTGACCCCAGATGACCCAATTTCGAACTTGTCCGAGATTTAATCAAGACAATCATTCTGAGCAAATTTCAGGTTGATTGGGCAAAAAATGTGACCTCTATAGTGCACACAAGGTTTTTCTAAGATTTGACCCCATGACCTAGTTTTTGACCCCAGATGACCCAATTTCAAACTTGTCCGAGAATTTATCAAGACAATCATTCTGAGCAAATTTCAGGTTGATTGGGCAAAAAATGTGGCCTCTAGAGTGCACACAAGGTTTTTCTAAGATTTGACCCCGTGACCTAGTTTTTGACCCCAGATGACCCAATTTCGAACTTGTCCGAGATTTCATCAAGACAATCATTCTGAGCAAATTTCAGGTTGATTGGGCAAAAAATGTGGCCTCTAGAGTGCACACAAGGCAAAGTTTGACGGACGACGGACGACGGACGACGGACGACGGACGACGGACACCGGACGCCGGACGACGGACGCCGGACACAGCGGTATCACAATAGCTCACCATGAGCACATTCGTGCTCAGGTGAGCTAAAAAACTACACATACTTTACAGTGAAAATTGTTGATTTTACATCATGTCGTCGCTGTTTCAGGCACACAATATGACTGTAATATTTTTAATGGGGTTAAATTTCATTTAGTCAGACTTAACTTAAATAGATGGAACCCACGCAAATATATGTATATGAATCCTGCTATTTCAAAGTCGGTCAATGAATCTTCAAACATTTCGATCGAATGTTTTGCGCGTTGCAAATTTGTATTTTTCATTGCGAAACGATTTGGTTTATTGGGTTTTTACGCCGTTTTCAACTGCCATGGTTATATCGCGGCTCCTTGAGCGCCTAACCATGGATTCCAGTTGTTTCTCATACAAGTACTAACACAATAGACTAACCGAGCCTCCAGCTGCTCGCCCACACAGGTTAACAATATCAAACCATTGGTGGGTAACATTAGTTAGAAAAGATATTTGCCACGGCCGGGGATCGAACCCGGGTTCTCTCGAATGAGAGACAGATGCGCTATCAATGTTCAGCGTTTTGGCCTCATTGCGAAACGAAGAAGAGATATCGGTGACAACGGATTATCAAGCAAGTATCTGTTGATATCGATAAAACATCATGGTTGTCTGCATAAAGCACATGATTGCAACTAGCCTAGGTAAGTGAATACAGAAACTAGTGAAGCATCAAAGATCAGTCAGCTATGTGAGGATCTCTATGGATAAGGCGAGAAATCTCCCTAAACGTCTGAAATGGAAAACTCAATTTTCAAAATTGATAAATATCTCGAGCTGTATTGTTAGATCTATACCTAAATCATATGAAAATTGATTTTGTACAACCAAAACGATCCGACATGTACAGATAACTCCGTAAAGAGGCATTTATTTTTGGAAATGGTTAAACATGTTTATTACTTTATTCTGTGTTATGTTTCACCTTGCATTGTGAAGTAAAGCCGAGTGGTCATTGGACAAATATACCTCTCAATAAAAGTACCCAGCCTCCAGCTGCGCTCCCACATAGATGATTCACACCCATTGGTGAGAGACAAATGACTTTTTTCAAATGTAAAAATGGATACTGGTCGGCCTTGGGTTCGAACTCGCGACCCCTGGATTGACAGACTCCGACGTTAACTGGACTCGGCTTAAACAGATACATGTTGCAGCAAATACTCTTTATAAAGCAAACCGCACGGAATCTCGGACAAACAAAAGAGCTTTGTCCGTATGATTCTAAAACCACACAACTGCAGCTTGAATGAAGCCGTGGTTACGAGATTTTTAACAGCTAAAACCGCTTGGACCATTCTATTTATAGCGTAAGATTTAACCCTATTAACCATAAGATTCCATTTCCTATATTATCAATAGCAATGAACTCTGTGCTAAAAGTACACTAGATTTACCGTTATAAGTATTGACAAACCGTCAGTGTAGGCCTAGTTATAAAGTCTCGCAACTATGGCCACATACGAGATTTTATAACAACACATACGATGCACTATTGTTGCACCAAAATTGCGCCACGGTTAACTGGATAAAAACATTCTCCATTTATCTGATTTTAATATCAAATAAATAACAACGACATCGCTGTATTGTCCACCCAAATTAACCCGGGACAACTTAATTTTCGTGTGCAAAGTCCGTTAGTTGAGCGCCTTAACCTTAACAAGTGGGGTCATTACATATGCAGATATCTCGGGTAAATCTTACTGGACAACATAAATGACCATTCTGATATTTGGCTAGTATAATTACCCGGTCAAGGTCAGTAATTAACCTCCAAATAGTGTTCATAATTAAAACTCTTATTAAATTCCCCTGCAAATAATCGAGTTCATAAGCAATAATTAGATAAAGCGGAAACTCACAATTTTAAAACTTAAATTTATATTGCTATAATAGACGAATAACGCAATGGTATTTTTGAGCATAGGATCTAATGTTGAAGGTATTTTTTTAAAGTTAGTCTGTGCCCGATTTTATAAACGCCGGCTAGAGTTAACCAAATGGTCAAGTATCTGTTTCGGTTATTTTTCGATTATTCACATCGGAAAATTTGAACAAATCAGTGAAATATTTTGTTTGTGCTAAACAGCGTTGATACAATCGGGCCTATGATTTGATTTCATGAGATGTAACGCCGTTTTAAACCGCTATGGCCATATTGCAGTGGCTGGAGCACCTTACCGTGGATTCCTGGGAAGTTCTTGCTTCATATATAGCTTATTCTTATCTGATGCTCTTTTATCAAACAAAAGTACCATCATTCATGTATTGTTATAATTATCATCAGCAAATTTTAAATATTTCACACCATGATCACTTGGATAATGAAAAAGAATTGTACATAGACAAGCAAAATAGTATCATTTATGCTGTCTGTGATTGCCTATTTCAAGTACGAATCTCCTGTCGGTGATCCCCCTAAGTGCTGTTCGTGATTGCATAAATTTGTATCTCACCAAACTTTGTTTGACTATAACGACATAACGGAATGGTTTATTGTCTTCACAAGCAATTAGTTGGTAGATAACATACTAGATATCCATTTTGTAATAAAATTTCTAACATTTGCTTCAGTGTTTTTCTGCTATTTGCATGGAAAGGTGAATTTTATATGCAAATATGTGAAGTTTCTACTTTGTTAGTGAATTATTTTTTGTTTGAGGACTCTCTGTGCTAATATTTGACATGTAGGTGCTCAAATGTATGGCAAGCCAAGAGCACTACAAATTATAGCTGAGAAACGCTTTTACACAAAACAAATATGGAAAAAGTATGACCTACCCAGTTCACGCGCTATTTATAGATGATACTGCCCAAGGTTAGCAACTGCTGTAGTGATAGCCGGTAATAGGGTGTGTACATACCCTAATAATCTAGCGGCATTTTGATTGAAAGCAGTGACAACATTTTATACCACCTCGTATCAATCGAGTCATTTTGCGAATTTGAAACTAGAAATGGGTAAACTGAGTATTAAATCAATTGAGCCGATTAAAACAAGCCCTGGTGACAAATATTTAATTGAAGATTACGTTGACCACAAAAGGGCTTGACCATTTTAAACATGGTCGATGGAAAAGTAGGGGGTGAACGTTTATTAGAGGTATTGTAATTTTGTTAGTCAAAATTTGCGAATCAAGTGTCAGTTCATGGACTCGAAGTTCATTAAGACTAATTTTGCAAAGATTTGTTATAAGGACTGAAATATATGATTTTTCGATAAAACTCCTGTAAAGAGATTGAGGGCTAGACATCCTCTTTTTCATTTGTTTTTGAAATGATATTCGTTTATGACTTACATTATTTCAATCTGTAATCGGGGGATGGGCGTTTATTCTAAAATAAGAATCACCCTTTTTTGCTAAAATTGTGCTTGAAATAAGCAGATTTTAGCCCAGATTTGAAAAGTAGGTGTTTTTTTAGAATATGGGCGTTTATTAGAATAATTACGGTACTATTCATTGTAATTCACTATCAAGTACATGGAAGCATAGTTAGATATTTTATTTCTTGAAAAATGTGCGTACCTGACACCGACAACGTTCATTGCGACTGTGGTGACACCGCTCATAAACAATGTGGAACTGAGCAGCCGGGACTTGAACATGTTGTTATCGGATGCACAAACAGCCTCGGCTACCAGAAGTGAAACAGCAAGCTGCGCCGACAATGATATCAACCCTTGCTGGAATGTAAACATTATAAAGCTGGATTGTATAAATTAACGAGCCAGGATCTGGAAAAATGTCCCTTAAGGCTTTTGAGCCCAACATGGTTCAAGATCATCCTGCGTGTATACACGCAGTCTGATCATGGACCATGTTGGTATCAAATATCTCTTACGTGAATTGTAGCAACCATGAGACAGCAGCATGGATCCAGGTAATAATGTGCTTAAGGCACGGGTTGGCCATGGAGCACAACGGTCTAAAATGCTATAAGGGACTTTTTTCCAGATCCTGGCTCAATTATGAATTTGGATAAGTGATATCACGGCATGCCATAGAAAATAGTTTTTAAAAAATCATAATTGCTGTCATCATTTACCTTAAGATAGTATGTGGGATTTTGGTTTTAAAATCAATCGGAAAGTTAGGAACGTAATTTTAGGACTTAGATGAAAAGATGAAACAAAATGGCTGAAATAATTTACGAAAGAATAATGTAGTGTGATGAAATTTTTCAACCTCTTAAAAAAGGCAAATTTTGCCGAAATATCGAATCGAGTAATTTATTATAGTGTACTTTTAGAGTGTTCAACCTAGGGAATAAATTATTCAACTATAAAATTATAAAAGTACTTTTCTGCAATGTGCGTTTAATGACAAAAGTGATTAGATTATATCATAACAAAGTCATGTGACATCCAAACAATATCAGTTACCAGACACTTTGTGCAAACTCGCTTGCGACTTCGCTGTACTAAGTCGTTGACTGTGGACATTGGCGGTGTTATGTGGAATTCAAAGTCTTTAAGAAAATCTGAGTGACACTGCCAATTCCCATTGAAACGGAACACGTCAATGTTGCACGAAGTATTTTTTAATTTGAATTCCTTAATTCCTTGATTCTGCTTTTCGAATGATATGTTGAAAACTTTGGTCATATACCACTCTTCTAGACAGCAAAAATATTTTTTTCTGTTGAAAGTTGTTAGGGACAACGTAATGAATGTATGTTGAGATTGCATAGAGTTGATTTATGCTTTTGAGGTCGTTAACATTCGCAGATGCTCAATAAATACAAAGTGAATGGCGTTTTCGTATTTTGCGGGCCTCTGAGAACATCAAAAACCAAGCAATGCGCGAAATGACACTATCAATGCACACAAAAACCAAATTCAAATGATTACTAACCCCAAATCTAGCCATACACTCAAAAAATTAATCAATGCGAGATTGAAAATGTCAACAATCGTTGTTTTATTCTTATAAATTGTTTTTCATACTTGTAAGACGTCAATAAAACAACGTTTCGTCATACTTTGGCGCAATAAGCTAACGCCATTTTATACACTTCGCAAAATAAAATGTTGAGAAATTTTGCGGAAAAAACAACAATTGTTTACTTTGATAGCCCATTAACGACAATACCCTTCTGGTTTCTTTTTGTGAATGCTTGCCTATTTAACGACATCAACCTGGAATTATACTTTTATAAATGCATATTTGTACAAATAATGCACAAAAAAGGTATTGTCAAAAAAGTGTCAAAATGATGGATATCAACATTTTCTTTTTTGCCAAAGCCTTTCTTTAACGGCGTCAAAACCAGGTCTTGTTCACGGAAACCGTTTAATGTATTCCATCCATTGTTGAACACTAAGTACTTCTAAGTTGCACGACGTGTTTGATATCAAATGATGGATAGAGTGCCTGGAGATTATTTTCTTTCGACAAATGTATATATTCAAAACTCACCTGTAGTCCACAAATGATGGTAATGTGTATGGGTGGGGTATCATTTATACCATACAGTAGGGCTTTATTCGCCAGGTTCTCTACGGACACTTGGACATTATCGCCTTCATTCAGTAGTTGGTTTTCTTTCTTGTTCTTATCCGAACTGTTTACGTAATCACTGGGCATCGCTGTAGTATCTCGGTTTTCTAGTGAGATATACAATTATTTCACTTTTGTCAAAAGTAGATCTAAACCAACCAAAAAAAACCCAACTTGAATTCCATTCGTTTTCCTTGACCTTTGGGGTCAACTTCTTGGGAAAATTCAAAGTCACACATCCGAGGAAAGAGCTTAGTATCAAAGCGGAGTAGCAAGACATGTTTTGAACCAAAATAAACAACAACGTACTTAACAGTAAGATTAAACTCTGTTGTGTTTTATTGGAAATTTTCAAGAAGGAGTCTACGGACACCTTTTGAAAATAATCGAAAACTGTATTTAACATCTTTCTTTCAAATCTTTTTTCCGATAATGTTGTTAAATGTAATGTCAAAGTAAAATCTAAGATAAGATATCCGTATTATGTCATTGTTTGAGATTCGTACGATATTAGATTTTTTCAGGCGACGTCGTAAATGTTCTACTAGCTATAGGCCCCAAGAACAAGTTACGAAAATGAAAGATTCTCATCTTTTTACTGAAGGATGAATGTCTATTCCGGGTATTCTTAATATCTTCTTTGCTGTAAAATTCAAACTTCCACAATAAAATGATAACAAATATTCTGGTAAACGATTGCCTTTGAAGATGTACATGTAAAATGACAGAATATGACACCAGAAACGAATGGAATAAAAAGGTTCCTTGATATAAAGCGTGTTAACTGTTAACGACAGAAAAGTCAAGGATTGTCCTTATTTGCGAGAACATTATAAATTGAAATTGTTTGAAAGTCAACTTACTTTTCTTTGCTTTTTTCTAGTTCACAGGTAACTATAAAATGGCAAAGCCTACGTTACAAACAAACCCATAAACTATTCATAACTTACAAGAAATCAAGATTACCTTAACATTTCACGGGTAGTAGTTATATCTCTATCATCAAATTTCATCGAGCATTTACAAAAGATAGGCCTACACATTCCTCATAAAATTGTCAACATATCACAAAACAATCGAAGTATGAAATATAAATTAAAAATCAAACGAGAAAGGCTATATTTGTCTTGGTTATATTTCAAGTGTGGTCTGTAGAGATTAATCTGAACACGACAAATATGCAATGAGTAATTGTGACGCGGAATGATTAATATTCGCCAGGAATCTTGGCGGCATACAATAAGATAGAATACCCGTAATGTGGCCATTTTTGGTATTCATAAAACATCGGCTTTTCTTTTTGAGTGACGTCGTTACGTATCCGGACCTTTTCGGGCGGCGTCGTAAACATTCGGCGATGGAAAGTTCCACCACCGAATGTTTTCGACCTCACCCGAATAATTCAATCTTGGCTAGCCGAAGTTGAACCCACATACGTTTGTATTCACCCTTGGCAGATAGATTTAGTCCGATTTTCTTGAAATCGCGAAACGCCGCCTAGCGGTTGACCTGCTGGTTGTTATGGAGTAGAAACCAATCAAACGTCGCCTTTGACGTTATTTCGTCCGATATTGATGACGTCATTGACGCGCGCTCTCTTTCGCGTTTTACGTCATACGGACTAGGAAATGGTTAACTGCTTTTTGGTCGAGTTTTCGGAAGAATAATAGTGTGTCGAATAAAAATAGAAAATTGCTGTCGATTGCATTCAGATTCTTAAGAAAAATCGCTCATCGTCGCGTTTTTGAGTTGCAAATGCAATGCCTTTTCCCGCCCGTTGTCATTAATTGTTTACTCATAACAAATATATATATCGATCAATTTAATGGGAGAGATAACAGATAACGAACTCTGCTAGAGGGCGCTTCTGGGCTATCGGTTATACCTGTGTGATTTTACTAATACAATTAAAAGGGGCTTATCAGTATAATTCCTAAAATTCATTCATCAGATTATTTATTTACTCAAGATATTTAACTATCTAAATTCTACAGTTTTACCCATTACTAGACAGCAAAATTTTAGATTTTTATCAAATGAAAGATGTTGCAGACGACAATTTCAAGCGATTGAAAGTTTACATTTATGTCTTTCTGGTAAGAAAACATTTTGGAAAAATAGAGAAATTGCTTGCCATAATGTTTTCCAAGGCCTTTATCTTGTGGGACGTCAAAATGTGTATATATAATGGGTTAACTATGTATTGTTTAAAGTGACATTTCAGAATTTTTTGTCATAAATTTTACTTTTATTTTTATCTGAAAGAGCATATTTCCTTATGAAAATTCTGAAAATTTCAAGCCAAAATATTGCGCCGTTTACGAGAAATCTATATTTTTGTGTTAAAATTGAACAAGTTTTTGTGGACAACAGTTCGGATTTATATGCAATTTATCGATTATGTCTCAACTTTAAATGCGTGTTTCTCGCTTATTGACAACAACTTAAAAAAACTAATAGTATTTTACTCATTAGAATAACCAATCTTGACATCAAGACATACTTTAAAAAATTGAAATTTGAATGAAATGTCCCTTTAATATTGTAACCTAACCCAGCAACCTAAATATTGCAGCTTTGTCTTGTACCACTATGTAATGGTCGGAGAGTGCCTTATAAACAGAAATATGCTACTGAAAAAGAAAGACAGAAAGGTTTTTAAAGCAGTGTTGCCACATAAAGAGTTTAATGCCATACGAAATAAAGGCATTATGGTAAATGGGAACAATTTTTGCATTTCACACAATGTTTCATACAAAGAAACACATGCAAATTTGACATTTTAGTTGCTCGGAATTGTCGGCTGCAACACATCTGGTCTATTTATTAAGGATGCATGGTTGACATTATCTTCTAGATTTAATTCTCAAAATGCCTAATGAATAAAACTCCTTCCAACAGGGTTAACCCGTTACCCCACACTGACGCTTTTTGACACCATACAAGACAAAGGGTAAGGAAAAACATTCTGACAAGCAATTTCTTTATTTCCCATAATGTTTTCTATCCAGAAAGACCAAAATTGGAAGATTTTGTTCTCTGAATGACTAAATTAGTATTATCATTATTATAATTATTTGCATGACATTCTTTCATTTGCAAGACATCATGCATACCCAGGTCTAATCCGAGTCTTCTCTGGTGTAAATACACTCTTTGATATTTTGATTTTTCGCTATTTACATCAGAGAGCGTTGCTCTTTGAAAACAGCGGAAAGTTCGGTAACGTTACAAGTAGTGAAGCTTTGTTTTGTGTATCATATCGAATCACTCGGTAAAACACTGTAGGGTATAGATCAATAAATCATTTTTGCCATACCTGACCAAAAATTTCATTTCAAATCGGCCTGCTGGAAGAGTATAACCTTTGGTTTTGAATGGAAGGTCAAGGTAAACAAAGGCTGCTCAGGTGAGGGTTGTTGCAAAACATTGCCTATAAACCTTTTAGAAATACTTTTTGGTCGTAAATTTTTCAACATGTATGACAATAAATGGCTCATTGATCGATATCATCAGGGGTTTTAACGATAGCGTTTAAGATCGGACGGTGAACGATGCGCCACAATTTGTGGAGAACTTCTTGATTTTTTCAAAGAGCAACGCTCTCTGATGTAAATAGCGAAAAATCAAAATATCAAAGAGCGCATTTACATCAGAGAAGACTCGGATTAACCCAGGTCAGACATCACACTTTTAACCAACCATTTAGAGAACATGATATCAAAGGGAGCATTTCAGACAATATCAGAAAACACAACAATGATTACAAAATTTGACATTCTTTACTCAGTTAGTTCGTTTATCAATACATGATAGAAGATAAAACCTCTTTAACTGGTTTTCTGGTGATTGAACAATGAAGAAATTTACATGAATAATTTCGCTATTTTACTACACATTGATTTCCTTTTCACCCTATTTATTGATGCACCTGCATTAACCAATTCTAGCTTAAGTTTAGGAGCACCCTATCCATTATAAACCGATTTCCTATTAAAAGTCATTGTAAAACATGTGTGTATTGGGAGTCAGCTGGTTCTGTTATGACCGGTGTAACTACAGCGCTCCTAGCGGATGAACCTGTTTATCTCTCCCATTGTTTCCAGCGATGACTGAAACCAATGAAAAGGGGTGATCCAGAATTAGCGTTACTGATGCTCATAAATTAATATTTGTGTGTTTTTCTTAATGAAATTTGGCATAATACAAGTACTACTTATATTTGACATGATACGGAAATTTTGGCATTGTCTTTTAATTGCGTCCATGTTGAAAGCGTGTCCATATCAACCAAGGTACGGTTAGGCGGGGCAGGGGTAGAATAACTTAGTTTTTCAATATTCTATTAATATGTTTTTCCGCATTGTTTAGGGATGGAATGTGCCTAGAGTTTTACGTACATACACATATTTCTTATTTTTCTTTCGGTAACAAACATGGTACATGTAACAAAGCCATATTTCACAAGTCGTTAAAATTTTATCTAAGGAATTGTCGCAATCAGACTCGTGAATACCGCATTAGAAAATCTCAAGAAGAGTTAGAAAACTGAACATGATTCTGCTGGTCGACGTCTCGGAGAAGACGAGAAGCAAAGTTACCGGAAACTTTTGACATAATTATTCAACTCCAGTAAAAATACGATAAACGTTTTAATTAATTCGAAAAAGACATTTTTACAGCAACAACCCGTACAGTCAAGCGCCTATCCGCCCAGAGAAGCTGCCCTTTACTTCACAAGCATTTTTACCCTGACTGACCGTATGGTTTGGTCTACCTGGCTAGCCATCATCATGTACCGATGTTCTGTCTGTCTTTAAAGGTCCATGTCATTTCAATGCAAATGCATTTCCACATATTGACAAATTCATCGACTTGCCCATTTCTCTGTTAATTATTGATTTCTGTAGGTGATTTCTCTTACCGAACACAAAACATCACGACGGCACGCCACCAGGTTATCAGATAACGTCAGCTTTCTTCGAAGATTTGTTTACCACATGATCTTGAAAACGCTGTATACATGCCAACATTTGAAATAAAAACGGCAAATTTTCAGAAAATCACTACACATTGTCAACCAAACGCAAGCTTAATTTCCATGGTCCTGACACGCATGGTTATGGTGCACCGGCACGATTTTCATATATACAATTATTTCAAAACTGACCAAAGGCAACGTCGCGTATATGGGTTGCTATGGAGACCGAAAAAGGTGCATAAGAGTGGATAAACTTTATTGTCGTTATACCCCCATATGTATGACATGATTTTCTATACGTGCGTGTTACTTCATAATTTTTGAACACAAAATAAAGAAATGAGAAAGAAATTCCGCGAATTTATCAAACAACCCTCGTATATTACTCTAGGAAAAGAAAGCGGGTAGTAGCTAGAGGAGCAGTCTGGACGCGACGTCAACTAAAGCTGATAAGGGCGTCAACGCTGGAGATCACGCTTCACCATCAAATGCATTTAATACAAGACGGACCTAAGTAATGGTAGAGAGTTTTGGATACTGACAGAAAATTTTACCGTGAATAGGCCCAGCTTTCAGTAGATTCCACATCTACCTAATACAGAAATTCTGGGATAGCGTGTATAGGCGTTCAAGAAATTCTGTATCAAAGATTTCGTCTAGAAGCAAATTCCGTGATAAAATCCCTACAACATATTAATTTACGTGCGCTTGTATGACATTAAAACACTTAAAATCACAAAAAACGGGCGTCACCTGTCTCATCCCCAATCAAAGAAAGCTAAAATCGTTCCTTTTCATCAGTTTAAGCTTCAGAGGAATTTCGGGTATTCCCTTGTATGAAATCTGTACTGAAATGTCCGTTTCAAGGACTTTGGTAAAATAGCTCCACACATTCAATGGATGTTTTCTACAATCGACAAGCAATGGTACATGGATATGTTAAGTGGATGAATTGAACGTCACAGTAAGTGTATTGCATCTCTGGTGACTATGTTGAGGAGTAACGTCAGTATTTTAATATTGCGAACTTGTGACGTCGTGACGTTAGGTGCTTTACCTGTCCCGCCTATGCGTTATATGCAAAACTAGTTTTATTGTAACTTTTTTGTTTTAGGTCCGATTTTGGTGATATTTGGTCCATGGATCATTGATAAATTACATTTCATACTGTAAAAAATTATTTGACTTCGATGTATACGTATTGATAAAGCCAGTACCGCTAATTTTGGATCACCCCACGTACGCTAAGGGTAAATACAGAAACAATGTTACGTCGTAGACGTCACCCTTGGCTTGCGAAGATGGAATAATTCCGACGTAGCGCGTATCTCATTAGGGATGAACTACCTTAAAAGAGAACAATTCTTCCACAAATGGGAACACTTGTGTGGCTTACCGAAATAACAGCAAAATCGTTATTTTGGCCTTATCGCCAAGGAACATTCCTGTCAAGTTTGGATTTAATTGGCCCATTGGTCTAAATTGGCCAAATGGATGACATTATTGACGAATAAAAAATGATTAACCATATTTTTAAAATTAACCAAGGAACATTCTTGACATGATATTTGAGTACAAAGCCGGGAGTTAACGGTACGTAAATGTACAAAGTGATACAAGTTTTCTGCTGAAAACTGCGCAGTTTATTCCCATTTTTGCATAAATGTGTGTTTTCGGGCCATTATCAGCATTGAATAACGAGAAGAAACCGGGCTGATATCGTAAACAAGAGGGCCATTGAAGGCCCTGAAGCGCTCACCTGATATAATAACTTTTTGTATACCAATTTTCAGGTTGATTGTACAAAAAATGTGACCTTTAGGGTGCACACAATTGGCCTTGTGACCTAGAATTGATCAAGACAATCATTATGAATCAATTTTCAGGTTGATTGGACAACAAATGTGGTATCTAGAGTGCACACAAGGTTTTACAAAGATTTGATATCATGACCTAGTTTATGACCCCAGATGACCCAATTTCGATCTTGTCCGAGAATTGATCAAGACAATCATTCTGATCAATTTTCAGGTTGATTGGGCAAAAAATGTGGCCTCTGGAGTGCACACAAGGTTTTCCTAAGATTTGACCCTGTGACCTAGTTTTTGACCCCAGATGACCCAATTTCAAACTTGTCCGAGATTTCATCAAGACAATCATTCTGAGCATTTTTCAGGTTGATTGGGCAAAAAATGTGGCCTCTAGAGTGCAAATAAGGTTTTTCTAAGATATGACCTCCGATCTAGTTTTTGACCCCAGATGACCCAATTTCAAACGTGTCCGAGATTTCTTCAAGACAATCATTCTGATCAATTTTCAGGTTGATTGGGCAAAAAATGTGGCCTCTAGAGTGCACATGTCAGGTTTTAATAAAATTTGACCCTGTGACCTAGTTTTTGACCCCAGATGACCAAATTTCAAACTTGTTTGAGAATTTATCACAACAATCATTCTGATCAATTTTCAGGTTGATTGGGCAAAAAATGTTGCCTCTATAGTGCACACAAGGTTTTTTTTAGATTTGACCCCGTGACCTAGTTTTTGACCCGAGATGACACAATTTCGAACGTGTCCGAGATTTCATCAAGACAATCATTCTGACCTATTTTTTGACCCGTAATGAACCAATTTCAAACTTGTCCGAGATTTTATCAAGTCAATCATCTTGAGCAAATTTCAGGTTGATTGGGCAAAAAATGTGGCCTCTAGAGTGCACAATGTTTTTCTAAGATTTGACCCCAGATGACCCAATTTCGAACCTGTCCGAGATTTCATCAAGACAATCATTCTGATCAATTTTCAGGTTGATTGGGCAAAAAATGTGGCCTCTAGAGTGCACACAAGGTTTTTCTAAGATTTGACCCCGTGACCTAGTTTTTGACCCCAGATGTCACAATTTCAAACTTGTCTGAGATTTCATCAAGACAATCATTCTGATCAATTTTCAGGTTGATTGGGCAAAAAATGTGGCCTCTAGAGTGCACATGTCAGGTTTTACAAAGATTTGACGTTGTGACCTAGTTTTTGACCCCAGATGACCCAATTTCAAACTTGTCTGAGATTTCATCAAGACAATCATTCTGATAAAATTTTAGGTTGATTGGGCAAAAAATGTTGCCTCTAGAGTGCACACAAGGTTTTTCTAAGATTTGACCCCGTGACCTAGTTTTTGACCCCAGATGACTCAATTTTAAACTTGTCTGAGATTTCATCAAGACAATCATTCTGATCAATTTTCAGGTTGATTGGGCAAAAAATGTTGCCTCTAGAGTGCACACAAGGTTTTCCTAAGATTTGACCCCGTGACCTAGTTTTTGACCCCAGATGACCCAAGTTCAAACTTGTCCGAGATTTTATCAAGACAATTATTCTGAGCAAATTTCAGGTTGATTGGGCAAAAACTGTGGCCTCTAGAGTGCACACAAGCCAAAGGTTGACGCACGACGCACGACGCACGACGGACGCCGGACACAGCGGTATCACAATACCTCACCATGAGCACTAGATATCGTGCTCAGGTGAGCTAAAAACTGGTCGTTAATCGAGAGATTCATGTGCGTTATCGGGCCGGCTTTGCACTTAAATATTCTCGATTTGACCCTTCAAAATAAATAATTGTCTCTTTTCCCGCACTTTTTTTTCAACGTCTTACGTAAAATAAGCGACGTTCGCCTTCTGGGCCAAATTATGACGTAACGTCATTTTACCGACGTCACGCATAACAAAAATTTCTCGGAAGATTTTTCAGAACAAAACAACAATGGTGGACAATTTTTATCTCACCTCGGTTCGTTTTTCGCACATATCAAAGAGTTTGGGGTATAGACTAGGAGAAGTTTTCTGTACGAGGCCTAAAAATGGTTCCAGGGAGGACAACTTGTTACAAGCAAGAGACAATGCTTAAACGATTTAGCAATGTCCCCTTAATCACTTAAGCCCTGTCTCTCTGTCCGCATCAATGGTGAAGTAGGTCTAAGTAGGTCAAAGGTCAACTAGGTGAAAAATAAATGGTATATGGGGTATAGTTAAACAATCCGCTATAACTCATTTAGTTTTGGGTTTAGAATAACATATTTGGTATTAAAATGAAGCTTAGACATCGATCTTCATTTTGAAGTATAAATATGCAAATTAGCTGATTCGCATATGCATGATTCTGAAGATTTAATTGGAAGTTTTGATCATTTTTGGTCATTTTTTCAGAGTGTAGTTCGAACGAAAGCTATAGCCCTCTAAGTTGATCGTGTATTTTCACAAATTTGGTACCAAAGTAAAGCCTAGACATCTATCCTCAAGTTAAGTTATGCAAAAAAGCTTAATTGCATATGTACATTTTTTTTATTATTTTCAATTAATTGATGAAAATATCACCCATAAGTGAAAATTTGATACATACAGAGCTTTGCAGCTTCCTGGAAGGATATAATCACATTACATATGTAAAACGTCCTGTCCAAAACAGAAGTTAGAATTTTTAGGTCTTTTTTACAGAATCAGATTGGATAACAGTATAGTAGAGTGTTTGGTTTCCATGGAAACATATATTGTAAAAGTAACTTTTGGGTAAAACGGGAGAAACAGCTATCAGTCACTAAGTCCTTGGTGTACATAAAACAATCAATGTTTTTAATTGAAGACAAGACATCCATTTTTGTTTTTTCCGAATAAGTATGCCTGTGGAGGCTTATTTGCATATTCATAACTTTGAAGAATTTATTTGAACAATTGATGGACTTATAGTCAATTTTTGCGAGTACACCAGAAAAAAACAGACATATCTCGAATAGTTAATGTTATAAATTAACAATTTTGGTATCAAATTGAAGCTTTTAAGCATTCGTCTTTATTTTTGGATAGTTATGCAAATGAAATAATTTGCATATGCATACTTCTGTAGATTTAATTGGAAATTTTGGTGAAATTTTCACAGTTTTTGTTAAGAATTTTACAGGAAAAGGGCTATTCCTTAATTAGTTGATGGTGTTCTCTTACTATTTTGGTGTTACATGTAATATAAAACATAGGACTCCTTTCTTAATTCCAGTTTTGCAAAATAGCTTATTTACATTCCAACATTTTTTTTATTCTATTTTAAATCATGATGAAAATATCACAAATTTGTGAATATTTGGTACTTGCTTTTTAACATACATAGAAGAAACTAAAACATAATGTATAAATTATGCACTACTGTCTGTCCCAAACAGAATTAAGCATTTTGACGTCTTTTTACGAAGGAAAATTGAAATACAGTATGCTAGAGGGTGTTGTTTCTAGAGAAACATATCTTTTAGAATGTGGTAGAGGTTTTATAGGAACAGCTATAACTCACAGTTAACAAAGATCACTCACTAACAACTACTGTATCAAAATGAAGCAAAGACATGTGTCTTAATTTTTTGGGAATATTTTTTCAAATTATCTAAATCATACATTTTTACTAGAAAACTGGGGCTGTTAATTGGCCTCTTCCCCCAGAGATTTTTTCCCGTGCGGTTGTTTTTCCCTTAAAAATCATTTCCCCAAATTAAACAATATTACGGTCCTTGTAAAACAATTTAACTATGTTACGGTCCTTGTAAAACTGTCTTAATTCTGCTTGAAATTTGTATTCTTACCATTAAAAGATTATTTTCAGATCTGTATACGTTTATGAATCCCTATATTGAAGTTTAGAAACTTTTTATCAAAATATCCAATCATAAATTTCCCATGGAGCTGTATTTTCCCAAATCAAGGGTCCCAGGCCCTTTCTCCTTACCCGAGAAATAATACCTGCAAATTGCATTAGCTAACCTGTATTTGGGAAAGAATAATTTACATATATGTTTGCAATGAAAAATGTTGACGAAATGGTCATTGTTGTGAACCAGGGGTAATACGGTTTCTAATCTAATTCTGCTTAATAGGTTGAAGAGCAATTGCATGCAGTATATGGGTGTCCTCTCCTTCTTACCAAATTTTGGATGAAGGAATTCCAAGATTGAAGATAAGACGAAAGAGGTTAAAAGCATGCTACTGCGGAGAGCTGGTTAGGGTTACCAAGGCGTTGACTTCTATTGATCGGGTATCAATAATTGGCACACTAGATGGAAATGTAACATTGTGGAGTTGGAAGAACTAAACAAACAGTGATTGTGTAATCTACTGATTTCCACCAAAGAATAAATCATAGCGATCATAATCATGATTGTTAAGTAATTGTGACGAGATGATTTGCACAAGCAAATAACATGTCTTTATAAGTTTAGATTTTGTTTATAAACATCAGTTTATCTTGTGACCATTGTATGTGTTATACATTAACCCTTTCCCAAACGGCAAAATTTTAGGGTGATCCACTTCAAAAACTGCCACAATTGACAAAATGGAAGTTACTAAAGATACAATTTGTGTAAAATATGACATAGAAAATATTGAGGCAAAAGGAGAAACTGCTGGTTATCAGCAGTGTCTTCTTTTGTCTCAATGTTTTCACAAGCCTATTCAATTAGGGACGTCAAAACCAGGTCTTGTTTGGGAAAGGGTTAACTGAGAAGGTTTGCTGGTAGCAGAATAAAAAGATCTGCAAATCTATTTCAAACAATAAGGTCATATCATCTTACCCCCCCACACACACACACAAACCTACTACCATTTGCAATACACAAAATATATTTGGGTCGATATATTTTGACCTTATACTTTTCCTACATACTCCTTATATTCATGGTTTTGATATCTCACAGCTAGCCCCCTATTGAAACCTATAAATCCTTTGAAAAACTTAAATTTCAGAGCAAAACTTAAAAACCTTTACTTTTTTGCCAGAAAACCTTTTCAACCACAAAATAGCCTGTAATTTTCACTCAAAACCTGTATATTTGCTCTGGCTGGTTGTCTTGCAAGCTTAAAGCAAGCGATGGCTTTCGTTCTGCATTATCCCTCTTTATGCGTAGTTTAACAATGAAAATATCACCAGATGCCGCCAAATCTTACCCAAAATTTTAAAATTTTCGATCCCGTATACCCCCTTACGAAACAAGTGCGTAAAATGACTTTGACTGTATATTTTCTACGAAAATGGCCATTATTAACTTTCATGTTTTTCATATTTTACACTAAAAGGTCTTTATTTAGATAAATGTGAGCCTTATGAAAACCTTTAGTTCTATTTTGGTATGCTAGGAGGCCTGCTACAGACTATTAGTTATAGTCCCAAGGGAACAGACCAAAACACCAAGAACCTATTTTATTTCTATTTTCTTAATATCTTTTTTGCTTTATTTCAATATAGGTACATAAAAGTGACAGATACAGGATTGATTGGAACGATAATTATTACTAAATGAATATTCTAACATAGTAAAAGGTTAAATATTGTCCATGGATTTGTCAGGTTTATTGTTATGGGGTAAGCTAAAACAATCACAGGTCCAAAGATTTCCGCTATTTATATACCATCAGTTTATCTGTGTCTACTCCAAAAACATATCAGCTGTGTATCAACGTGGTAATTCTAGACTTAGTATTTGAAAAGACTAATTGATTGAACATATTTATTGAATAATCATGATGGGATTGTGAAGAAGACCGTAGGAACAAAGGCGGGGGGGGGATGGGGGTCTATGCATGGCTAAGCCCCCTCTCCCAAGTTGTCCAAAAATGCCGAATTTTCCTTATTTTTCACTGAAAATGTAGGGAAATACCAATTTAGCCCCCCCCCCCCCCCAGTATTCAGACACACTGGGCTTCAGCTACCCCAATATAAAATTACTTCCTACTGGCATGTGAAGGATGGATAAAAGTTAAAACACACAAAATGTCACATGTGCTGGGTGATTTGCATAATAAGAGATACACGCAGAACCGAAGAGTTCGATTTCTTTGTCAGGTGTAATTATCAAAATTGCAATGATGGCAGTTAACCTTCTGTTTACAGAAATATATTACATGTATGCCATTAATGTATGAAACGTATTGAAACATGAATACATCTTTAAAGGCACGCATGCAGGGTTGTCAGACGTACAAACATATAAATATATTAAAGAAATATCGTATACAATGGTCAACCTAGATGCACATGTAGCTAGATAATTTCTGTTCAAGGAAATTTTAAATGAAGTTCGTTTAGTCCTTCTAAATCATGTCTGTATAATTATAATTGATTTACCCGCTCCTTATATTTATTGTAACATTTATGTGAATCTGAACCTTGATAGATATTTAAAAACTTGGTTCTAGCACTGAATTCCCTTCCTTTTGGATCTAGATAATACAGTGCAACACACAGAAATGCAAACTGCCATTCACCATGTTGATCTGATTCCTGAAAAGTCTAGCATGGACCCCGTTAATGTCTTATACGAATAATAAGATAATAAGATATTGAGAGGAGTATTATCAGCTGTCTTTTATGCCGTTTTGTTTTATTTGGAGTTTTGTTTAATCAAATTGCACTTTTGTGTATACTAGATAAATATTTGTTTAAAGAGTCGTAGTTTTGACATTGTGATGTTCGTATTTGAGCGGTATCAGGCTCACATGCTGTTTTATTTAATTGTCTTTTTCGATCATAAAATCTGATTAATTTTCAGGAATATGTACTACAAATCCATGCAAATATGATTTCAAAACAATAATTTCCTTTAACATATCTTTACATTTATCATAGAATAACATTTATGTTTAAGACGTATTGTTACATCAAAGTTTGCACTTTTTGTATTTTCTTGAAAAATTTACCCCACCCACTTTTAGCTATAGCTACAGACGTAAGCTAAAGACTAATTCTGTGAACAAATATATATAAGTCAAGAACAGGTTTCTATGCAATTTTTAAGCATAATTTCACAAACACAAACATACATTTGGTATTTTCTAAACTTTTTTTTCATTTTAGACAAAACTTATTTTTGTGATTTTTGGCCATTTTTCGCTATATTTATGTATATTAACAAAAATACACTGTAAAAAAGTTGCATATTATTGTTGTAAGTGAAAGTGCAAATCATCAGCTTCATTTTGATACCAAAACAATTGTTCTAGCTTTATAAATGAGTAAGTTATGGGGCATTTTAGGAGGCATGTGTGACAAATGCACCGAATGACCTTTGACCTGAATAAAATCCCTTTGCGCCATTGATTCGGACAAAGAGACAGGGCTAGAATCGACCGTGATATATAATTGAATCATTCTATATATGTTTCCTGCTTGTAACAAATTGTCCTCCCTGATTTGATTTTTCAGATTTTCACTACCAGTCTAGTAAGCAATCATTGAAATTGTATGCTTTTTATGCAATAATAGCGTCAATTCACGTATTTTTCGGTAGTTAACATTCGCAGAGGCCCGCAAAATACGAAAACGACCTTCGTACATCGCACTCGGGCATTAACGTATTTCTTGGGCCTCTGCGAATGTTAACAACCTCAAAAACGTGAATTAACCCTATATTATTGCATTGCAATAACGGTCCGAAAATAAACATTCTAATCATTAATCATAATTTCTTTATTTTATTTCTGTAACCACGAAAGATTTTATTTGTTTTTAGAATTTCTGAATATCTCTAAATGGCAAAATTTTGGACCATTCCTAATTCAAAGATGTTGCAGAGGACAATTTCAAGTGCGTGAATTTTTACAATTTTTTGTTGTTTTTCTTTACAAAACATTGTGGAAAATGAAGAAATTGCTTGCCACAAGCATTTTCTTCATTTTCTTCGTGTTTACCAAAGCCATTATTTTGTGAAAAGTCAAAAGGAGTCACTGTGTGGTAACGGGTTAAGCATTACCTGACAGTATTTTAAAGTCCGAACTATTATTCAATTTACATCACGGGATTCTGAGCGTAAATAGAACCCTGTGGGAGTTTCTTATAGGAGAAACCATATCTTTTGTTCTGTTTAAGGACATATTGAACAAAGAGAATTAAACTTGTAACTGAGAGTAATTTCATTTATACTTACAGTGTTTTAGTTTTAATTGATAGGCTAATAACTTAGTAATGAAAGTAAAACCTATTCATGCATATAAGATTACGGCACGGAAGCTGCAGAGACTAAGCAGAAGGTTACGCAATAGAAATACTCTGGGGAACTTCCGGGGATGCGTGGCTCTGTCTATGGGAGCACGATTTTGGAACCAAAACACGTGAGTTTTCCTCTTTGTTGTTCTTTTTTCTTTAGGTGCTTAAAAGCGGAAAAACTGGGAATGTCATGCCCCCTAAAACCGTTTATCTGTCTGTTCTAATTATGTTGGACTCAAAGTCGGAAAGATGTTCACAGGATCATAGTTGTCGTGTATCCATCCGATATTATTTTTTCTTATTCAACTCACGTCCTCTAGATTGAAAGACACAGACGTCAGCGACTGATCTATCCTGGCTAAACACTACTACAGTAGTACTACAGCACTACATCTATCGACGGCTGGGAAAAATCTCTCTACGGCTAGACGAATATTTGTATATGACTATACGAACATCTGCCTGTGACTAGATCGACAGATTATGTCTATGACTAGACTGACACATGTCTTTGACTAGACTAACATCGGTCTGTAGACTGACATCTGTCTTTGACTAGACGGACATCTGTCGGTGGCTGGATGGCAATGTTTGAAACATAGTTCGAAGGATCTATACAAAACTGTTGTGAGAAAATTGCTTTTTTTATGTTGTACGAATCAAAATCACGAGTCGACTACAATGGACAACACGGATAACTAAAAAATCGAGCAAAGGTTCGGATTGCTAACAAAACTTGCTTCGGCCATTCAATACGGCAGAGAATCACGTGACACAACAACAGCCGAATATTGCCGAATATCTTTAATGATTACGTTAGTACGTGACTAATTTGTAAAAGGCTTAAAGAAGAAAGAGAGAGGCAGAAAAAAACCAGACTGGCAGTGTTGTTGTTGTTGTTGTTGTTGTTGTTGTTGTTGTTGTTGTTGTTGTTGTTGTTTCACATGATCTCTCGCCATGTACAAGTAAATTAAAAACTAAAAGGCCTGTTAGGGTAGAAAATCCGTAATGTGGTCATTTTGAGGTTTGTTAGGCCTAAATAGCTGATATTTTTGAGCGGCGTCGTTACGTATACGTAACTAACATAATTTACCAGAATCCATTTGGTCCAAATCACAAAATTGTCTTCGCCTACGATTTTTTAAGTATTCATTGTTCTTTGATACTCAAATGTCTGCCCCTAACACATCTGATGTAATTTATTGCCTTTTATGTTTTGAATTCGGCTACATAATAGCCTGGCTGGTGAATATGGAACCCAATTCCACTAAACTTCGTTCCTTCGTGTTGGTCAACCTCTCAAACTGCTCCGTTCTTTCTGGTTTGTTCTTTATTACTCGGTAGAAAGGGAATGTATTTCATCAACCGACTGGCTAGAAGTGATTTTGGTAGTAAAGGGAGATAAACCTCGTATCCTTCGTTGTAATAGGTCCGGTCGAGTTCTGTGTCGTCATCGTCACCCTTTTGCCAGGCTGCTATTCCGCGTTCCTCCCTCGTTCCTGTAAAAATATTTCATCAGTCATACCGGTGTTAGAGAAAAAACAAGATACGTTTGTGAAACACAAAACCCCCGAAATGGCACAAGTTAAGTTTTCGGACAAACCGACAGACTGACAGACGGACAGACAGACACAAGTAAAACAATATAGCCCTATCATTCGATACGGGGGAATAAGAACACAGATCTACGCTTAAACTTGGCTTATCTTTTATGCAAGTTGATCATTAAATAATGAGTCTACTTTAGTCAGTAATGTAATAAATTAATCTCGTATAAAATTCTTAATATTTCAAATTAGACGATGTCATTTAAGACCATATCTCCTTAATGATCTATGGGAGGAATGTAATTTGGCAATGTGATAAACAACATAACGTCACTTTTCAACAAAAATCTCGTAACTGCAGCTTGTTTTAAGCTGCAGTTACGAGGTTTTCGTTGAAAAGTAGCGATAATCTACATACCCGGCACAGTATTGTCCAAAAAACAGGCTAGTATGGTGCCCACTAAATTAGGGTTACCTAGTAACATTGCAACCATTCGGTCAAATCCGTCCATCCCTGTGTAAAAAAATCATTTTTAGATGCGACATGGGCTTCCGTTCGAGACAAACTTAACTTATTATGAAAAGTAGATCTTATATTGTTCTAATCATTATCTAACAATTATCATGATTCTTAAAACTCAAATAACAAAATTACTCTAACATTATCTGTAAGCTTTTATTTGTAAAAAAAAATGACATATCTCTCAAAACCCCATATTTCTGAACAATTAAGGTATCTTAGCCACCTATTGGTCCGTATATTTGGTATGGTGTCGAGCGCTGGTGACGACTTCAAAAGTAAATGCCAGGTAGACTTACATAATTATTAAATGATGGTGTCTTTTCTTCCGAATCGACGTAACTATATGAACAACAAGAGCTGTCCGAAGACAGCGCGCTCGACTTTCTAAGTTGCTTAGTATAAAGGGGGCATTACTCCAAATACAGTGGTCCAAGGGTCATGGGCCCTGATAGTAAGGTAGAGGGTGTGATGGTGAATAAGTATTCCAAGTTTGGGTTGAATCCCTTTGATAGTATGGAAGTTATTAATGTTTGAAAAAACTTTAACCTTGGTTGCAACGCCAACGCCAACGCCGACGCCAACGCCAACACCGACGCCGACGCCCGGGTGACAGTATAAGCTCTCATTTACTTCGAAAAGTCGAGCTAAAAATATACGTTACCGGTATTAATTGGATTCCCCACTTTTTCCACCCAGGTCGGTACGAGTAGTCCGAAAAACGTTGATAGTCCGAGGATAGCCATGTTCCTAGGGGACGTCATTGACGTTACCTAAAATACCGAGGTAAACAACGTCAATGTACGTAGATTTAACTCTTTCCAACACAAAACCTGGTTTTAATATCTAGAAAAAACAAACATGGGCAGGTATTTAGACAAAAAAAGAAGGAATTTAAGACAATGAGCATGGAACGGTCAAAATCTTTGGAAAATGGCATCAACAAACGACAAAACTTAGATCACGATGAATATGATACTACAGGACAAAACAGAACAGATATGAATTTAAACAATACCGTCTTTTATGTTACATCAAAACAAGACAATGTAGTAAGACTACGCAGTAAAGTGTCAGCGCAAGGACTCGTTTAGAGACAGGGAAACTCGAAATATTAAACACCTACCTATGACGTACTAAATGGTTCAAAAGTCTATAAAGATCGTGCACGCATAGAATATACGCGTCCACGCATATATTTTCAACTGCTCGCGTAAATTCTATGCGTCGACGCGCAAATTTTACGCGAGCAGGAGTAAAAAATTTGAAACCGAGGCTGGTAAATGGGAGAGGCGGTTAGAAACCTTTCCATTTATGCCATAAAATTGATAAATGAAACAAAGGATCTGATTGGTTAATAGATAAAATACGCGTCGACGCGTATATTTACGCGAGCAGTTGAAAATTTACACGTCGACGCATAAATTTTCAACTGCTCGCGTAAATTTTATGCCTCGACGCGTATTTTTTATGCGTGCACGCTCTAGATAGACTTTTGACCCATTTGGTACGCCATACCTACCTCTAAGTTTGAGATGACGACACCAAAAAAGATGCCATAGAGTACAACAATTGCTCCCCCAAGCACCGGGTATGGTATAGTTATAAATACAGCAGAAATCTTCCCGAATATACCGAATATGATGTAGATAATTCCTGTACAAATGAACACCCAGCGACTTGCAACCTATAATAAGGAAATAGTAACAAGTCTAGAGGCTTTCGATGTCTAAATAAAAATAGATGTGCGACGGGAGTACATGTGCTATAAGGTAAATACCGAAGGCTTAGCTCGTGGTTTTTGTCTTAACATGAATTGTAATCCCTAGCATAGATGTTGTACTTGGACAATAAAAACCTCTAATCATGTATTTATTTCCATTACAACGAACATTCTCTAAAATCTAAAATCAGAGAAGAACGAAAAAAGTAATAGAAAAGTAGGATAATGTTGATAGCTATTCCCGTTTAGCTTTTGTTTGTTTGTTTTTGAATTTTTGCATTGATTTTGAAAGTTCTGTCTAATTAGTTCTTCAAATTCATACGTGAGGATGGAATGAACTAGAGATCAAAGTTTTACCTTTGTAACCCCTATCGCTCCTACATTTCCACCATAAGTTGAGGTAGCGTGCCCACAGCCAACGGCGCCTGCTATTAAACTACACGTACCCTCAATCATAATGCCTCTGTTTACCGCGTGGGATGGTGGCGCCGGAACACGACATACCCTTGCGCATGCGTAGTAGTCTCCGATTGAATCGAGGACCGAGATGAATGTTGCTATGAGACAAGCGACAAATGCAGGACCCGAAAATCCAATAGAGCCAAACTGTCCTGACAAAAAGTACGAACAGAAATATTAAACACCCGTATAAGGCTGTATATGTAAAATGACATGAAATATAGCCCAGGTTAATGTATTATTAAAGTAGGTCTAACACCAAGGTCAAGGTCACAAGGTCCAAGGTCATGGTCAAATGTGAAAGGTCTTGGTCGTAGGTGTCCATGTGTCAAATGTCAAGGCTGTATGTGTAAAAGGACATATATCGGCTAGGTTAAAGTTTTTTTTAAAGTAGGTTAAAGTCCAAGGTCAAGGTCACAAGGTCCAAGGTCATGGTCAAATGTGAAAGGTCTTGGTAAGATGTGTCCATGTGTGAAATACCAAGGCTGTATGTGTAATAGCACATAAGATATAGGCCCAGTTTAATTTTTTTAAAAGTAGGTCAAACTCCAAGGTCAAGGCCACATGGTCCAAGGTCATAGTCGTATGTGATAGGTCTAGGTCGGAGGTTTCCATGTGTCAAATATCAAGGCTGTATGTGTAAATGGACATGACATATCGGCCAGGTCAAAGTTTTTTAAAAGTAGGTCAAACTCCAAGGTCAAGGTCACAAAGTCCAAGGTCATGGTCAATTGTGAATGGTCTTGGTAAGATGTGTCCATGTGTGAAATATCAAGGCTGTATTTGTAAAAGGTCATGAGATATATGCCGGGTTTATTTTTTTATAAAGTAGGTCAAACTCCAAGGTCAAGGTCACAATGTCCAAGGTCATGGTTAAATGTGAACGATGTTGATAGGAGGTATCTATGTGTGAGATATCAAGGCTGTATGTGTAAAAGGACACGGGATATAGGCAAGGTTAAGAATTAAGCGTAAAAATCAACAAAGGGCAATAACTCCAAAAATTTGATTGGCAGAATTACAGTTCTTGTGCACTGCACCTCTCCATAATGAGATCTATCCACCTGTAAAGTTTCATGATTCTACCTTACATACTTTTTGAGTTATGCACCGGACAATAATCACGTTTGAAAATCAACAAAGGGCAATAACTCAAAAAATATGATCAGCAGAGTTACGGTTCTTGTACACTGCACCTCTCCATAATGAGATCTATCCACATGTAAAGTTTCATGATTCTACCTAACATAGTTTTTGAGTTATGCTCCGGACATGAATCAAGTTTGAAAATCAACAAAGGGCAATAATTCAAAAAAAATTATCAGCAGAGTTACGGTTCTTGTGCACTGCACCTCTCCATAATGAGATCTATCTACCTGTGAAGTTTCATGATTCTACCTTACACACTTTTTGAGTTATGCTCCGGACAAGAATCAAGTTTGAAAATCAACAAAGGGCAATAACTCAAAAAATTTGATCGACAGAGTTACGGTTCTTGTGCACTGCACCTCTCCATAATGAGAGCTATCCACCTGTAAAGTTTCGTGATTCTACCTAACATACTTTTTGAGTTATGCTCCGGACAAGAATCAATTTATAAAATCAACAAAGGGCAATAACTCAAAAAATTTGATCGACAGAGTTACAGTTCTTGTGCACTGCACCTCTCCTAAATGAGATCTATCCACCTGTGAAGTTTCATGATTCTACCTTTAATACTTTTTGGATTATGCTCCGGACAAGAATCAAGTTATAAAATCAACAAAGGGCAATAACTCAAAAAGTTTGATCGGCAGAGTTACGGTTCTTGTGCACTGCACCTCTCCATAATGAGATCTATCCACCTATAAAGTTTCATGATTCTACCTTACATACTTTTTGAGTTATGCTCCGGACAAGAATCAAGTTATAAAATCAACAAAGGGCAATAACTCAAAAAATTTGATCGGCAGAGTTACGGTTCTTGTGCACTGCACCTCTCCATAATGAGATCTATCCACCTGTGAAGTTTCATGATTCTACCTTTAATACTTTTTGAGTTATGCTCCGGACAAGATTTGGTCTACGGACAGACCGACCGACCTGCGGACCGACCGACCGACCGACCGACCGACCTTCCGACCGACCGACCGACCGACCTTCCGACCGACCGACCGACCGACACTTGCAAAACAATATACCCCCATTTTCTTCGAAAGGGGGCATAATTATTTGGTTTAGCGGCACTTTTATTGAAAGCAGTGACATGCGCACATTGAAGCAATCGAGTTGCTAGTGTTAAGTACGAATTTGGAAACTAGAAACTGAATGGAATGACTAGGCCCTATATCAATTCAGTAAGATAACATTTTTGACGCAAAGCAAAAATTTAATTGATGATTTCCTGACACGTAATTGGGTTGACCATTTTTTAATAATATGACAGAAACAGGTGTACAATTTGGCATTTTTTCTAGACATTGTAGAAATACTATTCATTACAATCCACTATCAGGTACATGGAAGCATAGTTAGACAAATCTTTTATAATTGGGAAATTTGCGTACCTGACACCGACAACGTTCATAGCAACTGTAGTAACACCACTCATAAACAATGTGGAACTGAGCAGCCGGGACTTGAACATGTTGTTATCGGAGGCACAAACAGCCTCGGCTACTAGAAGTGAAACAGCGAGCTGCGCCGACAATGATATTAACCCTTGCTGGAAAGTAAGTATTATGAAGCTGGATTATATAGATCAATGAGCCAGGATCTGGGAAAAGGTCCCTTAAAGCTTTTGAGCCCAACATGATTCAAGATCATCCTGCGTATACACGCAGTCTGATCATGAACCATGTTGGTATCAAGTATCTCTTTCGTGGCCTGTAGCAACCATGAGACAGCAGCATGGATCCAGGTAATACTGCACTTTTAATGCACAGGCTGGCCATGAAACAAGACGGTCTAAAATGATATAAGGGACCTTTTTCCAGATCCTGGCTCAATTATGACTTTGGATAAGTGATATCACGGCATGCG
Source organism: Fragum sueziense (assembly GCA_963680895.1). Lineage (NCBI taxonomy): Eukaryota > Metazoa > Mollusca > Bivalvia > Cardiida > Cardiidae > Fragum > Fragum sueziense. The sequence goes on from OY804606.1 coordinate 34,664,006, forward strand.
ACAGAAAATAGTTTTAAAAAATCCTAATTGTTCTCATCATTTACCTTTAGAAGGAATGTGGGATTTGGGGTTAAAAATCAATCGGAGAGTCAGGAAGATACTTTTAGGGGTTAGATGAAATGGCTGAAATAGTTTACGAAAGAATTATGTAGTGTGATTAAATTTTTCAACCTCTTGCAAAAGGCAAATTTTGTCGAAATATCGAATCAAGTAATTTATTATACATGTAGTGTACTTTTAAATTGTTCAATCTAGGGAATAAATCATTCAGCTATAAAACTATAAAACTACATTTCTACCATGCGCGTTTAATGGCAAAAGTGATTAAATTATATCATAACAAAGTCATGTGACATCCCACCAATATTTGTTTAACCCTTTCCCAAACAAGACCTGGTTTTGACGTCCCTAATAGAATAGGATTGGGAACACATTGAAACAAAAGAAGAAACTGCTGATAACCAGCAGTTTCTCCTTTTGCCTCAATATTTTCTGTGCTATTTTGTACACAAATCCAATCTTTTTCAACATCCATTTTGCCATCTCCAGCAGATTTTGAATTGTACCATCCTAAAATTTTGCTGTTTGGGAAAGGGTTAAGCTCCCCTTCGACTTCGCTGTTGTCGGTGACTGCGGAAAGTGGTGGTGTTGTGCGGAACTCTTCAACAGAAAGTCTTTAATAGAATCTGAGTGACACTACCAATTCCCATTGCAACGGAACACGGCGATGTTGCACGATTTTTTTTTCCAAATTGCATTCCTTAATTCCTTTGTTCTACTTTTCGAATGATAGGTTGAAAACTTTGGTCATCCACCACTCTCCTAAACAGCAAAGTTTCATTTTTCTATTGAAAGTTGTTAAGGGCGACGTAATGTATGTATGATGAGATTGAATAGAGTTAGTTAATGCTTTTGAGGTCGTTAACATTCGCAGATGCTCAAGAAATACAAGTGAATTGCGTTTTTTTTTAATTTTGCGGGCCTCTACGAATATCAACGACCGAACAATACGCGAAATGACACTATCAATGCACACAAAAACACATTTAAATGATTCCTTATCCCCAAATCTAATCATGAACTTAAAAACTTATCAAGGTGAGATTAAAAGTGTACGCAGTTTTTGTTTTATAATCTTATAAATTGTTTTTTCATGCAAGACGTCAATAAAACGACGTTTCGTTATATTTTGGTGCAATTTAAGTTAACGCCATTTTATTCACTGCGCGAAATAAGACGTTGAGAAATTTTGCAGACAAAAACAACAATTGTTTACTTTGATAGCCCATAAACGACAATACCCTTCCGGTTTCTTTTTGTTAATGCATGGCTATATAACGAAATCGACCTGGAATTATACATTTTATGCATTAATGTACATTATTGCATAAAATGTGTGTTTTCAGTCCGTTATTGGCATTGAATAACGGGAAGAAATCGGTCCGATATCATGAAAACCGGTCTATATTCAGTGCGATATCGGACCAGCTTTGTAGTCAAATATCCTCGATTTGAACCTTCAAAATAAACATTTTTCTCTTGTTTCCCGCGAAATTTTCAATGTCTTACGTTAAATAAGCGACGTTCGCCTTTTGGTGCCAAATTTATGAAATAATAACAAGTTTAGCGGTCTTTATTGCCAATAAAACCCGATGTGCGACGGACTACATGTGTAGGTAAAAACCGAGGCGCACAGCGCCGAGGTATTTGCCTTAACATGTAGTCCAGAGCACAGAGGTTTTTATTGCGCAATAAAGACCGCTAAACTTGTTATTATCTCCATTATAACACTCTAAATAAAAAACGCACATTAGAAATGTGTTATTTTGTGAAAATGCTGCCATGAACTAGTTTTCGGCGTAGGAAACGCATTGTCGTTTAAGTGACGTCATTTGACGTTACCTTGACGCCATGTGACGTTTTGGCGCATACACAAAGCATAATTACATAGGGTTTTTATTGTAAATAAAACCCGATGCAGTTCTTCTTTCGCTATATATGGATTTTACGGAAAAGTGTTATAATATGACGTAACGTCGTTTTACCGACGTCACGCATAACAAAAAGTTCGCGGAAGATTTATCAAAACAAAACAACAATGGCGGACATTTTCTATCTCACATCGGTTCATTTTTCGCACATATCAAGGAGTTTGGGGTAAGCAATCATTGGAATTTTATGCTTTTTATACAATAATAGCGTCATTAGGGCCTACACGTATTTTTCGGTCGTTAACATTCGCAGAGGCCCGCAAAATTGGGCCTCTGCAAATGTTAACGACCTAAAAAAACGTGAATCAACCCTATAATAATGCAGAAAAAGGTTTAGAAAAAAAGGCCAATATGATGGATATCAACATTTTATTTTTGCCTCAATCTTTTTCCAAAGCCTTTTTTTAACGACGTCAAAACTAGGTCTTGTTTACGAAATCCGTATAATGTATCCCATCCATTGCACTTCGTGCTATTTCGGGCATCATCCGTGGCAACGTAAATTGACAGTGGTATACCATCGACAATTTCCGTTGCAACAGATGACTCCAAAGTTGCACGACGTGTTTTTTTTTTTTTTTTTTTTTTTTTTTTTTTTGTATCAAATGATGGATTGGGTGCCTCACGATTATTTTCTATCGTCAAATGTAGGCTATATATTCAAAACTCACCTGTAGTCCACAAATGATGGTAATGTGTATGGGTGGGGTATCATTTATACCATACAGCAGCAGGGCTTTATTTGCCAGGTTCTCTACGGACACTTTAACATCTACATCATCTTTATCGCCTTCATTCAGTAGTTGGTTTTCTTTCTTGTTCTTGTCCGAACTATTTACGTTATCACTAGGCATTGCTGTAGTATCTCGGCTTTCTAGTGAGATATTGTGTAATTGTTTCACTCTTATCAGGGGAGCAAAAGTAGATCTAAACCAACCATATAAACGACTAAAATTCCATTCGTTTTTTTTTTTTTTTTTTTTTTCATTGGAATTTTTCAAGGAGTCTACGGACACCTTTTGAAAATAATCGAAAACCGTATTTATCATCTCTTTCTTTCAAATCTTTTTAACGATATTGTTATTAAATGTAATGTCAAAGTAAAATTAAAGATAAGATATCCGTATTATGTCATTGTTTGAGATTCATACGATATTAGATTTTTTTCAGGCGACGTCGTAAATGTTCTACTAGCTATAGGCCCTACGAATAAGTTTCGAAAATGAAAGATTCTCCTCTTTGTACTTTGTACCTTAAATCAGCACATTATTAATATTCTAGTTAAAGTTGCCAAGTAACACAAAATTATTATCTTATTTGCTGTAGAATTCAAACTTCCGCAATAAATGATAACAAATATTCTGGTAAACGATTGCCTTTGAAGGTGTACATGTAAAATGCCAGAATATGACAGCAGAAATAAATGGAATAAAAAGGTTTCTGGATATAAAGCGTGTTAACTGTTGACGACAGAAAAGTCAAGGATTGTCATTATTTGCGAGAACATATAAATTGAAATTGTTTGAAAGCCAACTTACTTTTCTTTACTGTTTTCTAGTTCACAGATAACTATAAAATGGCAAAGTCTACGTTACAAACAAACCCATTAACTATTCATAACTTACAAGAAATCAAGATTACCTTAACATTTCACGGGTAGTAGTTATATCTCTATCATCAAATTTCATCGAACATTTACAAAAGATAGGCCTACACATTCCTCATAAAATTGTCAACATATCACAAAACAATCGAAGTGTGAAATATAAATCAAAAATCAAACGAGAAACGCTATATTTGTCTTCGTTATATTTCAAGTGTGGTCTGTAGAGATTAATCTGAACCCGACAAATATGCAATGAGTAATTGTGACGCGGAATGATCAATATTCGCCAGGAATCGTACACTGTGCTAAATCTTGGCGACAAACAATAAGGTAGAATACCCGTAATGTGGCCATTTTTGGTATTCATAAAACATCGGCTTTTCTTTTTGAGTGGCGTCGTTACGTATCCGGACCTATTCGGGCGGCGTCGTAAACATTCGGCGATGGAAAGTTCCACCACCGAATGTTTTCGACGTCACCCGAATAATTCCATCTTGGCTAGCCGAAGTTGAACCCACCTACGTTTGTATTCACACTTGGCAGATTTAGTCCGATTTTCTTGAAATCGCGAAACGCCGTCTAGCGGTTGTCTTGCTGGTTGTTATGGAGTAGTAACCAATCAAACGTCTCCTTTGACGTTATTTCGTCCATTATTGATGACGTCATTGACGCGCGTTCTCTTTCGCGTTTTACGTCATACGGACTAGGAAAAGGTTAACTGCTTTTTGGTCGAGTTTTCGGAAGAATAATAGTGTGTCGAATGAAAATAGAAAATTGCTGTCGATTGCAAGAGATTCTTAAGAAAAATCGCTCATCTTCGCGTTTTTTGAGTTGCAAATGCAATGCCTTTTCCCGCCCGTTGTCATCAATTGTTTACCCATAACAAATGTATGAATCGATCAATCTAATTGTTTCCAGCGATGTCTGAAACCAATGAAAACGCTTTCCAGGACACAAAAAACGGACTAAATACGTCAAGGGTAAATACAGAAACGATGTTACGTCGTAGATGTCACCCTTGGCTTGCGAAGATGGAATAATTCCGACGTAGCGCGTATCTCATTAGGGGTGAACTACCTTAAAAGAGAACAATTCTTCCACAAATGGGAACACTTGTGTGTCTTACCGTCTTATCGCCAAGGAACATTCCTGTCAAGTTTGGGTTTAATTGGCCCATTGGTCTAAATTGGCCAAATGGATGACATTATTGACGAATAAAAATGACGAACCATATTTTTAAAGTTAACCAAGGAACATTCCTGACAGGATATTTGAGTACAAAGCCGGTAGTTAACGGCACGTGAAGGTATATAGTGATACACTTTTTCTGCTGAAATCCGCGCAGTTTCTTCCCATTTTTTGCATAAAATGTGTGTTTTCGGGCCGTTATCAGCATTGAATAACGAGAAGAAACCGGGCTGATATCGTAAAAAACTGGTCGTTAATCGAGAGATTCACGTGCGATATCGGACCGGCTTTGCACTTAAATGTCCTCGACTTGACCCTTCAAAAATTATTGTCTCTTTTCCTGCAAAATTTTCAAGGTCTTACGTAAAATAAGCGACGTTCGCCTTTTGCACCAAATTATGACGTAATGTCGTTTTACCAACGTCATGCATAACAAAAAATTCTCGGAAGATTTATCAGAACGAAACAACAATGGCGGACATTTTTTTTAATCTCACCTCTGTTCGTTTTTCGCACATATCAAGGAGTTTGTGGTAAGTAATCATTGAAATTTTATGCTTTTTATGCAATAATTTAGTGTCAATTCACGTATTTTTCGGTCGTTAACATTCGCAGAGACGGTCCGAAAATAAACATTCTAAGTATTAATTATAATTTCTTTATTTCATTTCTGTAACCACGAAAGATTTTTATTTGTTTTTAGAATTTCTGAATAACTATATAGTTTATACCATTGGGCGAGACTTACATATCAAGATCCGTTTTGTTGATTGCAACATCTTTCAAATTGGAAGAGTTTATGCCGCTTTGAAAAGAGTTAAAGAGTTAACCCATTACCAAATGACAATTTAGACCATTTCTAATTCAAAGATGTTGGAGAGGACAATTTCAAGAGCGTGAACTTTTACAATTTTTTGGTGTTTTTCTTTAAAAAAAAAAACATTGTGGAAAATGAAGAAATTGCTTGCCACAAACAATTTCTTCATGTTCTTCATTGTTTTCCAAAGCCATTTTCTTGTGAAAAGTAAAAAAAGAGTCACTGTGTGGTAATGGATTAAGTATTACCTGACAGTATTTTTACGTCCGAACTATTATTCGATTTGTATCACGGGATTCCGAGCGTAAACAGAACCCTGTGGGAGTTTCTTATAGGAGAAACCATCTCTTTTGTTCTGTTTGAGGACATATTGCAAAAAGAGAATTAAACTTGTAACTGAGAGTAATTTCATTTATACTTGCAGTGTTTTAGTTTTAATAAATAGGCTAATAACTTAGTCATGAGAGTAAAACCTATTCATGCATATAAGATTACGGCACGGAAGCTACAGAGACGAAGCAGAAGGTTACGCAATAGAAATCATCTGGGGAACTTCCGGGGATGTGTGGCTCTGTCTATGGGAGCACGATTTTGGAACCAAAACACGTGAGTTTTCCTCTTTGTTGTTCTTTTTTCTTTATGTGCTTAAAAGCGGAAAACTGGGAATGTCATGCTGCCCCAAAACCGTTTATCTGTCTGTTCTAATTATGTTGGACTCAAAGTCGGAAGGATGATCACAGGATCATAGTTGTCGGGTGTCCACCCGATATTATTTTTCTTATTCAACTCACGTCCCCTAGATTGAAAGACACAGATGTCACCGACTGATCTATCCTGGCTAAACACTACTACAGTAGTACTATAGTACTAAATCTATCGACGACTGGGAAAAATCTCTCTACGGCTAGACGAATATTTGTATATGACTATACAAACATCTGTCTGTGACTAGATCGACATCTGTCTATGACTGGACTGACATCTGTCTACGACTGGACTGACATCTGTCTACGACTACACTGACATCTGTCTTTGACTACACTGACATCTGTCTTTGACTACACTGACATCTGATTATGACTATACTGAAATCTATCACTAGAATGACATCTGTCTACGACTAGACGGACACATGTCTTTTACTAAACGTATATCTGTCTTTGACTAAACGGACATCTGTCTAGGACTAGACGTATATCTGTCTTTGACTAAACGGACATCTGTCTAAGACTAGACGTACATCTGTCTTTCACTAAACGGACATCTGTCTAAGACTAGACGTATATCTGTCTTTGACTAAAGGGACATCAGTCTAAGACTAGACGTATATCTGTCTTTCACTAAACGGACATCTGTCTAGGACTAGACGTAAATCTGTCTTTGACTAAACGGACATCTAAGACTAGACGTATATCTGTCTTTGACTAAAGGGACATCTGTCTAAGACTAGACGTATATCTGTCTTTGACTAAACGGACATCTGTCTAAGACTAGACGTATATCTGTCTTTGACTAAACAGGCATCTGTCTATGACTAGACTAACATCTGTCTATGACTAGACTGACATATGTCTATGACTAGACGAGCATCTGTCTATGACTAGACTGACATCTGTCTATGACTGGACGGACATCTGTCTATGACTAGGCATATATCTGTCTATGACTAGACTGACATCTGTCTATGACTAGACGGACGTCTGTCTATAACTAGACGGACATCCGTCTATAACTAGACGGACATCTGCCTATGACTAGACGGACATCTGTCTATGACTAGACGGACATCTGTCTATTACTAGACGGACATCTGTCTATGACTGGACGGACATCTGTCTATAACTAGACGGACATCTGTCTATAACTAGACGGACATCTGCCTATGACTAGACGGACATCTGTCTATGACTGGACGGACATCTGTCTATTACTAGACGGACATCTGTCTATGACTGGACGGACATCTGTCTAAGACTAGACCAACATCTGTCTATGACTAGACTGACATCTGTCTTTGACTAGACGGACATCTGTCGGTGGCTGGATGGCAATGTTTGAAACATATAGTTCGAAGGATCTATACAAAACTGTTGTGAGAGAATTGCTTTTTTTATGTTGTACGAATCAAAATCACGAGTCGACTACAATGGACAGCACGGATAACTAAAAAATCGAGCAAAGGTTCGGATTGCTAACAAAACTTGCTTCGGCCATCCAATACGGCAGAGAATCACGTGACACAACAACAGCCGAATATTGCCGAATATCTAATGATTACGTTAGTACGTGACTAATTTGTAAACGGCTTAAAGAAGAAAGAGAGAGGCAGAAAAAACCAGACTGGCAGTGTTGTTGTTGTTGTTGTTGTTGTTGTTGTTGTTGTTGTTGTTGTTGTTGTTGTTTCACATGATCTCTCGCCATGTACAAGTTTATTAAAAATTATAAGGCCTTTTAAGGTAGAATATCCGTAATGTGGCCATTTTGAGGTTCGTTAATTATCTGATATTTTCGAGCGGCGTCGTTACATATACGTAACTAACATTATTTACCAGAATACATTTGGTCCTAATCACAAGATTGTCTTCGCCTTCGAGTTTTTATGTATTCATTGTTCTTTAATACTCGATTGTTTACCCATAACACATCTGATTTAATTTATTGCCTTTAATGTTTTGTATTCGGCTAGATTATAGCCTGGCTGGTGAATGTGAAACCCAATTCCACCAAACTTCGTTCCTTCGTGTTCGTCAACCACTCAAACTGCTCCGTTTTTTCTGGTTTGTTCTTTATTACTCGGTAGAAAGGGAATGTACTTCATCACGCGACTGTCTAGAAGTGATTTTGGTAGTAAAGGGAGGTAAACCTCGTATCCTTCGTTGTAATAGGTCCGGTCGAGTTCTGTGTCGTCATCGTCTCCTTTTTGCCAGGCGGCTATTCCACGTTCCTCCCTCGTTCCTGTGAAAATATTTCATCAGTCATACCGGTATAGTGCTCCAACGATTTTCAGATTCCCGCAAAACAGTAAAAATATATCAATTTACTAATTATAGGTTTAAACAGATCAAAACGAAACCATATCGATGATAATCAGTATTTTGATGTATTATTGACGAGACGATTTGCACGTGCGTCTCTACAATAACATGTTTTCATAGGTTAAAGGTTTGTTTATAAACATCACAAAAGCGTTGGAGACCTATATTAGAGATAAAACAAAGTACGTTTGTGAAACACCAAACCCCCGAAATGGCACATGTTAAGTTTTCGGACAAACCGACAGACTGACAGACGGACAGACAGACACAAGTAAAACAATATACCCCCTATCATTAGATACGGGGGCATAAGAACACAGATCTGCGCTTGAACATGGCTTATCTTTTATGCAAGTTGATCATTAAATAATGAGTCTACTTTAGTAAGTAATGTAATAGGTTAGTCTCGTATAAAATCCCTAATATTTCAAATTAAACGAGGCCATTTAAGATCATATCTCCTTAATAATCTATAGGAGGAATGTAATTTGGCAATGTGATAAACAACATAACGTCGCTTTTCAACAAAAATCTCGTAACTGCAGCTTGTTTTAAGCTGCAGTTACGAGGTTTTCGTTGAAAAGTAGCGATAATCTACATACCCGGCACAGTATTGTCCAAAAAACATGCTAGTATGGTGCCCACTAAATTAGGGTTTCCTAGTAGCATTGCAACCATTCGGTCAAATCCGTCCATCCCTGTATCAAAAAAAATCATTATAAGATGCGACATGGGCTACCGTTCGAGACAAACTTAACTTATTATTAAACGTAGATCTTATATTGTTCTAATTATTATTTAACAAGTATCATGATTCTTAGAACTCAAATAACAAAATTACTCTAACATTATCTGTAAGCTTATATTTGTAAATAATTGACCTCTTTCTCAAATCCCCATATTTCTGAACAATTAAGGTATCTTAGCCACCCATTGGTCCGTATATTTGGTATTGTGTCGAGCGCTGGTGAAGACTTCAAAAAGTAAATGCCAGGTAGACTTACATAATTATTAAATTGTGGTGTCTTTTCTTCCCGAATCGACGTAACTATATGAACAAAAATATACGTTACCGGTATTGATTGGATTCCCCACTTTTTCCACCCAGGTCGGTACGAGTAGTCCGAAAAACGTGGAAAGCCCAAGGATAGCCATGTTTCTAGGGGACGTCATTGAAGTTACCTGAAATACCGAGGTTAACAACGTCAATGTACGTCAATTAAATACTTTCCAATACAAAATTTGGTTTTAATTTCTAAAAAAAAAACAAACATGGGCAAGTATTCAGTCAAAAAGAAGAAATTTATGACAATGAGCATGGAACGGTCAAAATCTTTGGAAAATGGCATCAACAAACGACAAAACTTAGATCACGATGAATATGATACTACAGGACAAAACAGAACATATATGAATTTAAACAATGCCGTCTTTTATGTTACATCAAAACAAGACAATGAAATAAGACTACGCAGTAAAGTGTCAGCGCAATGACAGGGAAACTCGAAAAATTAAACACCTACCTCTAAATTTGAGATGACGACACCAAAAAATATCCCATAGAGTACAACAATTGCTCCCCCAAGCACCGGGTACGGTATAGTTATAAATACAGCAGAGATCTTCCCGAATATACCGAATATGATGTAGATAATTCCTGTACATATAAACACCCAGCGACTTGCAACCTACAAATATAAAAAGATAGGCAGCCTGGCAAGGTATAATACTTAAGGATATATCCTCCAGTTGTTACTGCGCAACTTACTGCGCATATCCTAAACAATGATATAAAGCTGTTTCAGTAATTGGCCTTTTCAGCAAATGTATTTTTTACATTTAGTTAAGGTTTGGTTGATAAAAGACAAGACCCTTTTCGGTTATTTCCTTTTTCTCTGTTTGGCCAATTAAAGTGTAATAGTACTCGGATGGTACATTTCGCTTTCTGTTACGCGTTCAACATGTGACTTTAGCGATAGGAAACGGAGCAACAAAATCAAAGTGGCGTCTTTATGAGCTAGTCTGCTTCAGATGGACGCAAAAGACATCACTTTTTATAATCTAAGGCTGGTAATAAGGAAGAAAATTGTTAAAAGTAGTGAAACAATTTCGGACAGAACTTCAAAAAGTAAACCAAATTTTACTTATAACTAAGAAAAAGCTTGGTTTGATATATTTTTCTTTTTCTGATTATGTAGGTATGACCAAGCACTATGACTATACCAAAAAAGAAAAAATCTTACCGCTGGAATATTTTTTATTATCAGAAACGTTGCGAAAAAAGAGCAATTTCAGCTACTTTTGAAAGAATGTTTTACTAAAAATTTCAAAACCATCACTTAATTTCCCCAAGTTAATACTTATTTAGACAGAATAAAACATATTGAACACAATAAAGACGTGTTTATGTAATCCTAGTCATTTCGAACACCTCTTTTGTGGGTGTTTAAGTGACACCTCATTTTTACAATTTTAGACAAGAATAGTCTCCCTTGAAATGCAATAACTTTTTAATTCACTTGGTGACCTTTGGTTTTTAAGTCATTTTTTTACTTCTCATATATCTAAGTATCAATACAGAAAAAATAGAAAAATGCTTACCGTAGGAAATAAATGGAGGATCTGTCCTTAAGTGATCTATGGCTTCAATTATATATTTTAGAAGGAAACTAATCTTAGAGCGTTCACTATATCTCTTCAATCTATATCTATATCTACGAGGTATATCAAAGTATGCTCCGAAAAAAACGTCATCTCTTCATGTGTAATATCTAAATGATCATATTTCTGAAGTCAGATAAAGTTCTGCGAAAATATAATAGAACACATTATTCGTCATCACCATTGCAATTTTCTTCCAAAGTTCTTTCGATCACGTTCTTCAAAATTACTAAATGAGCCAGGATCTGGAAAAACGTCCCTTAAGGCTTTTGAGCCCAACATAGATCCAGATCAGCTTGTGCATACGCACAGTCTGATCAGGATCCATGCTGTTCTCTAATAGCTTCTTTGTGACCTGTAGTAACTTAAAGAGAGCAGCATTGATGCATATTGGACTCCAATTGACAACAGGCCGATCTTGAAACTCAAATTTTAAAAATGCCATAAGGGACGTTTTTCCAGATCCCAGCTCAAATGTATGAGGTCGGATTTACATTTGTAAAAGGAAATCCAAGTTTTACCTTTGTGACGCCTATCGCCCCTATATTTCCACCATAAGTTGAGGTAGCGTGACCACAGCCTATAGCACCGGCTATAAAACTACAAGCACCCTCAATCATGATACCTCTGTTTACCGCGTGAGATGGTGGCGCCGGAACACGACATACTCTTGCGCATGCGTAGTAGTCTCCGATAGAATCGAGGACCGAGATGAATGTTGCTATCAGACAGGCGATAAATGCGGGACCAGAAAAACCAAACGATCCGAACTGTCCTGAAAATTAAAGGAGCGAAAAAGTAAGTATATTACTTTTGTTTTGACGAGATCAACATATTACAACTTATCAAAACTGGAGGAACAGCATGAACTCAGATGGTTCGAACAGTTACGCCTTCTTGGCATTTCATTTCGGTCAAAATCTAAGTAATCAACAATACACACTTCAGCCGTTCAACCAAGAAGACCCATTACACCGAATTGTTAAAGGAATATAATAATACGTTGACAGAATTTTGCCTGATCGTAGAATACGTTTCATCAGGCTCTGTTTAAAACATCCTCCACACTCAGCATATCCCCTAGCTTAATTACAAATAAATGTGAATATCTGCATAAGTACCTGGATAGGGGAAAGTGAACCAAGGTTTAGTTGCGACCAGGTCACCAGCGGCGTCAGTGCGTGTTCTATAACCTATATCATTCTTGTCGTCAGTTAGAACACCTGATATCGTCAATATACCGCATAGCAACCAGTTCAGTAAGATGGAGATCAAAATCTGTGATCATAATTGAACGGATAGTTACAAGCCTCTTCCAAATAGATATAATAAAACGACCCCCATTCTGATTATCAAATTCGATGTTATCTCAGGCCCGTAGGAACAGGGGGGGGGGGGGGGGGGGGGCTTCCAATTCTGGCCAAAAATGCCGATTTTTCTTAATTCTACACTGAAAATTTTGGGAAAATCCAAATTAGCCCCCTCCCCCCCCCCAATATCAGGACTTGGGCTTTAGCCCCCCCCCCCCCCCCCCTATGAAATTGCTTCCTACGGGCCTGTATCTAAGTTAACATCTGACAGATAGCCATTTTATATGATCTTTTGTGGACTTTCTTCGGACCAGAATTCTAAAAGCGTTTGATGTATTCGCAATGCACTGGTAAATACACATTACATAAGCCCTTGTCGGACGTATAGATTTTGATGGGTATATGTATATACAGCATAATTATTTGTCGAAAATCGAGAAGGTCATGGTCTTTTTTACCTTGGTATATACCGATGATTAAAGGCCGAAATGTTCTTTACTACTGAAACTAGAAAGTCTATCAAAACTTTAAAATTGAGCTGCACTGCACACCCGACACTGGCCATTTTACTCTTTTTTTGATTAGTCAAAATGATACCGGAGTAACACCTATATACATGTACTTGTCCATTTCCAAATGGCGCAATATTTCAAATCGGGCTTTGGAGTCATTTGGAAAATGACGTTCAAATTTGGGACTATGCTCACGAAAAAGTTTCATCTTTTGGCTAATTCAGGCAATTATAAAGCAGATGTTTCAAAAAGATTCTATTGCAAATAAAATAGCCATAGTCATAATCAAATTTATGTTCATAATTTAAACCCCCCCCCCCCCCCCCCAAAAAAAAAAAAGACACTTTCAAAATGACATGCCAATTTCAGAATGGACCAGTGTTTCAAATTGGGTTTCGAAAAGAAAAGCGTTTTCCCGACCATTGTCTCGGAATTCCTTTCATTTTTTTAATCTTTACATTATTTTGGCTGTTTAAGACAGATGAAAACGCCATATTAACCCTTTCCCAAATGACAAAATTTTACGGTTATCCACTTTGAAAACAGCTACAAATGACAAAATGGATGTTATCTAAGATAAGATTTGTGTAAAATATGGCATAGAAAATATTGAGACAAAAGGAGAAACTGCTGGTTATCAGCAGTTTCTTCTTTTGTTTCAATATTTTCCCAAGCAGTTTCTATTAGGGACGTCAAAACCAGGTCTTGTTTGGGAAAGGGTTAAATAGACACCTGTAGATATAAACTCTAAAATCAATCAATTTATTAAACGTACCGCAAACACTTGGTGAAGTGGATATCGTATAATTCTAAATCCCTGTGATGGCGTCCACACTGGTACAGGCATGTTCCAACGACCCAGGTATAGAAACAGAATGACAGCAACAACTATGGTACTGAAAGTAGCATGGACATAAGTTAACTTGTATTCAAAATAACCGGCCTTGACATTTCTATTAAAATGCTTAGGACTACAAGAGAGAAAAAAAGAAAGAGTTGATGGCCAGCATCTTCCCTTTAAATTTACCTTCAACAATTCCCCTTCAATTAGTAATTTTTATGTATATCGTATCATTCATTTTGTCGTTTGCATCATGTTATTCGGATTACTGTAAAATAGTGTCGTCTCATAGGTGAGTAGGAAACGGTGATCGATTAAAGTAAAAATTTCTCATGGGCATAATTATGTTGTGAGAAATATTGAAAAATTGAGAAATACTCATGGCTATGAAAACGAAATTCCCGTTCAAGGTTTTCAATGATGTAACATACAAAGCTTCATGTTTAAGTTGTTCTTTTTGCCTGGAATTCATTTGAATTTCTAACAATTTTACGTAGGCCCTATTGTCTTTTGGCAATTGGTCAATTGTCCGTAGAAATAAAAATAGTACATTTAAGGGGGAATGCTCCAGTTTCCTAAAATTTTTCCCAATAATAGAATTTATTTATATTTTGTATGTTGAAATTACATGTTATTACCAATTGAAAAATAAAATAAAAATGGATGGTCATCGATCTTGTTTGAATTTTATATGCATTCGTATCACATACCCCTGCATCGAAAAAATGCACAATTTTTTGCACCCGTCCAAAGTCACTAAATGCTAATAAAATATTGTATATTCATCGTTTAGCCACGAAAACGGATTTAAAGTAACGTCTTACACTTAATAAGAACAGAAAACTCAAAATATGTGCTATTATAAACGCGTAAATGTATAAAACAGCATGCTCACGTGTTCGGTTGGACCAACGAAGCTGGAGTGTTTTATGTCAAAATTTGCATATTTTTGGAAATAATTCAAGTACTACATGATAGAATTTGATAAAACTCCCTCATTGTATTAAGCAACATGTCCTGGTAATAATTGAAAAAGAAAATGTATAGGTCAGCGCACTTATTAGTGAATTACAGCAATTTTTATCAGCTACACATGAATAAAAGGACGCAAAACAGTGGTAACTGCATACACACTTACGACTGTCTTGCTCTAAAAAATTTCCATCTTGAGGAAATCAGTTTCGCATAATACATACACTTTTACCGTCGAAAATAGTAAATTGTAATGATGTGTTATATTATTGAAAATATGGTAGCAAAACATATTGGTACGAAACATTAAATTGTCTATAGTAATAACCGAGTGTTCCGAAAAACTGGAGCATTCCCCCTTAAGCATTTTATGATCGTTTCTGTCTTCAAAGAGTCACTCACGAGCATGCAATCCCCCAGTTTGGTTCTATAAACTTCAGGACTGGTCGAGCAATGAAGATCCATATAAGAACCATTGTAGGAACGATGGTGAGAGGACCGATATATCTGACTAACACACCGATCATTCCAGTCATACCAAGTAACGTATGTAACACACCCGCAACCATCAAACTTCCTTGAAGCTAATCAAAATTGCAATGAACATTGTAAATGATCATAATAAAAACTACCTTGCATTATTTTGTGATATGAGCTACTCAGTTTTTGCAAAGCACAAAACGTCTTTGAATGATATTGTACCATAACTTATTGTAAAATTAATGTTAATCGACCGATGATAATTATCAACTGGTAAGAGATTTTGAGAAAGAAATAATGAAGAAATGAACAATTTCTTTGGCCCCGTCATGATCAATCTCAATTTCCAGTGCTCCCTTGCGATTTTGGTTGCCTTCCAGTATGTAGAAGTTTTAAACCGTCAACTTTATCAAAATTACCATTACTAAAGTTTGTTTAAAATGCTAACCACGAGACTTGTGAAGAAAAGTATCGACAAATAGGAATTACCGCTCTAACGTTAAACAGTATTCTCTCCATTGAGGCCTCAGCATCTACAGTGGCGTTCATAGTCATGTTTGTAACAATATCACTCATTCCTGGGTCTGAAATAAATAAACGTGGAAGAACAGAGAGTAGGAAAATAAGCGCCAAACAAAAGCAAAATGATGAAGAATCGCATTTCCGATATAAAATAAAATCATTGGTTTCTCTTAAAAAAGTCCTTGTTTTATTACGCATTTATCAAAACATCGTTATGCCATTGAATCTTGCTCCCTCAAGTGAGATGTTACGAGTTATATAAGAACAAGCCACTCATTCAATCATGATTTTTATGGTGTCCTGAAAATGTGAAAGTATGCATAAAATAATTGGACCTGGTTGGAAAAATATTCTGCTCAAATGATTGCACCCTGTCGTATACCAAAGGGAAACATTTTTGCATGTATAAGGGAAGGTTTTAAAAGAATGTGACCAAAGTGTGACATTTAAATCTTAGGAATAACAGCCAATTTTACAGAATATCATCCAGATTTCTTAATTATGGTGGCTAAAACTATTCTAAATGGTTAAGCAGTGTACAAATTATATTTTAAATTCATGTTTACTACTTTTTAGCTAAAATTGTGTGCACAATCTTGCAAAATGACAACAAAAAGCGTTTCGCTCCTGACAACATATATATTGCACAATATGAGAAATTGTAACCCACGAATCACAAAATAGTAGAGAGCAGAATGCCCACAAGGTTGATGGCTTCCTAAAAAATTGATTGGTAGATTTCTGGCTGAATAGACAAAAATGAGAACACATTTTGACAAATAAAAGTGTTTCACTCCTGACATAAAATTCAGAGGGTTATTGTTTAAAAAAGGCTCCACATCCTAAATCAGTGAACATAAGACGAAAAAGGTAATTTCAAGATGATGATGCACATGTTGTTTTATGAATAACAAGTGCTTATTGTAGTATCCTGTCACTGTCTTTTATTAACCATATAGCTAAGAAACTTGGTACAAGTGATAAGTGTCACACAAAAAGCGTTTCACTCCTGACATTTTTTACATGTTTTAATGACATATCTTTTTTTGTGAAGCGATTTTCTTTAAACTTGGTACCCAGTATATAGACAAAATAACACATCTTTTTAGATTTCATTGGGCTGAATATGTTTCTCTGTAAAAGCCGTGGCATGCAAAAAACGAATGGTCACATTTTTTTTAAAACTTGCCCATAAGTAAATTGTCAACTGTGAAATTTGAAAGTAAAAAAAAAGTGATGCAAATGTCTGGCATTCAAAGCAAAAAGATACGTCTGTGAAAACTTGAAAAGGCAACTTAATACTCTTTAGAGGCAATCCCAGTTAAGGTAGTCAACAATATCATATAAATGCCAAACACATTCATTTTCATCCAATACCTATAACTCAAATATGTATCTATAATTTACGTTCATGAATAAGAACTCCACTTGTTTTGAAAATCATCTTACAATCAAATTAGGGGCTATGAAAATACAATGTATACATCTATAAATTCTGACATCAAACCACGGTTGTAAATTTCAACAAAAAATTATCCTACTAGAACTGCTCAAATCTTGTAAGTAAACATAGAGCTCCAACACGATAAAAAGATTCGTCCATACCTTTGTTTTCATTCGATGTAAATGTGCAGAATGTTCCATCTATATTACCCAGCAATAGTAGAGGTATCACATACTCAGAGGCAGCTCCTTGAAAAAACGGTAACCTGAAATAATGCAATGATTTGGGTTTGATGTTGTCAGTCATTATCCTTAGAAAGGCAAGACTCGGATATGAGTCTATATGTATTCACATTCTTATAGGAGACTATGCTTAGTAATCTTTGTTTACAAAAACAGCACAAGTAACAGCCAAAATAACCTCTTCATTCAATGGATTCCTCAAACAATCTCTGACACAGATCGTTTGTCAAAGATAAATATATATCAATTTTGAAGTTTGCCGGGTCTTGCCGAGGGCAGATTTACGAATAATTTGAATGTTCAATCAAATGAATGCAATCATACATGTATCAAACTTGAAAACGAATCATGAGCAAAATGGTATTAGATACATGTATATCTATGGGATCAAAGAGTAGTAACCATTTTTAATTTAAATAACGGAACCATGAATATAATGTACAGGGAATATTGTTACATTCCTTTTTATATGATTTAGATAATAATAGATGCGTACCTGATACCGATAACGTTCATAGCGACTGTAGTTACACCGCTCATGAACAATGTGGAACTGAGCAGTCGAGACTTGAACATGTCATTGTCGGAGGCACAAACAGCCTCGGCTACAAGCAGTGAAACGGCGAGCTGGGCCGACAGAGACATCAAACCTTGCTGGAAAAGAGCGAGTGAATTGATATAAATTATTGAATTAAAATTATAACTTATCGTTTTGTAGAGAAAAGTGAAAAAGACAGGAATTTTCCTCGTAATTTAAGCAGAAATAATTATTCTAATCAAGCTTAGCACTAATTATTTTATTTCTTTGAAAATATTTTCAAAATATTTCAATATAAAATCATGCTAATTCACATAAGAATAATCATAGTGTGCGTTTTGTTGACCGCAAATATTATTTAGAAAGCAAAGTATTGATATGTTTGTTTTAGACATGAAAATTAAAAGTAGTTTGGAGTTCTGGCAGTGAAAGATAGAAGTCTCTATTTGTCAACTGTGTACTGCAGATTCTATTTGACATGGGACATCTTTAGATTTTATTTTCATACAGACCTGGGCTTTTTCCTAAAAATAATTCAGTACAATTATCTTGCATACTTTTGATATCTGTGTACTATGATACAAGTCTTTTTGAAGTATGTTAAACTATTTGTAAAAATTATATTAACATGTTTTGCATGAAGATTAGTGCCAGGTCAACTGAAATCAGATGTATATCTATGGAACTCACCTGTAGTCCACAAATGATGGTAATATGTATGGGTGGAGTATCATTTATACCATACAGCAGGGCTTTATTTGCCAGGTTCTCTACGGACACTTTAACATCTACATCATCTTTGTCGCCGTCATCTAGAAGCTGATTGACTTTCTTTTCCTTGACCACCCCATTGACTTCTCCAACATCCATCGCCGTAGTTTCCCAGTTGTCTAATTTATATATTCCATCAAGCATTAGATACCAAACGCTTCGTGCAATAGTCTGCATCAATTTTAGGCATTTTCGTAACAACGAAAATTGGCGAGATAATTATTATAAATATCTGGCCCCGGTTTCTCGAAAAAAAAAACTAAGAGTATATACTCATGAGTTCATGCTCACCTTCAATTAAATACCAATCAACGTTGATTGGTATTCATTTGTTCACGTGGATTCCGTGTGATTTGAGCACGGTGCTTAGATTTGAGTCTGAGAACGTACTTAAGTTTTTTTTTTTTTTTTTTTTTTTTTTTTTTTTTTTTTTTTGAGAAACCGGGGCCCGGATAACCTGCTCAATTTCTGTTGCCACGGATTACGCGGAAGTTGCGAAAAAGTGTTTTGTATCTAAAGATGGGTGGACTATCTCACCAAGATAATGTCTGTTATGGATACGTTTAAAACTCATTAACAAAATGTCTTCAAGAATTTAATTTGTATAATTGCGCAGTCTGTCTTCTGTAAGTTGTGTGTTTACAAGGTGGAAATATATTATCTTAGATTAAAGTGACATTTCACATTTATTTCATTTTTTTTAAAGTATGTCTTGATGCAAAGATTGTTTATTCTAACGCACAGAAATGTTATCATTTTTTTAAGTTGTTATTTATAAGAGAAAAATACGCCTTTAACTGTTGTCCACAACAATTTGTTTAATTCTAGCACAAAAATAAATATTTCTCGTAAACGGTTCAATATTTTGGCTCGAAATTTTCAGAACTTTCATAAGAAAACATGTTCTTTCAGTTAGAATAAAAGTAAAATTTATGTAAAAATAATTGTGAAATGCCACTTTAAAGAAATAGTTTAATTTGGTCATGATACCATCACGATACAATTTTTTTTTTTTTTTTTTTTTTTTTTTTTTTTTTTTTTTTTTTTTGCTGTAAGTGTTAATTTTGTCAGTGTTTCATAGTTTGCATTCAGTGTTATCATTGAACATCAATAAGAAAATACTGGTAAAAGTCCAATTCTTTGCCGGTTGGGAAAAAAAGGTTAAAGAGAAGCAATACCTGAACGTTTATTGTCCATTCTCAAATACAGTTTAATACGCCATTGTCTTAAGAAATTGCGATAAAATAAAGTCCAGTGTGCGAACAAATTGAGGAACTAGTGTAATACTATTGTAATTGAAAGTAAATCAATTTGCGCATAGAATAGTTATGTACAAATTATATATCGTCGGTGGGAAGTCAAAACCTCGTAACTCCAGCTTATTCAAGCTGAAGTTGCGAGGTTTTGACTCCCCACCAACGATATGAGCTTAAAACTTAGACCATGCCTGGCATAGATAACAGTGATTAACCCTTTCCAAAAATAAGCTATGGGTGTTGTTAGAATCCCGTGCATCTTCGCTGTCACTCGTGAAAACGGAAATGGACATGGTTACTCCGATTTTTGAATTCCGATTACCGTTTGTGTGGATAACGAAATAACACGACGTGCCTTACAAAATACCATGGGTGGAATACGCTAAAGAAGAAGAAAAACTCCTTTTTGCACCAAGGAGTTGTTTCCAAAGGATGGGTTGCAACAAGGGCTCAAAATTACCCAAATAATAGACTTTCTTTAAATTCTGTAAATTGATATGGTTACATAATATCTTTAATTTGTATGTGTAAAAAATCTGACGAAAGTTGAATAAATTTCTCTGTGTCCATCAGATCGAATTTGAATTTTGCTTGTACTTTCAATGTACTAAGGACAGACAATTTGTGGAATCATTAATCATGTTTATCAGTTTGTTGATTTTCTGTATTCGTCCTTCTGCCAATCTCAGATTTTGCTCATCTTTGATGTACAAACTTTACGAAACTATTTTTGGGTTTAATCTCATTAATAAATTGCCTTTTTGTACAATACATTCTTCCTCCTAATCAATTTCATCACGAATCTTCTGTCTCTGTTTTTTTCCTCATAAAAAGAACTAAAATACATTTATTATGTTCAAATGGCACATTTTACTGGTCCTTGCGTACAAACGCCCCAAAAACGTTGTTCCCATGCATGCGATACCAAAAGACTTAAAGTATTATGTATTATTTGGGTTATGCACAATTGCATCTGTGGTAAAAAGAACCAATCAATGTGTCGGATGATCCATAACACATTTTGGTGCTTTTCATCGAAAACCTCATAACTGCAGCTTGTTATAAGCTGCAGTTACGAGGTTTTCGTTGAAAAGCGACAATTTGCTACGTGGTTGAAGAGGGGAAGAACATAATTACTGTACAAATGCAATTCGAATCGGGATAAAATTGTGTCGTCCACTTCCGCTTGATCATGTACCGTTGATCAGACGGCAGGGAATAACGCATGCTCGGATCCAGATTTTTTTTCCAAATGGATTATCAAAAAAATACTAGTTATGTCCCAAATAAGCTGCGGCATTCGTCCTTGTGTGCAACGACAAACCGTTGTTATATTTAGTCCTTCATGGTATGACATGTATCTGCATGCACGGATCCAGAGGGAATCCTGACACCCCCCCCCCCACACACACACACACACCCCTGGAATTAGGCGAAAAAAGGGGTGAAAGATCGGATGACCCCCCTGGAAAAATACCTGGATCCGCCCTTGTAACGTGACACAAACAAACACAACGGCAATTGCTGCATGCCGCCAAAATAAGTTTTTGTGAGCATCAACCTTTTTCCAAACAGCTAAAGCTTGGTTTGTTCCTAATTTGAAAGATTCTGTGGACGACAAAATGGATGTTGATCTAAATACTACTTGTGTAGGCCTATAATATAACTCAGAAAAATATTCAGGCGAAAGGAGTATACTAGTACCAGTTATCAACATTTACTTCTTTTTTCTCGATATTTTCTCTCTTTGTTAGTGACTTCAAAATATGCACGGCTTAGGTTAAAACCAGGTACTAATACATGAACAATTTTACTTGGTTCATTTGACAAGACATAGGGCTACTTATGTTTGACAAAAAGCTTAACGGACACCAAAAAAAAACTTAATTCTTACTACAAGGATACATAAAGGTTGCGAGAAAATGTGACTAAACTATTAGATCTATTACAAAACCGCTCCTGTGTGTAATTTATTCTAATGAAAGTAAAGCTACGCCAGGTTGATATAACCACATAGTGCAAACAAACAAAGGGTTATTTAGATTATTTCACGGAATTAATTAGAATGTACTTCATAAGTAGGCCTACATAAGTCATGACTTTACATATTCTAAATGCTTCAAGTCATGACAATGTCGAACGTACTACTTACTTACTTACTATACTTATAATTAATCCCTTCTCAAACTAGACCTGGCCCCGGTTTCTCGAAAATACTTAAGTACATTCTCATGAGAACATGCTCAACTTCAAAGGAATACTCTCCAACGTTGAAGGGAATTCGATTAATGTTCATGTGGATTTCGTGCGATTTGAGCACGGTGCTCAGATTTGAGCATGAGAACGTACTTAAGTATTTTCGAGAAACCGGGGCCTGGTTTTGACATCCCTAATATAAAGGTATTGGATTAAAATTGAGACAAAAGAGGGAAATGCTGATAATTAATAAACCTATTTTCCAGTTTTGCTTTCAATATCTTCTTAACTACGCTGTACACGAATCCAATGTGTGCCAAAGTCAAAAGGGAACGATTTCATCTTGTAAACACTGACGTAGTTTCGGACAAACAATAGTATTTCTGTAGGTGTTGTTATAAAATCTCGTAACTACAACTACGGCTTAATCCATGCCGTAGTTACGAAATTTTATAACAACGCTGGCTCTTTATCATTTGAAACATAACGGTCAAACCATGTGTATTTCTAGCACAAAATTCGTTGCTATTGTGTCATATTCAGACACTTTTATAGAGGTCAATCCTAAAAGAGTATTGTTTGGGACAGGGTTATCTGAGAAGGGTATCTCAGAAAGAATCATTTATTGACCTTGTCCAAAACTACAAAGTATAAGTAGCCACCGTCTTGTTGACTCTGGAAGTTGCGTCAGATGAAAAATTGAATGTAAACAGAGAAGAATTTGTGCACATAGCACCATAAATATTGAGACAAAACGAAAAATTTATGGTTACTACCATCTTCCACTTTTGGCTCGATGATTTCCCGACATGTTTCTGTACCAAACGTCAAAAGCATGTATTGTATGAGGAAAAGTTAACATATGAGTATGAAGATGATCTAAACCGTCATAGTAAACTCCAAAAAGGGATTGCAATCGTGTAACGCCGGGGACAGATTATCACTGCCATTGCGAAAATCGGCGACGTCTGACAACTTGAAGAAAAAGAAATTCTGTCTCAATCTTGTTTCTATTGCACCATTTACAAATACGGTCGGTACCATCTTCGCAAGCCATGGATTCTACATCCAATTTGTTCCTTACGTTCGTAAGGAACAAATTGGATGTAGAACCCTTGTCTTGCAAAGATGTGTTAGCGCCATCTACTCCAGAGTATCTTCCTTTCTGTTAAATCAGGCAGTGGTAATTCGGAAGGGTTATGTCAATAATGTATGGTTAAAAAAAAAAAACTGAGATAAATTTTACTTAATAGTATCAGCTTCCACAAACGAGGCGAATTAATACCACAAGATTGGATGGTACAATTGTATTTGAAACCTTTATTGACGTATAAATTTCGGCCATTTTCTTAAAGTACAGCTGTGTCAAATTACTTTTGAAAATTTCTATATCTCCCGATAAACGACCTGGCAGAGCAGCTCTAGCTAATACATGTAGCCAGAGATGATGTGTCAGGTAATTTATTGAGACCTGATTTTAACCCTTTGACAAACGACCTCCAAACCAGCAGCTGTTCATCTAGGCGAGCGATTCGTCCATAAGTGACCAAACATATCATCAAACAAGAGTTGTCCGCGGACAATAATTATGTGTGAAATATAAAGGATATATCGCTTATAAATAGCGCCCAAGATATAGGCCATGTTAAAGATTTTTTTAAAAGTACGTCAAACTCCAAGGTCAAGGTTACAAGGTCAGGGGTCATGGTCTCAAAGTAAAGGTCTTAGCAGCAGGTACGCCGAATGAAATTCCTGGATTCGGGATCTTTGAAGTTACTGACTACTAAAATAAGCTACACGGGTTGGTGGTGTGGTTAAAGTATGATCCAATACGATATTTTGACATTTCCTTAGAGCAGTTTTCCTCATTGTCATAGCATAGGCGTGGCAACAAGTACGCAAGAACGCAATTGTGTGTATATTATAATTATGTTGATTGCAAAGAGAAAAATGGATTTTTACTCATGTTTTCTCCAAATAAACACCTTTGTATCCTTTAAAGCATGTCAAACACCGTCAACGAGCCACGAAAGAACATAAACATGCCCCTGGCAATAATGTCTTTTGATTAATGTATTCTACATGTATGTGCACCTACATTTCAGAAAGGGAATACCCTCCAGACCAGCCATCCAGCAATAGGGGATATTTCCCATTTCCCCCACCGGCCAACGCATTTCTTTTGTGTACATTTTATTTACTTAGCTACGCCAGTGCATGAGTAGGTAACCTTTTTGCTGACAATCTATGTCAGTTTGGCCTTTCATGAACATATAATTAACCGTAAACGGGTCGTGTTTCGGAAATAAGATACCAACAGTTGTCCGACCATTAACAAATTTGTTTAGTCAGTTGGGAACAAAATAGAATATAGGCTATAAGATTACGTCTTCACAAAAGGCAAGATCATCTCTGGTCATCCTCTAAATAATCGCTTTTCTACGAAAACCTCGTATCTGCAGCTTGTTTAAAGCTGCAGATACGTGGTTTTCGAAGGAAAGCAGCGAAATAGAGATATCCTAGTAGATCGTTTTTAAAGAGTGAGATAGCAATATTTAGTCTCTTTGTTCAAGGATGGTACAAATCAACAGCAAGGAAAAGACTATGACAGATGAAGTATCGGAAGTGAAAATAGTAAGTACTTTTACTATACGAAAATCATAATGAAGCCAATGGCTCATTACCAAATAATGAAAAACCAAAGTGAAAAGCCCACGCGGGAAACTAAATTTTATCAAAATATTGAACTGAATTGCATATAGGTCGCTCGAAGCAGCTTTAGACTTTCTTCAAAATAGAATATAGATCTAATTCAGTTGAAAAAAATCTCAACTTCGAAAATTTTGAAAATGACCCGTTGAATTAGACAAAGACATATATTGTTCTTTATTTCTTGGAATTAATCCATACATATATCATACAAATGTTAATCAATGTCTATACAAAACAAAAATTGAAAAGAAAATTAGGAAAATACAGACAGTATTGTTCTAAACATACTTATTGTTTCTCGAGACTAGTGCATTTTGGGTATAATAATTTTATACATTGTTAAGAATCTAAATTTGTCAGTTTCAGATAGCATATCACATAGCTTTACCATACGTGGTCTTGCAGATTACATTTCAGGAAAATATTTTTTTCTGAATTATACATATAAAGAAAAATGGAATTCATCCTCAACAATACTATTTCGTACTCTTAACCCATTACCACACAATAATTCTTTTTGACTCCCTACAAGATAATGGCTTTGGAAAACATTGTGGAAAATGAAGAAATTGCTTGTGACAAGCAATTTCTTCATTTCCCACAGTGTTTTCTACGCCAAAAGATAAAAAAATGTAGAATTCCATTAATTTCAAATTGTCGTCTGCTACACCTTTCAAATAGGAAAAGTCCAAAATTTTGTCGTTTGGTAATGGGTTTATTGTCTATCTAGCCTGTTTGTAGCATAACATCATGTTTGTAAGTGTTGGCTATCATAGTAGCATCATAGCAAGTTATTCTTTCTTCCGCGTTTCTAAGAAATCTTCAAGGGCGGATCCAGGATTTTTTCCAGGAGAGGGGGGTGGGGGTGGGGATGGGTCCAAGCCAAAATTTTTTTCCAGGGGTGGGTCCAATTCCAAATTATGGCTTAAAATGTAGTAAATATGTAACGTTACACTAAATTTTATAGTCAAAATTTAATTTTTGGCCAATGCCAGGGGGGTGGGTCCGGACCCCCCCCCCCCCGACCCCCCTCTAGATCCGCCCATGATCTAGATTTGATTCGTATTTAAGTTCACATTCACAAAGAGAAAGAACGGAAAAGTGAGAAGCGGGGATACCTTGCAATATGATAATGGGATGCAACAAATTTATATTAAAACCCTTTCCCAAACGCCAAAATATTAGGGTGGTCCAATTTCAAAGCTGAGCACTGCAGACGACAAAGGAGATGTTGTTAAAGATAGAATCTTTGTATACTTATCACATAGCACGGAAATATTGAGACAAAAGGATAAACTGCTGGTTATCAGCAGTTTATTCTTTCGTATCAATGTTTTCCTAATCCATTTCTATTAGGCCCTACATCAAAACCAGGCCCCGGTTTCTCGAAAAAACTTAAGTACATTCTCATAAGAACATGCTCAACTTCAAAGGGATACTCTCCAACGTTGAAGGGTATTCGATTGAAGTTCACGTGGATTTCGTGCGATTTGAGCACGGTGCTCAGATTTGAGCATGAGAACGTACTCAAGTTTTTTCGAGAAACCGGGGCCTGGTCTTGTTTGTGAAAGGGTTAAACTGGCCATTTTCAGGATAAGCTCAACAAGACAAGAAGATGGGATGTTCCTTATGTTGTTGGACTGTTGCTACTCACGCTGGTAATTGTTGCCATTGTTGCTGGTATCTATGTCGGGAAAAGTCTGACACAGGATTTATATGAGGTTGGTAACTTTTTTACGTTGGATAACCATGTGATACAACAATTTCAGAAAATCTTCAATAATTTTGTCAATACGGGACCGATTTGAATTCGGTTTGAGACGGAGAAGGTGGACATACATCATAGATGTGGTGGATATTTGAAAAATCTGTCGATAAAAAAAGTTATTGAATATCAACCAATGAACTGCAATAACTTTTTTTATCTAGTTCTTTTTTTAAAAGAATCGCCACATCTTTCTAATGCGTGACGTCTGTCCACTTTCTCTGCTTCAAACCTAATTCAAATTGATCAAGTATCAACACAAATATTCATGATTTTCTTAAATTCTGAATCACGTGATTAACCACCGTGTTTTTGTAGCTCAATTTAGCACATTACAATACATAATCCTTTATCAAACGAACATTTTTTCATCATTGAGAATATTTTTCTGTGTTAATACACTAAATGTCGATTGTTTTAATTAAAAAAAAAAGCTTTGTTTTTCTAGGTACGTACATAGGTAGGCTAATTTAGCACAATGACTTAGAAATAACATGTGAGATGTAATTGCATTTTTGATAACTTTTAGGAGACATGGGCGACGTATCACAACGCAGACACTAACTCTGTGCTCAAACAGAGGTACATTATTGATGGAAGAGAAGTATCTATTGTTAAACCTGGAGAACTAGGCGTTGTTCTGGATTTCGACAAGGTTTGAACATTTTTATTTATATGCATATATAAAGAGAATGTTAAGTAAGAATGTACACGTATCACTGCTTTTGTAAAAATGGATAAGTTTCCACTAAGACCCCCCCCCCCACACACACACACACAACAGCCACCGGAAGTCGTCCTTTGAGGCAAAAGGTGAAATTTTTAAACGAGGAACGGTTGACTGTGAATGTAATAAAATAACAATCTTACCGGCTATTACCGAATTAATTCAATTTCATAATTAATTTTGTTCCACTTAAAAACATCTAACCGTGTTTTCTGTTTAAAAGAGATACCAACATCTAAAAAAACATATGCTCGTCAAAAAAGTTTGTTATGGCTCTAATCCTTTTATAGAAGATCACTGCTTTTGAGGTTGGATAAATATACCATGGCTAATCTTTGCAGCATCAAGCGGTCATGCAGATTGACGGAATGCGTGTAAAACCATCGAATGACTGTTTATGCTTTGTCTATGATTTCGACCCGAGTAGTTGGATACATTTTGAAGATCTAGTTAGCATGGTACACGTTGGAAATGTGGGTATAGTATGGAATTTGCAAGAGTGAGTGGTTCAATTAAGACCATAAGTAATTTGAATGCAATTTTTTAACCTTTTGTCTCATGAACGTCCATTGAAATGGAGTTTAGAAGTCATTTTTGCATTTTGCTTTCAACAAAAATCTCGTAAATGAAGCTTAAAACAAGATACAGTTACGAAGGTTTTGTTGAAATTTGTTGTAAAATTCTTTCAGATCTATGAATATGGGAAGTTTCCAGTTAAGCACTCCATCCTACAGATTCATAGAATCCTGTTTGACCCGAATGGTCTGTCCACGAGATCTGCGGAGATGTGCCATGGCTGTAAAACACTTCGAGCTACTTTGAATGAGAGGACAGGTAGGGTGTACCTTTCTGGTCAAAAATCTTTATTCATTGTCAGACGAATATCATTTTCCGTCCGACGAATATCGTTTTTCGTCCGGCGTACAATAAACACTATTGAATCTAAACGAGCTGAAGTACAATATTGTAGTTTTTTTTCCACGAAAAGCGTCACTATATAATACAAACTATATTGTTTTGAGACACAAGCACCAGTTAAAGTTGTATTTAATAAACTATATTACAGACGAGAAAGAAAGTCCCCGTCGAAAACGTGGAGATGCGGACTGCGATGAGTCTCAATCAAGTGTGTCACATTCTGCCTGGTCGATTACAATAGACGATTCTGTTGAGACCGAGGGAATCACGCTCGCTACAGCCTCCGCAATCGCTGGCATAGCGGCATCTACTACCACTACAGTACCACAAATGAACGTATTTCATTTTGAAGTATGCTTCTAGAATCTGTACGTTTACCGTAATCATTACAAAATCCTCCTCGACAAAAGGCTGAACATTGGCGAAATAGTGTTAAGCATATAAAGCAAACAAAAAGAGCAAACATTATAATAGGAATAGATCTAGTACATAACCATCGGAATTTCCCTATTTTTTTCTTCATTCAAGGTAGTACACTCTAATGATATTCAGATGACGTCAGAATTCTTCGTGCGACGTCGTTAACATTCGTAACGTTTCCATATCTATTCTGACGATGTTGTTAACATTCTGCGATGGAACATTCTACCGCACAATGTTTACGGCGTAGCCCGAATAATCCCGACGTAGCATGAATCTTATTTGGGGAGCACTGCCTTAAATCAATACGAGTACTCCAAGAGGTCTGTAAAACAATCTCGTAAGTTTCATATACCCTTCCGACAGTCAACATTTCCTACTTTAACTTTTCTCTCACAACTTTCAGTTTCGGAGCCGTAAACCATGCATTGTTAGTCTATAATAAGGAAACGGTTTAACATGGTTCCCACAAGCAAGGGGCAACACAATTCCTTAACAACTTCCGAAATGGCAAAATTTTGGACTGCTTCAATTTGAGACCTGTTGCAGACAACAACATATGTAACATCAAAAGAATGTATAGCGGACGAGAATCGACCTGGCAGAGCAGCCCATGCTAATCGAATGGAATGCTCTGCCAGGTCAATTCTCGTCCGCTATACGTTATAGCAAAACATATTGAAGTCAAATGTTAAAATTATAGTCTTAGGCATTTTCTTCTTTTGTCTCAATATTTTCCCTAGCTGTTTATATTGCAGACATCAAGCCTAGGGTTTTGTTTGGGAAAGGGTTAATTCCACTTACATCCGTTTTGCATTAAATGCCCCCAAAATACAGACACACCGGAGAAGCATTGTGACATATGTCTAGTTCAGACCTACTGATAACCCATTATCACACAATGACACTTTTTAACTCCCTACAAGATACTGTCATTGAAAAACATTGTAGAAAATGAAGAAATTGCTTGTGACAAGCAATTTCTTCATTTTCCACAATGTTTTCTATCCCAAAATCCAAATATTTTCAAAATTTCATCAACTTGAAATTGTCGTCTGCAATATCTTTGAAATTGGACCAGCCTAAAATTTTGCCGTTTGGTAGTGGAACTAGAACTGTCGCAAAGCGGACAAATACCCTCCACTAGCGCCTTGTCACTGAAAATGTGCTGTAGGTCAACCGGTTCTTGACTCAGAGCACGGAAACGGATTCTAATCAAAGTCCAATTGTGACCTTGACCTTTGACCTTGGTGACCCAAAAACAATAGGGCACCTCCTTTGGTCATGGGCAACAACTGTGTAAAGTTTCATGATCCTAGGTCAACCCATTCTTGACTTAGAGCACAGAAGCGGATTTTAAACAAAGTCCGATTGTGACCTTGACCTTTGACCTTGGTGACCCTAAAACAATAGGGCACCTCCTTGGGTCATGGGCACCAACTGTGTAAAGTTTCATGATCCTAGGTCAACCGATTCTTGACTTAGAGCACGGAAACGGATTTTAAACAAAGTTCCATTGTGACCTTGACCTTTGACCTTGGTGACCCAAAAACTATAGGGCACCTCCTTGGGTCATCAGAGCTTCAGATTGACAGTGGGCCCGGGCCATTTCACACACTATTTGCAAATATGGCCCATCACTTTTCAACTCCAGGGGCCAAGCGGCCCAAGCTTTTACAAATTTTTTATATCACTATGTTTATTTTCATTGCTATGGCCCATCATTTCCAACAATGACCCATCAATTTCCCTGCCATGGGTCATTTCGACCCACCACTCTTCAAATTAATCTGAAGCTCTGGGTCATGGGCAAGAACTGTGTAAAGTTTCATGATCCTAGGTCAACCGATTCTTGACTTAGAGCACGGAAACGGATTTTAAACAAAGTCCCATTGTGACCTTGACCTTTGACCTTGGTGACCCAAAAACAATAGGGCACCTCCTTGGGTCATGGGCACCAACTGTGTAAAGTTTCATGATCCTAGGTCAACTGGTTCTTGACTTAGAGCACGGAAACGGATTTTAAACAAAGTCCGATTGTGACCTTGACCTTTGACCTTGGTGACCCAAAAACAATAGGGCACCTCCTTGGGTCAAGGGCAACAACTGTGTAAAGTTTCATGATCCTAGGTCAAACCGTTCTTGAGTTAGAGCACGGAAACGAAAAAGTCTACGGACGGACGACTGGACGGATGGACTGACAGACAGACAGACAGACATGGTGAAACCAATATACCCCCCTCTACTTCGTAGGTGGGGGGTATAATAAGAGAGGGTAATTTTCAAAATATACATTATATTTCTTTATTGTTCATTAAACCTTATGTTGCAGGTACGCATTTGAATCGTCTCATCGCCAAGATTCAAATGAGTACCCACAACAAAGAGTTTAGAATTCAGAATTTAGTCTTTGTCCTCTCTTGTCTGTCGCTCTGCTACTTGTAGTTTATCCAATGTGGGGAGTAACAATAATAGAAAAGCAAATTAAATTTTAATCTGGAAAAATTGTCATCTATCAAATTAGTAACCACTTAACTAACAGTAACAAGTTTAAGCCATTACCACACATTGACGCCATTTGACATCCTACCAAATTAGGGCTTTGGAAAACAGTGTGGGAAATGAAGAAATTGCTTGTCACAAGCAATTTTTTCATTTTCTATTATTTTTTCTATACAGAAACACCAAAAATGTACAATTTCATTCACTCGAAATTGTCTTTTGCAACATCTTAAAGACTAAAAATTTGTCCTCTGGTAATGGCTTAATTGATAATTTAATACAAAAGTTTAGGCGTTATTAAACACATACTCGTAATAAATTGAGCCTCAGATAACAAGTTAAGGTTTACGAACTGAGAATGAAAACACCACTTTCTAGCCAAACGAAATGCATCAAATTACACACACTTGTAAATACACTTCACATAAGTTGATTCACCATGCCGGATTTCAAGATTATTCTTCAAGAAAAAAATAATTTACAAATATTATTTTACTCTATATTCATATGCAAGGGAGGTAATTTTGAACATTTTTGTCAAATATTACCATAAGTATGCATTAATTCAGAATTTTAAACCATACAAAATGCTTCTGTTTGTATTTGGAATGGAAATGTAACACAATTTAGGAATTACTGGCACTTTTCAAATTTCGCCTCTGGCTCTGCATTTCATTCTCAGATCGTAAACCTTAACCCACCCATTTGACACCACACAAAAAAAGTCTTTGGAAAACATTGTGGGAAATGGAGAAATTCATTTCCTACAACATTTTCTACCACAAAAGATGTGAAGTGTAACATTTCATGGAATATAAAATGTCATCTGCAAATTCTTCGAATTTTAACA
This sequence comes from Fragum sueziense, assembly GCA_963680895.1. Lineage (NCBI taxonomy): Eukaryota > Metazoa > Mollusca > Bivalvia > Cardiida > Cardiidae > Fragum > Fragum sueziense. The sequence continues at coordinate 34,696,282 of OY804606.1, forward strand.
AGAGGGCCATGATGGCCCTGTATCGTTCCACTGGCTTTTAGACTTTAGACTTTTAGACTATGAATTTCTTCAAGAAATACAATAGAGGTCTATCTATCTAAAGAACATTCATGCAAAATTACATTGAAATCCAAAATATGGTTAAGGAGAACTATTTTTAGAATTTTCGTAAATTACACTTCGTTCCATATATCAAAAATAAGCCCAGCCCACAGTGGCCATGTTTTTCATCCGATGGAATTTTTTCAAAGAATCTTATAGAGTGTACATTGAACATTCAGCCTAAATTACAATAAAATCCAATAAGGTTTTGGAGAAGAAAATTGTTTAAAGATTTTTCTAACATTTAATTTGAAGAATTTATTTAAAATTTCAGTTCTGAACAGATATGATTTTTTTAAAGGATTTTGGAAGATATTCATGCAAGGAAGATTCCTGTGAAGTTCGGTTGAAATTGGTCCAGAGGTTTTGGAGAAGAAGAGTTTTAAAGATTTTTCGAAAATTTAAATTAATTAATTTAATCAAAATTTATGTTCTACTCGGAATTTAATTTTTTAGAGGAATTTGGAAGAGGTTCATGCAAGGAAGGTTCCTGTGAAGTTTTGTTGAAATTGGTCCGATAGTTTTGGAGAAGAAGATTTTTCATGATTTTTCAATATTTTAATTAATTTAATCAAAATTTAAGTTCTGCTCCGAATTCATTTTTTGAAGGAATTTGGAAGAGATTTGTGCAAGGAATATTCCTGTGAAGTTTGGTTGAAATTGGTCCAATGGTTTTGGAGAAGAAGATTTTTAAAGATTTTTTTGAAAATTTAATTAATCTAATTTAATCAAAATTCAATTTCTTCGTGGAATTTAATTTTTTGAAGGAATTTAGAAGAGGCTCATGCAAGGAAGATTCCTGTGAAGTTTGGTTGAAATTGGTCCAGTAGTTTTGGAGAAGAAGATGTTTAAAGAAAAAGTTGACGTACCAACGCACGGATGGACGGACACACGACGGACACAGGGCCATGACATAAGCCAGTGGAGCTAAAAACAGATCTAAAATGTTCCGTCTAGTAATGGGTTATGGCAAACATGAAAATTGACATCAACTCTTTCCCAAACAATTACAACGACGACAAAAGGAGACAATGATGATTTTCAGCATTTTCTCGTTTTGTCTCAACGTTTTTCAAAGCGTTTCAAATAAGAAATGTAAAATTGGGTCTTGCTTGGGAAAGTGTTAATGTTATAAGATTGATCTCACAGTCTGCCTTTATATTAGCATCTCTGTTATCAAAAGAAGTATAATATTGTCATTTAGCAATTGAGAATGAAAACACCACTTTCTAGCCATAGGAAATGCATCAAATTACACACACTTGTAATTACACTTCACAAAAGTTGATTCACCATGCCGGATTTCAAGATTATGCTTAAAGAAGAAAATAATTTACAAATATTATTTTACTCTATATTCGTATGCAAGGGAGGTAATTTTGAACATTTTTGTCAAATATTTCAATAAATATGCATTAATTCAAAATTCTAAACCATACAAAATGCTTATGTTTGTATTTGGAATGGAAATGTAACACAGTTTAGGAATAACTGGCACTTTTCAAATTTCGCCTCTGGCTCTGCATTTCATTCTCAGTTCGTAAACCTTAACCATTTCCAAAACAAAACCTGGTTTTCAAGTGTCTAATTGAAAAGGTTTGGGAAAACATTGAAGAAAAGGAAGAAAATGCTGATAATAAGCATTTTCTCCTTTTGCCTCAAAATTTTGTGGGCTACACTGTGCAAAATCACAACCTTATCAACACCTTTCAGTCACCTAAAGCAGGTTTCAAATCAAAACAGTCCGAAATTGTAATGTTATGGAAAAAGGTTAATCTTGTTGAGAAGGGTCCACAATTTCCACAATATGAGTTGAAGAATCTTTATTCTGTGTAAGCAAATTAATCTCCGACTCGTCAACTTCGATATAGTGTATGTTAGTATCTGTTTTCAAAAAAACCTTTTATTTGGACCAGTTCAAAATATTGTCATTTAGAAAAGGTTAATCTTGCTGAGAAGGGTCCACAATTTCCACAATGTGAGTCGAAGAATCTTTATTCTGTGTGAGCAGATTAAACTCAGACTCGTCAACTTCGATATACTGTATGTTAGCATCTCCATTGTCAATGACCTCACTTCCGTCCTCCGACAAATACTGGACCATAATATTGCCATTGTCTTTTTCTTCGTCTACGACTCGAATTTCAGGATGTTCTGTTGTACCTTCTATCACATTCAAAACCTGAGAAGAGCACAATAGGGAAATTTTATCAAGTAAATAGTGATGTTATCTCGGACAAACAATGGTATTTTGTGGGTGTTGTTATAAAATCTCGTAACTATGGCTTGATTCAAGCCATGCATAGTTACAAGATTTTATAACAACACTGGCAGTTTATCAAAACATAACAGTAACACTGGTGGTGAACTCGGCCAAAGTTTGGGACGTTTTTTCGCAATCATAGTATACCGTCGGTGTTGTTATGAAATATCGTAACTACGGCTTTGATAAAGCCATAGTTACGAGATTTTATAACAACACAGACGGTTTGTCAATACATATCGGTAAACCCAGTCTGTTTTTAGACCAAATTCATTGTTATTAGAACTAGAAGACCTGAAGGTCTTGAGTCGCTCCACAGGCCTGAATTTCATGTAATATTTAATCCAAGTTTTGATTAGATTGTTCAATGCTTGTGTTTCATAGAGCTAACAGAAAGTAACAAAACTAGATTGTTCAAAATGTGTGGTTCTTGAAGCAAAGAAAGTAAAATTACATGTTTGCCATTTGAGAAAGGGTAAAAGGAAATGGGAGAACATTCTAGCTTAGGATGTCACAAGCAATTAAAATTTTCCTTCTTCCCAGCAGATCTAAATTAACAGAACATTGATTACTCCAAAATATTTCATATTTCTAAAAATAGATTTTGAGCTAAAAATAGATTCTGGGAAAACCCCTTTTCCAAAAATAATGCAAATGGCTGTCAAACCTGAATTTCTTGTAATATCAAGTACAAGTTTTCGCTAGATTTTTCATTACGTGTTGCTCTTAAAGCAATTACAAAGTAACTAGAAAGCTGACAATACATTCATATAAGATCTATTAGTTACCAAGCTTTCCAACAGTCTTTATTAGAGTGAGTTTGGCTGTTAGACTGAAATAAAAGTCACAATTAGCAATTTTGTCAAATTGAAAGGCATATAACTGATGATTTTATATTCCTATCTAGCTAAGAATCACACTAAAGCAAGATCCTAATTTCACCTACATCTTGTTTAACCCTTTCACTGCCATAGGCGACTTTTGTCGACTATAGGGGGTCCCTGCCATAGGCGACTTTTGTCGACAAATTTATGGGGACGAACAACAACAACAACAACAACAACAACAACAACATAAAAAAGAAAAAAATATTGTCATTTCATAAATTACCTTTAAATTTTGGTCACATATAGGTGCTTCATTTGTCTGTATGTTCTGAAAAATTTGAAAGGAATCCATCAAATGAGTCAAAAGTTATGCATGTTTTTGTGAACAGGGTATCGAAATTTCTTCGAATTAATTCAGCAGTGAGAAACACGTCCGAAAAAGATATTTGGCAGTGAAAGGGTTAAGTTTTGACCTGATTATTCAATATTTGTGGGTGTAAAGAGTGTAAAATCAAAGTCGAAAACAACAATTTTGTCAAATTCAAGGGCAGATAAATCATGATTTAAGATTCATATGAAGCTGAAAATTACACAAACACAAGATCTTATGGCCAGTAAGATAATGTGAAAGTTTAATGTTGATTCGTGGATATTTATGGTTGTTTGAGCAAAAATAAGGTCAAAAATGGTAGTTTTGCCAATTTCAAGGGCACATAACTCAAGACGTAATATTCAGATCAAGCTGAAAATTGCACTCAGGCAAGATCTTATCAGCACCAACATTCTGACCAAGTTTTCTTTTGATTGATCAATATTTGTAGTGGCTAGAGTGAAAACAAGTGAAAACAGCCATTTTTTAATTCAAGGGCAGATAACTCCAGACTTTATGGTTCAATCAGAATTAATTGAAGGAATCTGATAGAGGACCACCTAAGGATCATTCCTGTGAAGTTTGATTGAAATCCATCTAGTAGTTTCTGAGGAGAAGATTTTTAAAGAAAAAGTTGACGACCGGACGCACGCACGCACGCACGCACGCACGCACGCACGACGGACACAACGCCATGACAATAGCCCGCTGGCCTGAAGGCCAGTGGAGCTAAAAACTATCCAATCAGATCTTTGAACTCACATTTAAACGCAAAATATCTGTACCTTGTTGCAGCGAAAAACATGCCTCGCTTTGGCCGAGTTCACCACCAGTGAGTAAACCAAGTCTATTTTTAGCACAAAATTCTTTGCCATGACCATTATAATAATCAGAGCTACAGATAAGAGGGGGTAAGGACTTTTCAAAATGCAATATTTCATTCAATGTTTATAAAATATGTTGTGGGTACTCATTGGAATAGTCTCAAAGATATCAGCTCATCGAGACAATTCAAACTAGAACTGTCGCAGAGCGGACAAATACCCCCCACTAGCGCCCTGTCACTGAAAAAGTGCTGTAGGTCAACCGGTTCTTGACTTAGAGCACGGAAACGGATTTTAAACAAAGTCTGATTGTGACCTTGACCTTTGACCTTCGTGACCCAAAAACAATAGGGCACCTCCTTGGGTCAAGGGCAACAACTGTGTAAAGTTTCATGATCCTAGGTCAACCGGTTCTTGACTTAGAGCACAGAAACGGATTTTAAACAAAGTCCGATTGTGACCTTGACCTTTGACCTTCATGACCCCAAAACAATAGGGCACCTCCTTGGGTCATGGGCAACAACTGTGTAAAGTTTCATGATCCTAGGTCAACCGGTTCTTGACTTAGAGCACGGAAACGGATTTTAAACAAAGTCCCATTGTGACCTTGACCTTTGACCTTCGTGACCCAAAAACGATAGGGCACCTCCTTGGGTCATGGGCAACAACTGTGTAAAGTTTCATGATCCTAGGTCAACCGGTTCTTGACTTAGAGCACGGAAACGGATTTTAAACAAAGTCCGATTGTGACCTTGTCCTTTGACCTTCGTGACCCCAAAACAATAGGGCACCTCCTTGGGTCATGGGCAACAACTGTGTAAAGTTTCATGATCCTAGGTCAACCGGTTCTTGACTTAGAGCACGGAAACGGATTTTAAACAAAGTCTGATTGTGACCTTGACCTTTGACCTTCGTGACCCCAAAACAATAGGGCACCTCCTTGGGTCATGGGCAACAACTGTGTAAAGTTTCATGATCCTAGGTCAACCGGTTCTTGACTTAGAGCACGGAAACGGATTTTAAACAAAGTCCAATTGTGACCTTGACCTTTGACCTTCGTGACCCAAAAACGATAGGGCACCTCCTTGGGTCATGGGCAACAACTGTGTAAAGTTTCATGATCCTAGGTCAACCGGTTCTTGACTTAGAGCACGGAAACGGATTTTAAACAAAGTCTGATTGTGACCTTGACCTTTGACCTTCGTGACCAAAAAACAATAGGGCACCTCCTTGGGTCATGGGCAACAACTGTGTAAAGTTTCATGATCCTAGGTCAACCGGTTCTTGACTTAGAGCACGGAAACGGATTTTAAACAAAGTCCGATTGTGACCTTGACCTTTGACCTTCGTGACCCAAAAACAATAGGGCACCTCCTTGGGTCAAGGGCAACAACTGTGTAAAGTTTCATGATCCTAGGTCAACCGGTTCTTGACTTAGAGCACAGAAATGGATTTTAAAAAAAGTCCGATTGTGACCTTGACCTTTGACCTTCGTGGCCCACAAACAATAGGGCACCTCCTTGGGTCATGGGCAACAACTGTGTAAAGTTTCATGATCCTAGGTCAACCGGTTCTTGACTTAGAGCACGGAAACGAAAAAGTCTACGGACGGACGGACGGACGGACGGATGGACGGACGGACGGACGGACGGACGGACGGACAGACAGACAGACATGGTGAAACCAATATACCCCCCTCTACATCGTAGGTGGGGGGTATAACTAGAACTGTCCCAAAGCGGACAAATACCCCCCACTGGCGCCTGGTCACTGCACGGAAAGATTTTAAACAAAGTTCGATTGTGACCTTGACCTTTGACCTTGGTGACCCAAAAACAATAGGGCACCTCCTTGGGTCATGGGCAAAAGCTGTGTAAAGTTTCATGACCCTAGGTCAACCGGTTCTTGACTTAGCTAGCATGGAAACGGATTTTAACCCTTTCCCAAATGGCGAAATTTTAGGGTGATCCACTTCAAAAACTGCCACAAATGACAAATGGTTGTTATAAAGGATAGGATTTGTGTAAAATATGCCGCAGAAAATATTGAGACAAAAGAAGAAACTGCTGGTTATCAGCAGTTTCTTCTTTTGTCTCAATATTTTCCCAAACCTTTTCTATTAGGGACGTCAAAACCAGGTCTTGTTTGGGAAAGGGTTAAACAAAGTCTGATTGTGACCTTGACCTTTGACTTTTTTTACCCAAAAACAGTAGGGCACCTCCTTGGGTCATGGGCAACAACAATGTAAAGTTTCATGGTCCTAAGTCAAACGGTTCTCGAGTTAGAGCACGGAAACGAAAAAGTCTACGGACGGACGGATGGATGGATGGACGGATGGACAGACAGACATGGGGAAACCAATATATCCCTTCTACATTGTAGGTGGGGGGTATAATGAATACCTACAACATAGGGTCATAGACGAAATATTGCAGTTAACCCTTTCCCAATAAAGACCTGGTTTTAACGTCCCTAATAGAAAAGATTTGGGAAAACATTGAAACAAAAGAAGAAACTGCTGATAACCATTTTCTCATTTTGTCTCAATATTTTCTGTGCTATATTTTACATAAATTGTACCTTTTAGTAATAACATCCATGTTGTCATTTGTGGTAGTTTTTGCAGAGGATCAACTAAAATTTTGTCGTTTGGGAAAGTGTTAAAAACCCATCCTTTTTATCTGAAGCTCTGATAATAAGCATTATCTTTGTTTTATTGTTTATCAAACCCTATGTTGTGGGTTTAGTATTTATTCAAATGAAAGTTCGGATGCCTTTACCCCCTCTAATCTGTTGCTTTGATCATTTATACACAAATCATTGCATAGTAGTGCATAAAAGCAAATTATATGACCAAACCTAGAGTGACTTGCTGCTGAAAAATAACATTGATTCAAAGGCAAATAATTCAGCACCTGATTAGCTCTTTCTCAAACAAGACCTGGTTTGGATGTCGCTCTTTTGAAAGGCTAGGGAAAACAATGAGGCAAAAGAAGAAAATTATGATAATCAGCACCATCTCCTTTTGTCTCAATACATGTATTTTGTCTGCAGTAGCTTTTTATTTGAATATGAACCACTCTAATATTGTGTCTACTCAATTTTCAAGCTGTTTCAGATGACACATCGATGGCTCAGCTCAGCGTGAAACAGCTGTAACTGCCTATATATCTATAGGAGTTACAACCGTTTTGCACTGAGCTATTGACATGCATCTTTTTCGCCTAAATGTTTTCCCAAGACGTTTCAGTATAGTAAGGGGTTGCCACAAGTCAGAGGAAATACAAATGCTTTCCTCGACAAAATTTGAAAATTCCCGGACATATTTCATCATGATACATGTAATTACCTTAATAACCCACAATATTTTGAGACAGTTTCAAAAGGTGATGCCCAAATCATTAAATGTATGACACTGCACCTTATTTTTGCTACATTCCCTGAAACTTCTTTGACATTTGACTGAATTTTCAAATTTCCCAGACAGACTGAAACAATTCCCTGACTTTAAAAAAAATCTAATTTTTCTGACTTTTCCCTGGCATGTGGCAATCCTGAAGGTGTCTCAAAATATGTCCCTGTCCAGTCCCCATGTAAAATTTGATAGTCTAGAAAGAGATAAATTACCTTAATCACACCATTGGGTAATATCATAAGCTGGCACTGTTGCGAGTTTTCAGGAATCTCAATAATCTGCTCCACTCTCTCCGCATTGTCATCATCAATCTTCATTATTACATGGCTCGATTCTGCGTTTCCGCTATTAAATTTACCTCCCTGAATGTTTTGAACTTTCATGACTTTTGGTACCATGTCATTTCTCCTTTTCGCTGACGACGGTTTAGCAGGTATGTGGCCCTCGTGCACTCTGCGTTCGTGAAGACGAGCCTTGTGTCTGGACGGGAATAGTTGACCGCAGTACTTGCATGGGCGGTCATGATCCTCGCTGTGTCGTTCAAGCATGTGGATGTCCAGACGGGCCTTGTGTTTGAATGCTGCCGCACACATAGTGCATTTAAAATGTTTCTCAGCTAAAAAGAAAGGAAATACATGTAATTGACAAATATACGAGCCGGGACCATAAGGGGCCCAAATACATATATAGCATTTGAGACCAACATAGATCCAGATCAGCCTGTGCCTATGGCGCACAGTCTGATCAGAACCAATGTTGTTCTCTTATAGCTTCCTCATGACCTGTTACTGTAAAATCTCTGAAAGCAATATGGATTCTGTTCAGACTGCACTACAGCAAAAGCTGATCTGAAAATATACTTCAGTAACCTCAAATGAGAAACAATGTTAACTAGAACTCAAATGTGACTTGATACCCCCAAACAAGCTTTCACTTCAACAAAAGGCAATGACTCACAAAATAAACAAAGTAGAGTTATGCTCTTTGTAAAGTGCACTTTTCCATAGTGAGATTTATCTACCTGCTGTTTAGTAATGGAGTCCTCTATATGTCTTCAAGTGAATTGGCAATTTTTTTACAAAAAATATTGCGACAAAAAACGAAACTTCAGATTTTCAGCATTGTCTTTATTCTCTTGCCTCAATGTTTGGACAAGCCTAATCTGTTAGCGAGATCTTCCAGGTCTTGTTTGTGAAAGGTTTAACCCTATCTAGAACAAGGTTTGGTTTTGACTTCCCTATAGATAAGAACAAGCTTTTGAAAAAGCATTGAGACATAAGAGGTAAATGCTGATAACCAGCATTTTCTCCTTTTGCCATAACATTTTCTGTGCTATTATGTATTCACAAATTTTACTTTTAGTATCATCCATCTTGTAATCTGTAGCAGCTTTAAAATTTGACCACCTTGAAATTCTGGGTTTTTTTTAGAAATGATAAAGTATACATGTCTGTTGATGCTTTTCAACAAAAACTTGTAACTGTGGCTTAAAACAAGCTGCAGTTACAAGATTTTTGTTGAAAAGCATCAATATGATATAACCTACCTTCATGTGTGACCATGTGTACTTTTAGATAGAAGTCGGTCGTAAAGCCCCGTCCACAAATCGGACATAATTTGTCCTTCGGTCCATGGATCTGTTTGTGTTTCTCTAGATAAGACGTCCCCTTGAAAGTATGCCCACATATGTCACAAGTCGATGTCTTATTTCCATGCGACTTTGTCTTGTGGTCCTTTACATATCTCGGATTTGCAAACCGTTTATGGCAAATATCGCATTCATAATCCTTGGATTTGTTATGACTAGCCAGATGTCGTATTAATCGTTTCGACACTATGTCTTTGCCACAGATTGTGCACTGAGTCATTTCTGGCTTGACTTTTTGTTTCATTCTCTCTTTGTGTTCTTCTCGTATTTTTCTAGCTACATCTTCAGTGTAATATTTGTCTGTTGGGGACAGATGGCGCCCCTTATGCGCCCAAAGATTTCTTCTGTTTGTAAATTTTGCATTACAAATATCACATTCAAATGGTTCTTTGCTGTGACACATATCCACATGATCTTCCAGTAGGTATAGTTTGTTAAACACCTGTTCACAAATTTCACATCTGTGGACTTTCCGTCTGTGTGTTGTCATTAAATGCTCTTTGAAAGCTTTTTTATCACTAAACATGGTATCACATTTGGAGCATAAATATTCCTCGTGTAATCTCTCTACATCATTTTGTCCATCCTGATCATTACTCTCACTCTTGTTATGTGCATACTCTGCTTTTTTATCTGGAATATCCTCTTCAATCTTTTCTTGCTTAATTTCAATCATCTCAACCTCTTCAAATTCTGCTTCTTCTTCTTTCAACAAATGTATTGTCTTATGTTTACTTGCATTGTGTTTAGATTTAAGAACCTTGCCACAAGTTTTACATTTAAAACCTTTCTTTTTCTTTCCACTAGCCGACTTCTGTGACTGCCCAGTCTTGAATTTTTTCGCATCATTCGTACTGCCTGAACTAGATAAAGCAGGCACTTTCTTTGTTGCTGTTCCATCTTTGCCAGCTACATCAACAGTCCAGGATGGGTCTGATTCTTCTTCACTGACTTCATTATCACTGCTATCCTCTCCAGAGTTCACTTCATCGGATTCTATATTTTCCATAATAATGTAATCAGTTCCATCTGGTTTCATCTCTGATTCAGGTGTGTTTTCATCTGTAGTAACTGTTTCAGGTGCATTTTCATCTTCTGTGGTAACTGATTCAAGTGTGTTTTCATCTGTAGCAACATTGATCATATCCAACTGCTCCTGAGGTTCTAGATTTTTTTTATTGTCCTCTGCAGTCTTACTAATCTTTCTTTGTTTTGAAGGCTTTCCTTTATTATCTACAGGAGATGCATGTTCCTTAAGTTTCAGGTATGACCTTCTTCTTGTTCCATAACCATGAGCTACTGGGTCAAAAAATGCAGATTTTGATCCTTTAGCCTCAATTGTTTTTTCAAACTTGACTAAGGATGTCTCATCTATTTCGTCGTCAATTTCAACTTCTGTTTTTACAACAATGCTCTCTGACTTCCTGTCACTAATCATGTCCTCATCTGGATTATCTAGCTTCCTCTTTCTTCCTCTTTTGTTCACAGTTTTCTTTCCTGGAGTTTTGGTTTTAGCTTTCTCCTGATAAGCAGTTTTATCTTCCACATTGAACTTGTAACCTTTCAACTTTTCATCATGCACCATGTGTTCATGAAGCTTTGTTATGTCTGGAAAACCTTTCATACAAACACCACACTTATAAGATGCTTCACTTTCATCCTCAGCCTCATTCACTGCATATTGTTCTGGATTCTCACTAGGACGAGAACCATCAGCATCAGGCTTGGTTTTCATGTCATGGCCTCCCGGATATTTTCTTTTCAAGCTCACAAGTGACAATGTCTCATCTTTGTCCTTTTCTACATCACCTTGACCTAAACTTGAAGCAACAAGATCTGCATTATCTTCTTTATTTTCACTGGAAGACGCATGAGAGTTATTTGTATTTTGAGGACCATGTGTAACATCTTTAATCTTTTCCATGTTATCTTGATCTATACTTGAAGTAATAAACCCTTTGTGGTTTTGGTTTTCAGTAAGTGAGGCATTGACATTGATTGTATTTTGAACACTATGTATTACTAGTGTATCTTTGACCTTTTCCGTGTTATCTTGACCTATGTTTGAACAAGTAAGCTCTGTGGTGTCTTCATTTTCTTTGACTGAGACATGGGCATTGATTGTAGGTCCTGGTAACCCTGTATTTCCAGCAGCATCATGAACATCCTGATCCTCCATATTTTCAATGGATCAAAGTGATTACTTCTGAAAACCTGCAAAGAAAAAGTGAAAATAATTATTACCCTTTCCCAAATGGCTAAATTTTGGGCTGTTCCAAATTCAAAGTGCATATAGATGACTATTTCAAGTGAATCAAGTATTACTTTTTGGGTAGAAAACATTGTTGTATTAATGAAGAAATTGCTTGTCACAAGCTTGGGAAACCATTGAGACTAAAGAAATTGCTGATATTAACCCTTTCCCAAATAAAACCTGGTTTTGACGTCCCTAATGGAAAAGGCTCAGGAAAACATTGAGACAAAAGAAGAAACTGCTGATAACCAGCAGTTTCTCCTTTTGTCTCAATATTTTCTGTCCTATTTAATAAACATATATTATCTTTGTCAACATTTGTTTTGTCATGCAAATTGCCTTTCAAATTGAATCACCCTAAAATTTTATCGTTCGGGAAAGGGTTAAATATGTTTGAACAATAAACTAAAGTTAACCCGAAAGACATATCGAGTAAAATATATACTTTTTTACCAAATTTGTGACATGGAACATGTTTTTATGGGATTTACCCCTTTGATAAATATATTGGTATTCAAATACTTTTGCAAGAAAATATATTCTTTGGCTAAAACAAGGTACTCGGGAAAAAAAGTGTCTCACCAGGTTAACCCACCCTTCTAGCTTTCTTGGCATAAAGTAAGATTCCAATACCAAAAGTTCATTACTTGATTCATTATTCATTAAAACTGATCTGCAGCCATTAGTGAAAAGAATTTAAACTTGTTTTAAAATACAAAATTGATCTGAATTTTTAAATCAGATATTTGGCTGCATTTTTATTTGTGTAGTGTCCATAACTCTTTACACTGCAATAAAAAGTCCTGAGCTTATGTTAACATGAAACAGATTATTTCATTTAGGCTACCAGATTGAGAGCTGTAATATTCTAAAGACTATTGAAGTTTTGTTGTAAATGCCTTTATGGATCCTTTGAAAAATCACCATTGTTACTGTAACAATTTGTTACGGAGACACTACATATTCAAGCTAGAGTCTATAAATGTCCCATTTTCTGAGACACAACTCTAGAAATATGGGTACAAGTCAATATTAGACTACCAAAATTTACCTCAGGAACTGTTTTATCAGTTGTGTGGAAGCAATCAAATATAATTCATTACATGTACCTTTAATTCTAAAGTTATTTTGGTGAGACAATATAACACACAAAAATGGCCATTTTCTGAGTACATACTCAATAATTTCTCAATGATCATAAAAGATCAACTCGTGAAAATATTTAGACATCAAACACTAGTCTTACCTCATAAAATGAACTTTTTGTAGACAGTGCTTCTGAAATCAGTTGCCCGAGTTGTCCGACTTGTCCGTTTACCTCAAATTACCTTTATGGACAAGCAGATTTTGAAAGCTAGGTTGTCCGTGGACAAGTGAAAAATCCGGTTATAATAAAGTGTTTTTTTTTCTTTTTCTCACAATTTTTTCATACAATGTAATTATTGATAGTTAAATGTACAAATTGTGTTGTTGACAATTGTTAGAAAGTCATAAAAGTTAAGCAATTTAAACAAATTAAGCTATTGAAAAGTATACGAGTTTTGTATGGACAAGTTAATTTTTGATACGGACAAGTCGATTTTGGATCAACACTTGTCCGTGGACAAGTAGATTTTCAAAATATTTCAGAAGCACTGGTAGATATATCTTAGGCTATATTTTTTCAGAAAATCATACATAACATTAAACAAGAGGGCCAAGATGGCCCTGTATCGCTCCACTGGCTTTTAGACATTTAGACTACAAACTTCTTCAAGGAATACAATAGAGGTCTATCCAAAGAAGATTCATGCTACACCAGAATGAAATCCAACAAGCAAATTCGTTGAATTGATATCCCCCGCCGAATATATTTTCATTGTCAATAAAGTAGCGCGGAAACGAATATAACTCTGTATGTATATGGCTTCAACAGAACGAATATCACTCTGTATGTATATGGCTTCAACAGAACGAATATCACTCTGTATGTATATGGCTAAAACAGTCAGGGGCAGTAACTCTAAATTCGGCGGTCGAACCGGGTAACCCCGACGATATGCGCATGTCCTCATTGTAGTAAAGCTGTGTGCCAAGTTTCATTGAAATCTGGTCTATAGTTTTCAAGAAATAGCGCTGAAACGAATATCACTCTGTATGTATATGGCTAAAACAGTCAGGGGCAGTAACTCTAAATTTGACCGTCAAACCGGGTAACCCCGACGATATGCGCATGTCCACTTTGTAGTGAAGCTGTGAGCCAAGTTTCATCGAAATCCGATCTATAGTTTTCAAGAAATAGCGCGGAAACGAATATCACTCTGTATGTATATGGCTTAAACAGTCAGGGGCAGTAACTCTGAATTGAATGGTCGAACCGGGTAACCCCGACGATATGCGCATGTCCTCATTGTAATGAAGCTGTGAGCCAAGTTTCATTGAAATCCAGTCTATGGTTTTCAAGAAATAGCGCGGAAACGAATATCACTCTGTATGTATATAGCTAAAACAGTCAGGGGCAGTAACTCTAAATTCGGCGGTCAAACTGGGTAACCCCGACGATATGCGCATGTCCACTTTGTAGTGAAGCTGTGTGCAAAGTTTCATCGAAATCCAGTCTACAGTTTTCAAGAAATAGCGCGGAAACGAATATCACTCTGTATGTATATGGCTTAAACAGTCAGGGGCAGTAACTCGAAATTCGACGGTCGAACCGGGTAACCCCGACGATATGCGCATGTCCTCATTGTAGTTAAGCTGTGTGCCAAGTTTCATTGAAATCCGATTTATAGTTTTCAAGAAATAGCGCGGAAACGAATATCACTCTGTATGTATATGGCTAAAACAGTCAGGGGCAGTAACTCTAAATTCGGCGGTGGAACTGAGTAACCCCGACGATATGCGCATGTCCACTTTGTAGTGAAGCTGTGTGCCAAATTTCATTGAAATCCAGTGTACAGTTTTCAAGAAATAGCGCGGAAACGAATATCACTCTGTATGTATATGGCTTAAACAGTCAGGGGCAGTAACTCTGAATTCGACGGTCGAACCGGTTAACCCCGACGATATGCGCATGTCCTCATTGTAGTAAAGCTGTGTGCCAAGTTTCATCGAAATCCGGTCTATAGTTTCCAAGAAATAGCGCGGAAACGAATATCACTGTATGTATATGGCTAAAACAGTCAGGGGCAGTAACTCTGAATTCGGCTGTCGAACCGGGTAACCCCGACGATATGCGCATGTCCACTTTGTAGTGAAGCTGTGTGCCAAGTTTCATCGAAATCCGGTCTACAGTTTTCAAGAAATAGCGCGGAAACGAATATCACTCTGTATGTATATGGCTTAAACAGTCAGGGGCAGTAACTCTGAATTGAATGGTCGAACCGGGTAACCCCGACGATATGCGCATGTCCTCTTTGTAGTGAAGCTGTGTGCCAAGTTTCATCGAAATCCGGTCTATAGTTTCCAAGAAATAGCGCGGAAACGAATGTCGGACGGACGGACGGACGGAAGGACGGACGGACGGACATGGCAAAAACAATATCCCCCCCGAAAAATTTTTTCGGCGGGGGATAATAAGTAATTAAGGAGCAGAAATGTTTTTAAAATTTTGTTAAAATTACACTGTTTCATATAGCGAAAAATAAGCCTAGCCCACAGCGGCCAAGCTTTTCATCCGATCGTGAAGGAATTTGGGAGAGATTCATGCAAGGAAGTTTGGTTGAAATTGGTCCTGTAGTTTTGGAGAAGAAGATTGTTTAACAATTATTCGAAAATTCAATTTAATTAAATTTATTAAAATTTTAGTTCTACACGGAATTTTTTTTTAAGGAATTTAAAGGAGATTCATGCAGGGAAGATTCATGTGAAGTTTGGTTAAAATTGGTCCAATAGTTTTGGAAAAGAAGATTTTTCAAAAAATTAATCTAATTTAATTAATCAAAATTTAAATTTTACACAAAATTTTTTGAATGAATTAAGAAGAGATTCATGCAAGGAACATTTCTGTAAAGTTTGGTTGAAATTGGTCCAGTAGTTTTGGAGAAGAAGAATTTTTAAAGATTTTTCGAAAATTTAATTTAATTAAATTAATTAAAATTCAAGTTAAACACAGAATTTATCTTTTTTTAAGGAATTAAGAAGAGATTCATACAAGGAAGATTTCTGTGAAGTTTGGATGAAATTGGTCAAATAGATTTGGAGAAGAAATTTTTTAGAGATTTTTCGAAAATTGAAATCAATTAAATTAATTAAAATTCAAGTTCTGCGCAGATTTTATTCTTTTGAAGGAATTTGGCAGAGATACATGCAAGGAAGATTTCTGTGAAGTTTGGTTGAAATTGGTCCTGTAGTTTTGGAGAAGAAGAATTTTTAAAGATTTTTCGAAAATCTAATTCAATTAAATTAACTAAAATTTAAGTTATACACAGAATTTATCTTTTTGAAGGATTAAAGAAGAGATTCATACAAGGAAGATTTCTGTGAAGTTTGGTTGAAATTGGACCAGTAGTTTTGGAGAAGAAGAATTTTTAAAGATTTTTCGAAAATTTAAATCAATTAAATTAATTAAAATTCAAGTTCTGCACCGATTTCATTCTTTTGAAGGAATTTGGTAGAGATTCATGCAAGGAAGATTTCTGTGAAGTTTGGTTGAAATTGGTCCAGTAGTTTTGGAGAAGAAGATGTTTGAAAATTGTTTACGCACGGACGGACGGACGCACGGACGGACGCACAACGGACACAGGGCCATGACATAAACCTAATCCCGTCCCGTTGTAACAGTTTATCTTGGCCCCCCTGGGCAGCTTGGCTCCCGGGGGCTAAGCTACCCGCGGGTAGCTTGGCCCCCACCCTGGGTAGCTTGGCCCCCACCTAAAATCTTTTTCCAGAGTCCCCCTAAATACAAAACAATGTCTGTAAATGTTATGCCTACTGTTTAACCCTTTCCCAAACAAGACCTGGTTTTGACGTCCCCAATAGAACAGGATTGGGAAAACATTGAAACAAAAGAAGAAACTGCTGATAACCAGCAGTTTCTCCTTTTGTCTCAATATTTTCTATGTCATATATTACACAAATTCTATCTTTAATAACTTCCATTTTGCCATTTGTAGCAGTTTTTGAAGTGGATCATCCTAAAATTTTGCCATTTGGGAAAGGGTTAATGAAAAGAAAAAAACAAAGTTTAATGTGTTTTGGTCAAATTAATTTTTCACCTTTTTTGGCATAGAATAGGGGCGGGGGCCAAGCTACCCAGGCCTGGTAGCTTGGCCCCCACCTCAAATCTTTTTCCAGAGTCGCCCAAAATACAAAATAAGGCCTGGGTAGCTTAGCCCGCCCCTATTCTACGCCAAAAAAGGCGAAAAATTAATTTGACCAAAACACATTAAATTTTGGTTTTTCTTTTCATTTAACAGTAGGCGTAACATTTACAGACATTGTTTTGTAATTTGAGGGACTCTGGAAAAAGATTTTAGGTGGGGGCCAAGCTACCCAGACCTGGGTAGCTTGGCCCCTGCCCCTATTCTACGCCAAAAAAGGCAAAAAATTAATTTGACCAAAACACATTAAACTTTGGTTTTTCTTTTCATTTAACAGTAGGCGTAACATTTACAGACATTGTTTTGTATTTTGGGGGAGTCTGGAAAAAGATTTTAGGTGGGGGCCAAGCTACCCAGGCCTGGGTAGCTTGGCCCCCACCCCTATTCTACGCCAAAAAAGGCGAAAAATTAATTTGACCAAAACACATTAAACTTTGGTTTTTCTTTTCATTTAACAGTAGGCGTAACATTTACAGACTTTGTTTTGTATTTTTGGCGACTCTGGAAAAAGATTTTAGGTGGGGGCCAAGCTACCCAGGGTGGGGGCTAAGATACCCCGGGGTAGCTTGGCCCCCGGGGCAAAGATAAACTGATACACCGTAACCCGTAAGCAATCCCGTCCCGTAACTAAGCAATCCCGTCCCGTAACCCTTAAAAACGATAAATTTGACCTTTGACCTCGATGACCTTGACCTTTCAAAAAATGAACCCCTCAAGCTAATATCCGGGGCCGCCCTCCACCTTCCCTCCAAGTTTGGTGAAGATCGGCCCAAGGACCTGGGAGGAGTAGGGGAACAAACAGACAAACGTTGCTCAAATTATAGTATGATACATTTTTCCCCAAAAACAAGGATGCATGATGATATTTCCCCTTTCTACCAGCGTCCTGTGTCTTCCCCTAATCCTATAAAAAGCCCTGCCATTTGCAGGGATTTTGTTACCTGTGAGTCCAGAGTCAGTCCCTGACTCACATTTTTTTCTCAGGACTCATTGATAAATAGTTAGTGAGTCCATAATGCTACTAACATTTTCAATGTACAATTGACATCATCCTCGGAAACCACAGCGGTCATAGCTCACGCTACATGACCCCTGGGGCACTTGGCCACTTAAACTTTGAATTAGCCTCTGAAAATCGATACGAAACACGTGAGTGCAAGGCCCAATCACATAACGGCTCTCATAAGTCAATGCGTAGTCAATTACAACCAAGATGGCTGCGCTCATGATAAGATGTAATTTGTGCGACAACGAGATAAAAAAATTACAGATCGCTGACATGTCATTCAGCTTTGAAATAGAAAGATAGGAAAAGTTTCTCTTTGGAAGTCTTTTAAACTTGAAACATTAAATTTTTCACACGCTAAACGATAGTAATCCTTTATATTGACAACTTACCCGAAGCGATTTTTCAATCTCCTACGCAGTTATCTACCCTGAATCAGGATTAAATTACGTACCTCTGACGTAATCACTGTTTAGAGGTTGGCGATTTGTATCGGCCAGTTTGATTGGTCTACTCACCCATCATGAAATGATGATGGAACCAATGAAACGGCGGCATTTGGGAGCGGCTAATACAAAGTTTTCATCGCCAAGTGCCCCAGGGGTCATGTAGCGTAGCTATGACCGCGGGGTTTCCGAGGATGAATTGACATTGTCTTACAAAGAATTCTATGTTTTATCATAGGACTCATTGTCAGGGGATTTCCTATGTATTCTGTGCCTCCTGAAAATGGAGCCATTCCCAATTTACAAAAGGCTGTGTTCCCAAAGCAAATTTTCTTTAATTTTCCCAATCTATAAAAATGCCTAAATGAACAAGAGGGCCAAGATGGCCCTGTATCGCTCCACTGGCTTTTAGACTATGAACTTCTTCAAGGAATACAATAGAGTCTATTCAAAGAAGATTCATGCTACACCAGAATGAAATCCAATAAGTGATTAAGGAGCAGAAATGTTTTTAAAATTTTCTTAAAATTACACTGTTTCATATAGCCAAAAAAGCCTAGCCCACAACGGCCAAGCTTTTCATCCGATCGTGAAGGAATTTGGAAGAGATTCATGCAAGGAAGATTCCTGTGAAGTTTGGTTGAAATTGGTCCAGTAGTTTTGGAGGAGAAGGATTTTTAAAGATTTTTCGAAAACTTAAATCAATTAAATTAATTAAAATTCAAGTTCTACGCGGATTTTATTCTTTTGAAGGAATTTGGTAGAGATTCATGCAAGGAAGATTTCTGTGAAGTTTGGTTGAAATTGGTCCCGTAGTTTTTGAGAAGAAGAATTTTTAAAGATTTTCCGAAAATTTAATTAAATTAAATTAATTAGAATTCAAGTTCTGCGCCGATTTTATTCTTTTGAAGGAATTTGGTAGAGATTCATGCAAGGATGATTTGTGTGAAGTTTGATTGAAATTGGTCCAGTAGTTTTGGAGAAGAAGATGTTTGAAAATTGTTTACGCACGCACGGACGGACGGACGGATGCACGACGGACACAGGGCCATGACATAAGCCCCGCTGGCCTTCGGCCAGTGGAGCTAAAAATGAGTGTTTTGTCTACCTTTATAGCCGATAGAGCTAGATCTATTTTGCGCTTTAAAAAAATCCCAATTAAGGCCAGACCCTTTTTCCCAAAATGGCTAGGAAAACCCCTGATTGTTTTGGGAACCAGTGGGTCCCAGGACTCTTCCTCATAAATTTGTAACAAAAACACTGCATTTGGCTGTCTTGCTCCAAAGAAAGAAGAGGGCGGACTCATAGCTACAAACCAATACCCATAAGGCCAAATAACCCTTCCCCAAACGACAAAATTTTAGGGTGGTCCACTTCAACAAGAGGCCCAGGAGGGCCTGAATCGCTCCACTGGTTAAAGTGGAAGAATTATCCCATGATTTCTTGTAAGCCTTACACAGCGGCAGCCAAATCTTGATATTTGTGAATAAATTTTGAAGAGAGACTCAAAGAACAATCTTGCAAAGTCTGGTTCAAATTGGCCTTATGGTTGATTTTTAAAGAATTTTCTTATGATTTCTCTAAGTCTGATATGCCCCTTTCTCCCTGCCACGGCCACATTTTTTTGACAAATATAAAAATTTGTGAGCAAATTTTAAAAAGAACAACTAAAAGGCACATTCCTGCAAAGTTTGGTTCAATTGGGCACACTGGTTGATTTTTTTAAGAATTTTCTTATGATTTCTTTAAGTCTGATAAGCCCCTTCCTCCATGCCATGGCCACATTTTTTGACAAATGTAAAAAATTGTGAATAAATTTTGAAAAGAATGACTCAAAGAACATTCCTGCAAAGTCTGGTTCAAATTGGCCCAATGGTTGATTTTTAAAGAATTTTCTTATGATTTCTTTAAGTCTGATAAGCCCCTTTCTCCCTGCCACGGCCACATTTTTTGACAAATGTAAAAATTTGTGAACAAATTTTGAAAAGAATGACTCAAGGCACATTCCTGCCAGGTTTGGCTCAAATTGGCCCAATGGTTGATTTTTAAAGAATTTTCTTATGATTTCTTTAAGTCTGATAAGCCCCTTTCTCCCTGCCACGGCCACATTTTTTGACAAATGTAAAAATTTGTGAACAAATTTTGAAAAGAATGACTCAAGGCACATTCCTGCCAGGTTTGGTTCAAATTGGCCCTATGGTTGATTTTTAAAGTATTTTCTTATGATTTCTTTAAGTCTGATAAGCCCCTTTCTCCATGCCACGGCCACATTTTTTGACAAATGTAAAGACTTGTGAACAAATTTTGACAAGAATGACTCAAGGCACATTCCTGCCAGGTTTGGTTCAAATTGGCCCAATGGTTGATTTTTAAAGAATTTTCTTATGATTTCTCTAAGTCTGATAAGCCCCGCCCTGCCACGCCCACATTTTTTGACGAATAAAAAATTCGCGAACAAGTTTTGAAAAGGGTCACCCAAGGAACATTCCTGCCAAGTTTGGTCAAAATTGGCCCACTGGTATAAGAGGAGAAGATGTTTAAAGAAAAAGTTAACGGACGGACGCACGGACGGACGCACGGACGCACGACGGACACAACGCCATGACAATAGCTAAAAACTGTAAAAAATGACAAAATGGGTGTTATTAAAGAAAGGATTTGTGTGAAATATAGCACAGAAAATATTGAGACAAAAGGAGAACTGCTGGTTATCAGCAGTTTCTTCTTTTGTTTCAATGTTTTCCCATGCCATCTCTTCTAGGGACGTCAAAACCAGGTCTTGTTTGGGAAAGGGATAAAAGAAAAGGTGTGGTTCAGGTTACCCATCTGACCCTAGCCAATTGACCTAACGCCAATCGACAGATCGCTCGGCCCAACATAGAATTTAATACAAAGTTAATTACAAACAATGGACATGTGTTCGTTTATAGGGAACGATTTTATCCAGTTAATCGTGAAGTAAATTCGGACAAACAAAATAGTATTTCGTAGGTGTTGTTATAAAATTTCGTAACTACGGCTTAATTTAAGCCGTAGTTATAACAACACTGACGGTTAATCAAACATACGGTAAACCTAGTCTATTGTTAGCACAAAATTCTTTGCAATTGGCATGTCGATTGTTTTGATTGTCAGTCGATAAATCGATACAATAACACGTGCAACGAAGAACAATTGGGGCAAGACATTTTTCTGATCGCCCATTGGCTAATCGATGTTTTTGATTGACAGTCGGCGTTTGGTCAATTGAGGCCGACCCTGAATTTTTTATTGCCCTCAAAGGAAAAAAATACAAAAAAAACCAACAATCAATGGCAAGAAAAAAAGGAAACAAAACCCAAATAAAATAAAACTATAAAATAAAAAAGGCAGCCGACCGACCTACTCTAATTTTTTCAACATGTAACCTGAACCACACAAATTTTTTATTTGGCCTTATCAAAAGGGGGCGGCACGTAATTCCCAAATCTACCCAAATCTACCCAAATCTTACCCAAATCTTACCCAAATCTACCCCAAATCTACCCATATCTTACCCAAATCAAGCAAACTGTTCGATATATTTCAGTTTTTAGTTACAGGAAAAAGGAAAACAAATGTTTCTTAACAATAATATCGTCGGTGTTAAAGCAAAACATGATCAGTTTCTCAACATTTTGATTTTATGATATTCGTTAAGGTCTCTTTAAGCGTGACAGGTCAGAGTGTTAAGGACATATTTCCGTATTGTGGCCCCAGATCTATTATGTGTCATGCACGCATGACGGATCCTGATTTTTTCCCTGTGTTTTCTGGGTGGCCGACTGCCTTGGCGCAAGAAAAACACAAATTCTCAAATTCGAGGGAAGCGCAACCTTGGGTCCACGTATTGGTGTAAATTATAAAAGCTGTGACAAATTACTCTAATCCAGGTTGAGAAGTTTGTGATATCATCGTTACAACAGTTAATCCGATGATTGTCAGAATAATTTAACCTTTTCCCCAAATGAACCCAGTTTTATGTGCTTTACAGAAAACAACAACAACAAAAAAGACAAACTTTGAGACAAGAGACCAAAATGCTGATAACCGGCATTTTCATATTTTGCCTCAATATTGTCTTCGTTATATATTGTACATAAATATTATCTTCATCTATTTCTATTTTGTTGTTGAAAGACAGAAAAGTTTAAGCAATAGGCCTAGAATAGCACTGGAATTGTGGTTACACTCTTCACAAAGGAAAACCTCGGCAAGAAACAACGACCGATCAAGGGATAGAAATGAACATAATACACAGGCTGTCAACCAGGCTTTCTCAAAAATATAGGAGTTTTAATAGGAATATTTTTCAAGAAAAATAGGAGTTTTTAGCCCATTTTGAGTTAAAATATAGGAGTTTTTAAGTAAAGATTTTTCATCTCAAACACTTACACACTATCACACGTTTTTTTTTTTTTTTTGAAAACAGCACAACACTAATATGCAGATTCAAACAAGCACAAAAGGTACAAATGTGGAAGAGCAAACAAGAGACATCTCTGAACAGGGGGGTTTGGGGGTTCTCCCCAAAGAAAATTTTGAAAATCCAGATGTCTGTTGAAGCAATTAGAATGCCTTCTGAGCCCATTTTTGGCTTTAAATCTCATTACTTATAAATACATATTCAGCCAAAAAGATCTTGCAGCCATCATTTGTGTTAACTAACAGTTCTTACCCAGTCTAGTTTGTTATATGTTAATGTCTTTGTGTTCAATCTAGACAAGGGAGACAAGATGGCCCTATATCGCACACCTTAGAGAACACTTGAGGCTTAGAGGAGATTGTATTTATCATATAGCTCCTGCCTCATCCCAGACCAACAACTTCCAATCAATTTTCGTTTCAGGAAAACACAAAGAATTTTGGTAGAGAGTAATGATGCCATGATACATACACAATTTCAATAAAGGATCTCTGACTAAGGATTTGTCAGAAAATTTTACAAGATTTCTCTCTTTCTACACATGTAATCAAATTATGACTATCACACAACATAGGACCAATTTTCATTGTACAACAACACTTTCAAGTATTTTGATAATACTTAATAAGACAATTCTACACACCAAATTTCAAAGTGTTAAGTCAAACATATGCATTTGAAGATTGTTGAAACTTTGCTCCTTTGTCTCTAAATGGAATATATCACACAAGTCACAACATTATGACCAAATTTATTTGCAGCACAATAAATGAAAGTTTTTTGGCAGAGGGATTGTAGACAATAATATATTAAACACACCAAATTTCAAAGCCCTAGGAAAACCATTCAGAAGTAAAATCTTGCCTAGATTTCTTTTTAGTCTCTTTATGAAATCTGATACTAACAACACAGGGTAATTTTCATTGCAACATACCCAGTGATAATGGGATGTATTTTGCCGGGGGGGGGGGGGGGCTATAAAACAATTTCACAGACTAAATTCCAAGGCCCAAAGCCGAACGGTTTTAGAGAAGAAGATTGTACAAGATTTCCTTCTTTGTGTCTACATGACATAATTGACATTTGGTAACCAACAACATAGTGCAAAATTTCATTGTACCAATATCATTTAAAGCAATTTTGGTAAATGGGCCTTTAAATTCTATATACAAAATTCCAAAACTCAAGCTGTATGAAAGAAGATTATTTTGTAACAGTGGACAGACAGGCACACAATGGATTGTGAGTGAA
Organism: Fragum sueziense; assembly: GCA_963680895.1. Lineage (NCBI taxonomy): Eukaryota > Metazoa > Mollusca > Bivalvia > Cardiida > Cardiidae > Fragum > Fragum sueziense. The sequence continues at coordinate 34,720,432 of OY804606.1, forward strand.
CACAATGCACTTTATGCTAAGGTGAGCTATTAAAGTAATTATTTCAGTTCCACAGCATCACATTTCAGAAAGTAGCTACTACACAGCATCACCATGATCCTTATCATCTTTTTAATTTTCACCTTAAAAGCTTGTGTCCTATTCAATAGCCTTGTATGTAAACAAATCAGTGATGTTGAACAGATGAAAAGCACTAAAACATTATACAAGATGTTAATGCTATAATGGAAGACAGAGATTCTATTTAGTTCCTAGAAGAATAAAGAAGCAAAGAGCAGTATCATAGCAATATTTCCCATCTTGTCATTCATCGGCAATAATTTTACCCAAAAATATAGGAAATATTTTCAAAATATAGGAGAATTATAGGAATATAGGAGGTGCTTGAAAATTGGACCCAAAATATAGGAGCTTTATAGGAAAATAGGAATCGGTTGACAGCCTGTAATACAACAAAAATGCGATTGATCAATACACAGTGTAGATTTTTTTTATTGCAAAATGAACAAGCAAATTCGTTGAATTGATATCCCCCGCCGAACATATTTTCATTGTCAATAAAGTAGCGCGGAAACAAATATAACTCTGTATGTATATGGCTTCAACAGAACGAATATCACTCTGTATGTATATGGCTTCAACAGAACGAATATCACTCTGTATGTATATGGCTAAAACAGTCAGGGGCAGTAACTCTTAATTTGGCGGTTGAACCGGGTAACCCCAACGATATGCGCATGTCCTCATTGTAGTAAAGCTGTGTGCCAAGTTTCATTGAAATCCGGTCTATAGTTTTCAAGAAATAGCGCGGAAACGTATATCACTCTGTATGTATATGGCTTAAACAGTCAGGGGCAGTAACTCTGAATTCGACGGTCGAACCGGGTAACCCCGACGATATGCGCATGTCCTCATTGTAGTGAAGCTGTGACCCAAGTTTCATTGAAATCCAGTCTATAGTTTTCAAGAAATAGCGCAGAAACGAATATCACTCTGTATGTGTATGGCTAAAACAGTCAGGGGCAGTAACTCTAAATTCCGCGATCGAACCAGGTAATCCTGACGATATGCGCATGTCCACTTTGTAGTGAAGCTGTGTGCCAAGTTTCATCGAAATCGGGTCTACAGTTTTCAAGAAATAGCGCGGAAACGAATATCACACTGTATGTATATGGCTTAAACAGTCAGGGGCAGTAACTCTGAATTCGACGGTCGAACCGGGTAACCCCGACGATATGCGCATGTCCTCATTGTAGTAAAGCAGTGTGCCAAGTTTCATTGAAATCCGGTTTATAGTTTTCAAGAAATAGCGCGGAAACGAATATCACTCTGTATGTATATGGCTAAAACAGTCAGGGGCAGTAACTCTAAATTCAGCGGTGGAACCGGGTAACCCCGACGATATGCGCATGTCCACTTTGTAGTGAAGCTGTGTGCCAAGTTTCATCGAAATCCGGTCTATAGCTTCCAAGAAATAGCGCGGAAACGAATATCACTGTATGTATATGGCTAAAACAGTCAGGGGCAGTAACTCTAAATTCGGCGGTCCAACCGGGTAACCCCGACGATATGCGCATGTCCACTTTGTAGTAAAGCTGTGTGCCAAGTTTCATCGAAATCCGGTGTATAGTTTTCAAGAAATAGCGCGGAAACGAATATCACTGTATATATATGGCTAAAACAGTCAGGGGCAGTAACTCTAAATTCGGCGGTGGAACCGAGTAACCCCGACGATATGCGCATGTCCACTTTGTAGTAAAGCTGTGTGCCAAGTTTCATCGAAATCGGGTCTACAGTTTTCAAGAAATAGCGCGGAAACGAATATCACTCTGTATGTATATGGCTTAAACAGTCAGGGGCAGTAACTCTAAATTCGGCGGTCGAACCGGGTAACCCCGACGATATGCGCATGTCCTCTTTGTAGTGAAGCTGTGTGCCAAGTTTCATCGAAATCCGGTCTATAGTTTTCAAGAAATAGCGCGGAAACGAATATCACTCTGTATGTATATGGCTTAAACAGTCAGGGGCAGTAACTCTGAATTCAATGGTCGAACCGGGTAACCCCGACGATATGCGCATGTCCTCTTTGTAGTGAAGCTGTGTGCCAAGTTTCATCGAAATCCGGTCTATAGTTTCCAAGAAATAGCGCGGAAACGAATGTCGGACGGACGGACGGACGGACGGACGGAAGGACGGACGGACATGGCAAAAACAATATCCCCCCCGAAAAATTTTTTCGGCGGGGGATAAAAAAAAATCGACAGACAAAGTAAGAATTCCTACTTTGCTCAAGACAATTCTAAAACTATAATAGATCTAGATCTAATTCCACAATAATTTAATTAAATGTGGAAAAATTAATTTCCACAAATACAGAACAAATGATCATATAAATTTCGGGAATACGTTCGAAATATTCTCATTAGATTTGGGTAGATTTGGGTAAGATTTGGGTAGATTTGGGGTAGATTTGGGGTAGATTTGGGAAGATTTCGTGCTGCCGTCAAAAGGCTAGTACGATATCGCAGCTAACGTGTGACAGCAAAGAGCCGTAGCAAAGATTCCGGCTAGTCAATGTCACTTAGTGCTTAGATTCTAATATAACTGTCTAACGCATGAAGATAGACAACTTTGATGGGAAATTTCTTGGGGAATGTGTGACGGAAGGTCTAACCAATATGCCCAAAAACTTTGGTTACTCAACACTGAAACATCTTACTGCAATTTGACTTTTTGCCCTTTTCTTTCAATTTCGCTATTGCCGATCGGGCAAAATTGCCTGATTGGGCAATATTGCCCGATCAGGAAATTTCACCAACCTGTATAACTTACCAAGTGGATTCTTTGTTATAAAACATTGAGGGAAAAGGAGAAACTGACTTTCATAAATTTTCAGCATTTTCTCCATTTCACTCAAGATCCTCTAACTTTTGCTGTTCGACTCACTTTCAATAGTTGACTACATAGAGTTCAAACTGTTATATTTTATTCATGATCAGTTTTTTTTTTTTTTTTTTTTTTTTTTTTTTTTTGAAAGAAGTTTCATGGATTTGGAAAGGTCGAAAGATTTTGGTGGCGAGAGCTCAATTCCCTAGTTTCATGAACGAAACAAACGCTTACGTAAAAAATATGACTTACTTCGGCATACTTTAATGTTAACCAATATAAATTTGTGTTCTTTCTTCACATCCCACTGTCAGACTTGAAACATTGAGTGTACAGACGATGTATTTGAGCAACTAGCATCCGCCGTTTATCGAAAAATGTTAAAATGGCGGCGTCTCTTGGACGTTCATTCGGCAAATCTCGGGAAAATCCGACAATGCTGTCGGAACATCGCTCGGCAATTTCCGTAGCGTCGAATACGTTTGACTAAAATTTGATAGTTTTGCAATAGGCCGTGCTCCCTAAATAATGATATTAGATCTATCTATTCTATTTATCGAACACTGGCCTAGATCTAGAAATTTGTCAGTAGGTTTTGAAAATCAGAGAAAAGATGATGATCAACAATTTCTCCTTTTCCGTCATTTTTCCGCTAGCGTCTACGCGTGCATCGTACGTAACCTATTTTTGTCGTCTGCAAATCCTTTCAAATTAGTAGTGTGACATGCCCATTTGCACCAAAATCTGGATTCAGAGGATGGTATCTGATAGGAATTCAACCCCATTGGTTAGTCCTATTCTTAGACACTAAAAATTCAATTCGAATGCCGTTTTATAGACAACAAAATTACCAATTTAAGGTGGATTCAGAGGATGGTAGGCTATTTGATAAGAACTCAGCTAGATCAGAGACATAGAATACACGTCTCTGGCTAGATCCAAATTGGTTCAGGCCCGTAGGAACAGGGGGGGGGGGGGGCTAGGAGGGGCTAAGCCCCCAAACTTGGCCAAAAAATGCCGAATTATTCTTATTTTACACTGAAAACTTACGGAAAATCGCATTTAGCCCCCCCCCCCCCCCCCAATATTCAGACACTGGGGATTTGGTCACCCAAATATAAAATTGCTTCACACGGCGGCCTGTGTTGGTGTTATAGTCGAAAGTAGCTAACAAATCCAATGGCATTTTAGACAAAATTCTAGATTCAGAGGATGGTATCTGGTAGTAAATCAACAAAAAAGATAGATCTAGATAGTTCAATAGGCGGCACTGATTAGCAGCTCCCATACAGACCCATTTGCACAAAAATCTGGATTCAAAGGATGGAATCTGTCAGATAGGAACTAGTCCTATGGCAGACACTAAAAATTCAATTCCAATACCGTTTTATACCAAAATTGCCAAAATCTGGATCTAGAGAATTTTATGCCTATTTGCTAGGAACTCAGCTACATAGACTAGTGCTGTTTTCGATAGTACCTAACAAATCCAAGGCAGTTTTAGACAAAAATCTGGATTCAGAGGATGTTATCTGGTAGTAAATCAACAAAATAAATTAAAGGCTACACTGATTAACAACTCCCAGGCCCATGTGCCCCAAAATCTGTATTCAGAGGATGGTATCTGATAGGAACTCAACCCAGTGGCAGATCCAGGATTTCTGTAAGGGGGATTCGAATATACAATAAGGGGGTTCGTTTTCCTATCATTATACAATTTTGACTCAATTTCTGCAAGAAAATGAAATAATTTGGCATCAGAGGGGGTTCGTTTGAACCCAAGAAGCCACCTCTGGATCCGCCACTGCAACCCTATTGGTTAGTCCTATAGTAAACACTAAAATTTCAATTCCAATGCCGCGTTATACCAAAATTACCAAAATCTGGATTCAGAAGATGCATGGTATTTGATAGGAAATCGGCTACATTGTTTAGTGTTATAGTCGAAGGTACCTAACTAATCCAAGGCCGGTTTAGACAAAAATCTGGATTCAGAGTATGATATCTGGTAGTAAATCAACAAAATAAGCTAGTTTTTTTTAGGCGACGCTGACTCACAGGTCCCAGGCCCATCTGCACGAAAATCTAGATTCAGAGGATTGTATCTGATAGGAATTCAACCCCATTGGTTAATCCTATGGTAGACACTAAAATTTCAATTCCAATGCCGTTTTATATCAAAATTACCAAAATCTGGATTCAGAGGATGGTAATTGATTAGAACTCAGCTACATTGTTTAGTGTCAAGTCGACAGTAGCCTACCTAACAAATCCTTGGCCGTTTTATACAAAAATCTGGATTCCCAGTATGGTATCTGGTAGTAAAACAACAAAATAAGCTAGTTCTGTAAGCGACACAAATTACCAGCTCCCAGGCCGGCCCATTTGCACCAAAATCTGGATTCAGATTACGAAATCTGGTAGTAAATCAACAAAATAAGCTAGTTCTATAGGCGACACTGATTACCAGCTCCCAGGCCCGTTGTGCACCAAAATCTGGATTCAGAGTATGGTTTCTCGTAGCAAATCAATTCAATTCTTTTAATGAAAATATTGAATCAAAACGTGATATCATACATTGCACAATATGTCACACATAATAATAATTTAGGCATACTACAAACATAACATGATTATACACACACACCATAATCTGCTAATTAAAAATACAAAGAAACATTGGTAGTTAGGAAAATATGAGGCTACCAGCATATCCAACAAAGTATGCTAGTTCTATAAGCAACACTGATAAACATCTCCCAGGCCCATTTGCACCAACAGCTGGATTCAGAGTATGATATCTGGTAGTAAATAAACAAAATCAGCTAGTTCTTTAGGCGAAACTGATTTTAGCTCCCATGTCCATTTGCGCCAAAATCTGGAATCAGAGTATGATATCTACATACCAGTAGTAAATCATCAAAATAAACTAGTCTTATTTATAAGTAACACTGAACACCAGCTCCAGGCCCATTTGCACCAAAATCTAGATTCAGAGTATGTCTGGTAGTAAATCAACCAAATAAGCTAGTCCTATAAGCGGCACTGATCAGCAGCCTCAAGGCCCATTTGCACCAAAATCTGGATTCAGAGTATGAAGTCTGGTGGTAAATGAACAAAATAAGCTAGTTCTATTAGCAACACTAATAAACAGCTCCCACGCCCATTTGCACCAAAATCTGGATTCAGAGTACGATATCTGGTAGAATATTAACAAAATAAGCTAGTTCTATAGGTGACACTGATTACCAGCTCCCAGGCCCATTTGCACAAAAATCTGGATTCAGAGTATGATAACTTGTAGTGAATCAACAAAATGAGCTAGTTCAATAAGCGACACTGATTACCAGCTCCAAGGCCCGTTTGTACCAAAATCTGGATTTAGAGTATGATTTCTCGTAGCAATTCAACAAAGTAAGCGACACAGATAACCAGCTCGCCGGCCCGTTTGCACCAAAATCTGGACTCAGAGTATGATTTCTCGTATTCAATCAACAAATTAAGCTAGTTCTATAAGCTACATTGATTACCAGCTCCCAGGCCCATTTGCACCAAAATCTGGATTCAGAGTATGATATCTGGAAGTAAAACAACAAAATAAGCTAGTTCTATAATCAACGATAATTGACAGCTTCAAGGCTCGTTTGCACCGAAATTTGGATTCAGAGTATGATAATCATCTGGTAGTAAATCAACAAAATCAGCTAGTTCTATAGGCGAAACTGATTAACAGCTCCAAGGCCTATTTGTGCAAAAATTTTGATTCAGACTTTGATATCTCGTAGTATATCAACAAAATATGCAGAACTCATTAACAGCTCCCAGGACCGTTTGCACCAAAATCTGGATTCAGAGTATGATATCTGGTTGTAAATCAACAAAATAAGCTAGTCCTATAGACGACACTGATTAACAGCTCCCATTCCCATTTGCACTAGAATCTTAATTCAGAGCATGAAGTCTCGTAACAAATCAACAAAATAAGCTAGTTATATAGGCGACACTATAATTTACAGCTCACAGGCCCATTTGCACCAAAATCTGGATTCAGAGTATGATATCTCATAGTAAATCAACAAAATAAGCTAGTTCTATAAGTGACTCTGATTTACAGCTCACAGGCCCATTTGCACCAAAATCTGGATTCAGAGTATGATATCGCGTAGTAAATCAACAAAATAAGCTAGTTCTATAAGTGACTCTGATTTACAGCTCCCAGGCCCATTTGTACCAAAATCTGGATTCAGAGTATGGTATTTGGTAGTAAATCAACAAAATAAGCTAGTTCCATAAGCGACACTGATTTACAGCTCCCAGGCCCATTTGCACCAAAATCTGGATTCAGAGTATGATATTTGGTAGTATATCAACAAAATAAGCCAGTTTTATATGCGGGACTGATTAACAGCTCCCAGACGACTTTGCAGCAAAATCTTCATTCAGAGTATATATCTGGTAGTATATCAACAAAATGTGGCAGTTCTATAGGCAACACTGATTAACAGCTCCCAAGCCCGTTTGCACCAAAGTCTGGTTTCGGAGTATGATATCTCGTAGTAAATCGTAAAAATAAGCTAGTCTTCTAGGTGACACTGATTAACAGCTCCCAGGCCCATTTACATCGAAATTTGGATTCAGAGTATGATGTCTCGTAGTAAATCAACAAAATAAGCTGGTTTTATAGACGACACTGATTAACAGCTTCCATGCCCGTTTGCACCAAAACCTGGATTCAGAGTATGATATTTGGTAGTAAATCAAAAAAAATAAGCCAGTTCTATATGCGGGACTTATTAACAGCTCCTAGACGACTTTGCAGCAAAATCTTCATTCAGAGTATGATATTTGGTAGTAAATCAACAAAATAAGCTAGTTCTATAAGCGACACTGATTAACAGCTCCCAGGCCCGTTTGCACCAAAATCTGGATCCGGAGTATGATATCTCGTAGTACATCAACAAAATAAGCTAGTCCTATAGGCGACATTGATTGACAGTTTCGAGGCCCCATTTGCGCCAAAATCCGGATTCAGAGTATGATATCTAGAAGAAAATCAACAATATTTATAAGCAAGTTCTATAGGCCACACTGATTAACAGCTCCCAGGCCTGTTTGCTCCAAAATCTGGATTAAGAGTATGATACCTGGTAGTAAATCAACAAGATTTATAAGCTAGTTCTATAGGCGACACTGATTAACAGCTCCCAGGCCTGTTTGCACCAAAATCTGGATTCAGAGTATGACATCTGGTAGTAAATCAACAAAAAAGGCTAGTTCTTTAGGCGACACTGATTACCAGCTCCCAGGCCCGTGTGACCAAAATCTGGATTCAGAGTATGATTTCTCGTAGCAAATCAATTCATTTCAATTCTTTTAATGAAAATATTGAATTAAAAAGTGATATCATACATTGCACATTATGTCACACATAATAATAATTTAGGCATAAACATTCTTACTACAAACATAACATGATTATACACACAGAATTATTTGCTGATCAAGAATACAAAGAAACATTGGTAGATAAGAAAATATAAGGCTACCAGCATATCCAACAAAATCAACAAAGAAAGCTAGTTCTATAAGCAACACTGATAAACATCTCCCAGGCCCATTTGCACCAACATCTGGATTCAGAGTATGATATCTGGTAGTAAATCAACAAAATCAGCTAGTTCTATAGGCGAAACTGATTTTAGCTCCAATGCCCATTTGCGCCAAAATATGGAATCAGAGTATGATATCTGTGCCAGTAGTTAATCAGCAAAATAAACTAGTCTTATTTATAAGCGACACTGGTCACCAGCTCCAGGGCCCATTTGCACCAAAATCTGGAATCAGAGTATGATATCTCGTTGTAAATCAACACAATAAGCTAGTTGTATAGGCGACATTGATTAACAGCTCCAAGGCCCAATTGCGCCAAAATCTAGATTCAGAGCACGTATATCTTGTAGTAAATCAACAAAATAAGCTAGTCCTATTAGCGGCACTAATCAGCAGATCCAAGGCCCATTTGCACCCAAATCTGGATTCAGAGTATGACGATCTGGTAGTAAATGAACAAAATCAGATAATTCTATTGGCAACACTGATTAACAGTCCTAAGGCCCATTTGAACCAAAATCTGGATTCAGAGTTTGATATCTGGTGGTAAATCAACAAAATAAGCTAGTCATATAAGCAAAACTGATTACGAGCTCCTTAGCCCATTTGCATCAAAATCTGGATTCAGAGTTTGATATCTGGAAGTAAATCAACAAAATCAGCTAGTTCTGTAAGCGACACTGATCACCAGCCTCAGGCCCGTTTGCATCAAAATCTTGATTCATGGTATGATATCTGGAAGTAAATCAACAAAATCAGCTAGTTCAATAAGCGACACTGATCACCAGCTCCCAGGCCCGTTTGCATCAAAATCTGGATCCAGAGTACGATATCTGGTAGAATATCAACAAAATAAGCTAGTTCTATAAGCGACACTGATTACCAGCTCTCAGGCCCATTTTACCAAAATCTGGATTCAGAGTACGATATCTGGTAGAATATAAAAAAAAATAAGCTAGTTCTATAGGTGACACTGATTACCAGCTCCAAGGCCCATTTGCACCCAAATCTTGATTCAGAGTATGATTACTCGAAGTAAAACAACAAAATGAGCTAGTTCAATAAGCGACACTGATTACCAGATCCAAGGCCAGATTGCACCAAAATCTGGATTTAGAGTATGATTTCTCGTAGCAATTCAACAAAGTAAGCGACACAGATAACCAGCTCGCCGGCCCGTTCGCACCAAAATCTGGACTCAGAGTATGATTTCTCGTATTCAATCAACAAATTAAGCTAGTTCTATAAGCTACACTGATTACCAGCTCCCAGGCCCATTTGCACCAAAATCTGGATTCAGAGTATGATAATCTGGAAGTAAATCAACAAAATAAGCTAGTTCTATAGACGACGATGATTGACAGCTTCAAGGCTCGTTTGCACCGAAATCTGGATTCAGAGTATGATAATTATCTCGTAGTAAATCAAAAAAATAAGCTAGTTCTATATGCGGGACTGATTAACAGCTCCCAGACGACTTTGCAGCAAAATCTTGATTTAGAGTATGATATTTGGTAGTAAATCAACAAAACAAGAGAACCATGATGGCCCTTAATCGCTCACCTGCACCTTAGATAGAATGAAAGTCACAATGTTGTAAAGTTCAAGAGCACATAATTTAAGATGCGAGATTATGATCCAGCTGAAAACTGCTTTCATAATCTTAAATGATCAATATTTGTATCTGTTACAGTAAAAACAAACTTGTGGAAGAAAACAACAACTTTGTCAGAGTCAAGGGCACATAACTCTGTTCTGATAAAGATATTCTCATCAACATTTTGTCCAAGTTTTTTATTGGTTAATATCTATTGCTGTTTGAGAGAAAACAAAGTCGAAAACGGCAATTTTGTAACCGTCAAGGGCATACAACTCTGTTTTTTAGTCAAATCAATCTGACAAATTAAAACATATAAAATCTTATGGTCACCAACATTGCGACCAAGTTGTGTCTTGATTGATCCATATTTGTGTTTGTTAGAGAGAAAAAAATCGAAAACGGTAATTTCATTAAATAAAAGGGCCAATAACTCTTGTTCTTCTGGCCAAATCAAGCTGAAAATTTAACTCATCAAGGATCTTATGGTCACCAACATTGTGGCCGAGTTTTGTCTTGATTGGTCAATAAATGTAGATGCTATAGTGTAAACAAAGTCGAACACAGTAATTTTGTCAAATTAAAGGGCACATAACTCCAGACTTCCTGCTCCTATCACACTGAAAATCGAACTCATCCAAGATCTTATAGTTACCAACATTGTGGCAAAGTTTTGTCTTCATTGGTAAATATTTGTAGATGCTAGAGTGGTAACAAAGTGAAAACTAGCCATTTTTGACGTTTAAGGGCACATAACTCTGGACTTCCTAGTCCGATCTAACTCAAAATCGAACTCATGTGAGAACTTATGGTCATACATGTCTTGACCAGGTTTAGTTAAGATTGGTCAATATTTGTAGATACTAGAGTGGTAACAAAGTCAAAACTAGCCATTTTTGACGTTCAAGGGCACATAACTCCGAACTTCCTTGTCCGATCTGACTCGAAATTCAACTCATCCTAGAACCTATGATCATACATCTTTTGACCAAGTTTGGTCAAGATTGGTCAATATTTGTAGATGCTAGAGTGGTAACAAAGTCTAAACTAGCTATTTTTGACATTCAAGGGCACATAACAACTGACTTCCTGATCCGATCTGACCCAAAATCAAACTCCGAGAACTTATGATCATACATGTTTTGACCAAGTTTGATCAAGATTGGTCAATATTTGTGGATGCTAGAGTGGTAACAACAAATTGTGAACAGACGGACAGACGGACAAAAAGCGACCACAATAGCTCACCTTGAGCACTTCGTGCTTTGTGAGCTAATAAGCTAGTTCTATAAGCGACTCTGATTAACAGCTCCCAGGCCCGTTTGCACCAAAATCTGGATTCAGACTTTGATATCTCGTAGTAAATCAACAAATTAAGCTAGTTCTATATGCGGGACTGATTAACAGCTCAAGGACGACTTTGTAGCAAAATCAGGATTCAGAGTACGATATTTGGTAGTAAATCAAAAAAATAAGCTAGTTCTATATGCGACACTGATTAACAGTTCCCAGGCACATTTGCACCAATATCTGGATTCAGAGTACGATATTTGGTAGTAAATAAAAAAATAAGCTAGTTCTATATGCGACACTGATTAACAGCTCACAGGCACATTTGCACCAATATCTGGATTCAGAAGACGATATTTGGTAGTAAATCAACAAAAAAGCTAGTTCTATATGCGACACTGATTAACAGCTCCCAGGAACATTTGCACCAAAATCTGGATTCAGACTTTGATATCTCGTAGTAAATCAACAAAATAAGCTAGTTCTATATGCGACACTGATTAACAGCTCCCAGGCACATTTGCACCAATATCTGGATTCAGAGTACGATATTTGGTAGTAAATCAAAAAAATAAGCTAGTTCTATATGCGACACTGATTAACAGCTCCCAGGCACATTTGCACCAAAATCTGGATTCAGAGTATGATATCTCGTAGTAAATCAACAAAATAAGCTAGTTCTATATGCGACACTGATTAACAGCTCCCAGGCACATTTGCACCAATATCTGGATTCAGAGTACGATATTTGGTAGTAAATCAACAAAATAAGCTAGTTCTATATGCGACACTGATTAACGGCTCCCAGGCCCGTTTGCATCAAAATCTGGATTCAGAGTATGATATCTAGTAGTAAATCAACAAAATGAGCTAGTCCTATAGGCGACATTAATTGACAGTTTCTAGGCCGATTGCGCCAAAGTCTTGATTCAGAGTATGATATCTAGTAGAAAATCAACAAGATTTATAAGCTAGTTCTATAGGCGACACTGATTAACAGCTCCCAGGCCTGATTGCACCAAAATCTGGATTAAGAGTATGATATCTGGAAGTAAATCAACAAGATTTATAACCTTGTTCTATAGGCGACACTGATTAACAGCTCCCAGGCATGTTTGCACCAAAATCTGGATTCAGAGTATGACATCTTGTAGTAAATCAACAAAAAAGGCTAGTTCTATAGGCGACACTGCATGATTACCAGCTCCCAGGCCCGTGTGCACCAAAATCTGGATTCAGAGTATGATATCTCGTAGTAAATCAACAAAATAAGCTAGTTCTATTGGCAACACTGATTAACAGCTCCAAGGCCCATTTGCGCCAAAATCTAGATTCAGAGCACGTATATCTTGTAGTAAATTAACAAAAAAGCTAGTCCTATAAGCGGCACTGATCGGCAGCTCCAAGGCCCATTTGCACCCAAATCTGGATTCAGAGTATAAAGTCTGGTAGTAAATGAACAAAATAAGCTAGTTCTATTGGCAACACTGATTAACAGCCCCAAGGCCTATTTGAACCAAAATCTGGATTCAGAGTTTGATATCTGGTGGTAAATCAACAAAATAAGCTAGTCATATAAGCAAAACTGATTACGAGCTCCTTAGCCCATTTGCATCAAAATCTGGATTCAGAGTTTGATATCTGGAAGTAAATCAAAAAAATCAGCTAGTTCTGTAAGCGACACTGATCACCAGCCTCAGGCCCGTTTGCATCAAAATCTTGATTCATGGTATGATATCTGGAAGTAAATCAACAAAATCAGCTAGTTCTATAAGCGACACTGATCACCAGCTCCCAGGCCCGTTTGCATCAAAATCTGGATCCAGAGTACGATATCTGGTAGAATATCAACAAAATAAGCTAGTTCTATATGCGACACTGATTACCAGCTCTCAGGCCCATTTTACCAAAATCTGGATTCAGAGTACGATATCTGGTAGAATATAAAAAAAATAAGCTAGTTCTATAGGTGACACTGATTACCAGCTCCAAGGCCCATTTGCACAAAAATCTGGATTCAGAGTATGATTACTCGAAGTAAAACAACAAAATGAGCTAGTTCAATAAGCGACACTGATTACCAGATCCAAGGCCAGTTTGCACCAAAATCTGGATTTAGAGTATGATTTCTCGTAGCAATTCAACAAAGTAAGCGACACAGATAACCAGCTCGCCGGCCCGTTTGCACCAAAATCTGGACTCAGAGTATGATTTCTCGTATTCAATCAACAAATTAAGCTAGTTCTATAAGCTTCACTGATTACCAGCTCCCAGGCCCATTTGCATCAAAATCTGGATTCAGAGTATGATATCTGGAAGTAAATCAACAAAATAAGCTAGTTCTATAGACGACGATGATTGACAGCTTCAAGGCTCGTTTGCACCGAAATTTGGATTCTGAGTATGATATCTGGTAGAAAATCAACATAATCAGCTATTTCTATAGGCGCACTGTTTTACAGCTCACAGGCCCACTTGCACCAAAACCTGGATTCAGAGTATGATATCTCGTAGTAAATCAACAAAATAAGCTAGTTCTATATGCGACTCTGATTAACAGCTCCCAGACGACTTTGCAGCAAAATCTTGATTTAGAGTATGACATTTGGTAGTAAATCAACAAAATTAGCTAGTTCAATAGGCGACACTGATTTACAGCTCACAGGCCCATTTGCACCAAAATCTGGATTCAGACTTTGATATCTCGTAGTAAATCAACAAAATAAGCTAGTTCTATATGCGGAACTGATTAACAGCTCCCAGACGACTTTGCATCAATATCTGGATTCAGAGTATAATATCTGGTAGTATATCAACAAAATGTGGCAGTTCTATAGGAAACACTGATTAACAGCTCCAAAGCCCGTTTGCACCAAAATCTGGATTCGGAGTATGATATCTCGTAGTAAATCAACAAAATAAACTAATCCTCTAGGCGAAACTGATTAATAGCTCCCATGCCCGTTTGCACTAAAACCTGGATTCAGAGTATGATATTTGGCAGTAAATCAACAAAATAGGCTAGTCCTATAGACGACAGTTTTGCAACTCCCAGTCACATTTGCAGCAAAATCTGGATTCAGAGTATGATATCTGGTAGTAAATCAACACAATAAGCTAGTTCTATAAGCGACACTGATTTACAGCTCCCAGGTCCGTTTGCACCAAAATCTGGATTCAGAGTATGATATCTTGAAGTAAATCAACAAAATAAGCTAGTTCTATAAGCGACACTGATTAACAGCTCCCATGCCCATTTGCACTAAAACATGGATTCAGAGTATGATATTTGGTAGTAAATCAACAAAATAGGCTAGTCCTATAGGCGACAGTTTTACAGCTCCCAGTCCCATTTTCACCAAAATCTGGATTCAGAGTATGATATCTGGTAGTAAATCAACAAAATAAGCTAGTTCTATAAGCGACACTGATTTACAGCTCCCATGCCCGTTTGCACCAAAATCTGGATTCAGAGTATGATATTTGGTAGTAAATCAACTAATAGGCTAGTCCTATAGGCGACAGTTTTACAGCTCCCAGTCCCATTTTCACCAAAAGCTGGATTGTATCTGATAGGAACCCAACCCCATTGGTTAGTCCTATTCTTAGACACTAAAATTTCAATTCGAATGCCGTTTTATAGACAACCAAAATAACCAAAAGGTGGATTCAGAGGATGGTATTACGGATTTCATTTGATCTGACACTGACCTTTATTATGTGCTCATATTTCGCATATAGCCAAACATTTTTTTCAAATAGATTTTTATCATAGTACACAGATATATATAACAGGTACACAAGAAAATATATTACTGAATTGTTAATTTAAAAAAAGCACCTGTAGGCGTGTAATTTATGATAATAAAAGCTTAAGCTGCGCCATGTGAAATGAAAGCTGTAATCAGGGTTTTTTCTCCTTCTTTGGACGGGTCCGTAAAAAGGACCCGTTCCCAATGCCAAATGGGATATTTTTTTCCCAATATCTAGAAAGAAAATTCTCAATGCAAAAGTCGTTCCTTCTTTTTGAATGAAAATTCAATCATTCCCTTTCATATGTTGAGAAAAAAGTAGCCAGAGTCTAACAGTAAGTCCCTTCAGTTGATATCATATAATTCACTATGCACAGGACTCAATTTTTGTTAGAGTCTGTGATGAATTTTTTTCCCAATTTTTGACAAAACAACACATTTTTCCCAATTTGCCTGGTCTCGGACCCGTTCCCAAAACTTAGAGAAACAAGTATCTGGTGTTGTATGCAACACATAAAGTCCCCTACCGGCTTCACATTGACTCAATATGGTAATCAATAATAGATAAGATGAATAAGTTATTGCAGGATCCATTTTTTGCCATATTTTCACTATTTCCGTTACCATAGCAACCGCACTTTTCGTCAAAGAACAAAGATAAAATGATGTGCATAATCTACACATTGCCATCTAGTCATATACCAAGTCTCATCAAATTAGCTTGCTTACTTATTAACTTATCGCAGGATCCAATATTTTTGCCATATTTTCACTATTTCCGTAACCATAGCAACAACAATTTTAGTCTAAAAACAAAAATAAAATGATGTGCATAATCTACACATTGCCATATAGTCATATACCAAGTCTCATCAAACTAGCTTGCTTAGTTATTATCTTATCGCAGGATCCCATTTTTGGCCATATTTTCACTATTTCTGTAACCATAGCAACCTCAATTTAAGTCGAAAAACAAAAATAAAATGATGTGCATAATCTACACATTGCGATCTAGTCATATACCAACTTTCATCAAAAACGCTTGCTTAGTTATTTAGTTATCGCAGGATCCAGATTTGAGCGGACAGACGGACGGACAGACGGACGGACGGACGGACAGACTGACGGACGGACAGACGGAGGGCAAACCTATAGTCCCCTCCGGTGTAAACACCGGTAGGGGACTAAAAACACTGGTAATATTTGATAGCAAAATCTGGATTCAGAGTATGATATTTGGTAGTAAATCAACAAAATAAGCTAGTTCTATAAGCGACACTGATTAACAGCTCCCAGGCCCATTTGCACCAAAATCTGGATTCAGAGTATGATATCTCGTAGTAAATCAACAAAATAAGCTAGTCCTATAGGCGACATTGATTTACAGCTCCCAGGCCCGTTTGCACCAAAATCTGGATTCGGATTATGATATCTCGTAGTAAATCAACAAAATAAGCTAGTCCTATAGGCGACATTGATTAACAGCTCCGAGGCCCGTTTGCACCAAAATCTGGATTCAGAGTAAGTTATATGGTAGTAAATCAAGAAAAAGGCTAGTCCCATAGCCGATACTGATTAACAGCTCCCAGGCCCGTTTGCACCATAATGTGGATTCAGAGTATAATATCTGGTAGTATATTAACAAAATGTAGCAGTTCTGTAGGCGACACTGATTAATAGCTCCCAGGCTCGTTTGCACCATAATGTGGATTCAGAGTATAATATCTGGTAGTATATTTAAAAATGTAGCAGTTCTGTAGGCGACACTGATTAACAGCTCCCAGGTCCGTTTGCACCAAAATCTAGATTCAGAGTATGTTATCTGGTAGTAAATCAACAAAATAAACTAGTCCTATAGGCGATACTGTTTAACAGCTCCAAGGCCAATTTGCGCCAAAATCTGGATTCAGAGTATGGTATCTGGTAGTAAATCAACAAAATAAGCTGGTCCTTAAAGCGACACTGATTACGAGCTACCAGGCCCCTTTGCACCAAAGTCTGGATTCAGAGTATGATATTTGGTAGTTAAACAACAAAATAAGCTAGTTCTATTGGCAACACTGATGAGCAGCTTCAAGGCCAATTTGCACCAAAATCTGGATTCAGAGTATGATATCTCGTAGTAAATCAACAAAATAAGCTACTCCTATAAGCAACACTGATTACGAGCTCCTTGGCCAATTTGCATCAAAATCTGGATTCAGAGTATGATATCTCATAGTAAATCAACAAAATCAGCTAGTTCTATAAGCGACACTGATCACCAGCTCCCAGGCCCGTTTGCATCAATATCTGGATTCAGAGTACACTATCTGGTAGAATATCAACAAAATAAGCTAGTTCTATATGCGACACTGATTACCAGCTCCCATGCCCATTTGCACCAAAATATAGATTTACAGTATGATTACTCGAAGTAAATCAACAAAATGAGCTAGTTCTATAAGCTACACAGATTACCAGCTCCCAGGCCCATTTGCACCAAAATCTGGATTCAGAGTATGATATCTGGAAGTAAATCAACAAAATAGGCTAGTTCTAAATGCGACACTGATTAACAGCTCCCAGTCCCATTTGCACCAAAATCTGGATTCAGAGTATGATATCTGGTAGTAAATCAACAAAATAAGCTGGTTCTATATGCGGCACTGATTTACAGCTTACATGCCCGTGTGCACCAAACTCTCGACTCGGAGTTTGATATCTGGTAAAGTAAATCAACAAAATAAGCTAGTTCTATAGGCAACACTGATTAATAGCTCCCAGGCTCGTTTGCACCAAAATCTGGACTGAGAGTAGGATATCTGGTAGTAAATCAACAAATTAAGCTAGTTCTATAGGCGACACTGATTAACAGCTCCCATGCCCGTTTGCAGCCAAATCTGGACTAAGAGTATGATAATTATCTGGTAGTAAATTAACAAAATAAGCTAGTTCTATAGGCGACTCTGATTAACAGCTCCCAGACGACTTTGCACCAAAATCTGGATTCAGAGTATAATATCTGGTTGTATATCAACAAAATGTGGCAGTTCTATAGGAAACACTGATTAACAGCTCCAAAGCCCGTTTGCACCAAAATCTGGATTCGGAGTATGATATCTCGTAGTAAATCAACAAAATAAACTAGTCCTCTAGGCGACACTGATTAATAGCTCCCATTCCCATTTACACAGAAATTCGGATTCAGAGTATGTCTCGTAGTAAATCAACAAATTAAGCTGGTTTTATAAACGACACTGATTAACAGCTTCCATGCCCGTTTGCACTAAAACCTGGATTCAGAGTATGATATTTGGTAGTAAAAAACAAAATAAGCTAGTTCTATAAGCGACACTGATTAACAGCTCCCATGCCCATTTGCACCAAAATCTGGATTCAGAGTATGATATTTGGTAGTAAATCAACAAAATAGGCTAGTCCTATAGGCGACAGTTTTACAGCTCCCAGGCCCGTTTGCACCAAAATCTGGATTCAGAGTATGATATCTGGAAGTAAATCAACAAAATAAGCTAGTTCTATAAGCGACACTGATTAACAGCTCCCATGCCCATTTGCACCAAAACCTGGATTCAGAGTATGATATCTGGAAGTAAATCAACAAAATAAGCTAGTCCTATAGGCGACATTGATTTACAGCTCCCAGGCCCGTTTGCACCAAAATCTGGATTCGGATTATGATATCTCGTAGTAAATCAACAAAATTATCTAGTCCTATAGGCGACATTGATTAACAGCTCCGAGTCCGAGGCCCGTTTGCACCAAAATCTGGATTCAGAGTAAGATATATGGTAGTAAATCAAGAAAAAGGCTAGTCCTATAGGCGATACTGATTAACTGCTCCCAGGCCCGTTTGCACCATAATGTGGATTCAGAGTATAATATCTGGTAGTATATTAAGTTATTAACACAAGAGCCGTCACAGACGGATTATGCTCCCCGAATAAGTGTTTGTCACAAAATAAAAACTATCATACATTAAGCCCCCTTTTCCCATGACAGCTTTTTTGTACACACGTTATTTATAGAATATGGTCTAGAACATCCTATTTATTACATGAGCACAAAATTTCATTAAATTCTGCCCATTACTAGATGGAGAGAAATAAGAGAAAAACGAATTTTTACTCTAAGGCCCCTTTTTCCATGACGCAGCCTTAAATTTACAAACGGAGAAAAAGGTCCCTAGGTATTGACCCAGGGAGTTCACATGTGAAGTTTCATTGAATTTGGTCCAAGGGTTGCTGAGATATGGCTGTGGACGGACGGACGGACGGACAGACACACGGACGGACGGACGTACGGACGGACAGCGTGGCGACTATATGCTCCCCCGAAATTTTTTCGGGGAGCATAAAAATGTAGCAGTTCTGTAGGCGACACTGATTAATAGCTCCCAGGCTCGTTTGCACCATAATGTGGATTCAGAGTATAATATCTGGTAGTATATTAACAAAATGTAGCAGTTCTGTAGGCGACACTGATTAACAGCTCCCAGGCCCGTTTGCACCAAAATCTAGATTCAGAGTATGTTATCTGGTAGTAAATCAACAAAATAAACTAGTCCTATAGGCGATACTGTTTAACAGCTCCCAAGCCCGTTTGCACCAAAATCTGGATTCAGAGTATGATATCCCGTAGTAAATCAACAAAATAAGCTGGTTCTATAGGCGACAATGATTCATAGTTATCAGGCCCGTTTGCACCAAAATCTGGATTCAGAGTATGATATCTGGTAGTAAATCAACGTAATAAGCTGGTTCTATAGGAGATACTGATTAACAGCTCCCAGGCCCGTTTGCACCATAATGTGGATTCAGAGTATAATATCTGGTAGTATATTAACAAAATGTAGCAGTTCTGTAGGCGACACTGATTAATAGCTCCCAGGCTCGTTTGCACCATAATGTGGATTCAGAGTATAATATCTGGTAGTATATTAACAAAATGTAGCAGTTCTGTAGGCGACACTGATTAACAGCTCCCAGGCCCGTTTGCACCAAAATCTAGATTCAGAGTATGTTATCTGGTAGTAAATCAACAAAATAAACTAGTCCTATAGGCGATACTGTTTAACAGCTCCCAAGCCCGTTTGCACCAAAATCTGGATTCAGAGTATGATATCCCGTAGTAAATCAACAAAATAAGCTGGTTCTATAGGCGACAATGATTCATAGTTATCAGGCCCGTTTGCACCAAAATCTGGATTCAGAGTATGATATCTGGTAGTAAATCAACGTAATAAGCTGGTTCTATAGGAGATACTGATTAACAGCTCCCAGGCCCGTTTGCACCAAAATCTGGTTTCATAGTATGATATCTGGTAGTAAAATTGTGTCGTTTGGTAATGGGTTGGTAGACTAGTTCATGGGACATCGGATTTTTTGGTGTGACGTAGACATTAGTTACATATATCTGAACATTTTCGGGCTACGTCGTAAACATTCGGCGTTGGAATGTTCCACCGATCAATGTTTAAGACGTCACCAGAATAATTCAAACGTTGGAGGTGGACTACCTTAAGTTTAATAGATCAATTGCATGAAGTTTTCCATCCCCATCCACGGAAATATTATAATACAGAGATCCTATCCTATTTACAACCCATTTATTAAATAACAAAGTTTTAGACCGTTCAAAAATGAAAAGAAACGCAGGACTGCGGCTGATCAAGGAATCGAGCATACAAATAGGGGGGGGGGGGGGGGGTTGTTGTTACATTATTACACAATTTTGACTAGATTCTGCATGAAAATGAAATAATTAGACATCAGACACGAATACCCCCCCCAACCCGCTCTGGATCCGCCACTGCCATTTGGGGATGTATCATCCAGAAGACCAATCTAGAAGACCTTAAAATTTGTATAACCCATTCCCAAACAGCAAAATATTTGACTTGTCCAAATCTAAAGATGCTGCAGACAACAATTTTTAAGTTAATTAAATTTTATTTGTTTTGGTCTTTAAGGGGGGAGAATATCCAAAGCAATTATCTTGTATGGAGTCAATAAGTCACTGTGTGGGGATGGGATAATTAGTAATAAATCATTCTTTTCTGTCTTGACTAACACTTTATTTATATAAAAATATATTAACAATAATGCACCAGAAATCATTCTCTTTTACCCTTTCCCAAACGGCAACTTTAGACTGGTCCAAACACTGGTCCAAAGATGTTACAGATGACAATTTCAAGTGATTGCAAATTTAACTTTTTTTGTCTTTCTGGATAGAAAACATTTTGGGAAATGAAGAAATTGCTTGTCGCAAGCAATTTCTTCATTTTCCACAGAGTTTTTCGAAGCCTTTATATTGTGGGACATCAAAAGGCGTCATTGTTTGGGAACGGGTTCCTTGGTGTAGAAGTTCCTATTCCAGAAAGCTCTGTACAAACATTGAAGCAAAAGAAGAAAATGCTGCATTTTTTCAATTCTTTCTTGCTCTATCCAATGACATTTTGAAACACTGTTTCAATTCATTGTTTCAATTCATTTTTTCTTGCTCTATCCAATGACATTTTAAAACATTTTTGAAATGTTAATTCAAAATAATTGTCACCACATAAATCGCTTTTGAATAAGACTTGTCTTGTTTCCCAAGCGAGGAAGGATTTTGATGTCCATTAATGAAAAGGCTTTAGAAAACATTTAGACAAAAGAAGAAAATGCGGATAACCAACATTTTCTCCCATTTCATCACTCAACATTTTCTCTACACAACATACTTCTTCGTTTGCATCAACTTTTAATATAATTTTGTTTATTTCGGTTTTACACCGTTTTCAACTGCTATAGTCACATTGCGGCTGGAGCACCTAACCATGAGTTCCTGTTGTTTGAATTACCACAAGCGCGGATACAGGTATTTTTCACAGGGGGGTCAAACGGTCCTTAACCTCTTTTTCGCCAAATTTCAGGGGGGGTCAGGCCTCCTGACCCCCCCTGGATCCGCATGCAGATACATGTCATACGATGAAGGACTAAATATAGCAACGGATTGTCGTGGCACACAGGGACGAATGACGCAGCTTATTTGGGACATAACCAGTATTCTTTTTGATAACCCCTTTTTTCGCCAAATTCCAGGGGGGGTCATGACCCCCTGACCCCCCCTCTGGATCCGCGCATGTACCAGTAATACCACAATACCCTAACCGAGCCTCCAGCTTCTCACCCACATCATTTAAGGAAGCTTTTAACCTATTACCAAACAACAAAATTTTAGGGCAATTCAATTTGAAAGCGGCTGCAGACGACAAATGGGTGTTGACAAAGATATGATTTATGTACAAAATAGCATATAAAATATTGAGGCAAAAGGAGAAAATGCTGATTATCAGCATTTTCTTCTTTTGCCTCAATGTTTTCCCAGAAATATTTTCTTGGGGACATCAAAATCAGGTCTGTGTTAATTTAGGCCACCCGGAAAATCTATTGTTTGGGAAAAGGTTGACTTCATTGTTTGGGAAAAGGTCCATGTATATTTTTATACTTAAATATGAGTGAGACTCACTTAACTAGATCTGTAGACAACCAAACAGTTGCTGACAGATAGGAATTATGTACAATATAGCAAAAGAAAAATATTTTGAGGCAAAGGGAGATTCTGGTAACCAGCATTTTCTCCTTTGCCTCAATATATTTTCATGCTTTTTTTTCTTTTTGGCACATAAAAAGGGCTCGTTTGAAAGAGTTCATTCGAGGATCACATTTTCAGCTTTTTATTGGGAGGAATCCCAAAGTCCCAATCATCTTCACTCAGCATTTGGTCAAATTCTGCGTCCATCAGTTGTTTTTCAAGGTCATCCATTTGACCTTGATCTTGTTTATGGTTCGGCTCTGACCCTGTCTGACCTTGACCGAGTTTAGAGTCGTTTGATGATGACTTTGACGGGGAATAATACTGGAACAAACTTTTCTGTTTAGCACGTTTTGTTGGGGTCTTATTCGTTTCTTGCAAGTTTTGATTTACAAGGTCTTTCGCTGGTGATGCATATTTCAATATTGACTGTTGCTTGGAAACTGAAATAAGGAAAAAAAGATTGCCAAAGTCACAGTACATGCACTAGCCCCTTTTTATATTCAGCTTATTATTAGCATTTTCTTCTTTTGCCTCAATGTTTTCTTATGCTATTCTATTGGGGACAAAAGATCCCAAAATCACATTAATCTCATTAGGGGTGGACATTAATTTTACTACATTTAGGACAAGTTTGATTGGTTGACGAATTTATCAGAGATAAGACATCTATCTTTCATCTGAATGTTCAAAATTCTTATTTTCTACCACCAAAAAAGCTCTCAAAATACAAACTATTATGTTGGCAATGCGGCTTTGCGACAATGTTCCTATAACATTATTCAATAGCATAGATATTTCCTAACCTGATGGTTTTGGTTCCGTAAACTGATCATCGGTTTGTTCAGTTCGTTCCATTTGGTCAATACAGTCCACCATGTCTGTGGAGAATGATTCTTCTAGAAACTTGGTGATCTCTTCTTGTTGGGGGTCCTGCAATAGCAATGAATTTTGTGCTAAAAATAGAATTGGTTTACTGTTCTGTATTGATAAACCGTGAGTGTTTTTATACAATCTCGTAACTACTGCTTGAATCAAGCCGTAGTTACGAGATTTTATAACAAGAGGACCATGATGGTCCTAAATCGCTCACCTGAATCAAGATGGCAAGAGTAATAATGGCAATTTTGTCAAATTCAAAGGCATGAAACTTATAAGGACTTTCTGTTTGGAAACAATTAAGAAATAATTTTGTTCCAATTGATCCTGTCAGGTTGGGTATGAATTAGCACAATTGTTGACGGGGTTTTTTTTTCAATAATTATTTAATGATTTCGCAATATACAACATAGGACTAATTTTCAAAGCATTCTGATCTGTTAGAGATTGATCATTTATGATAGGCTCAATCAACAAGATTTGGTCTGTGATTGAAATAATATAGGGCAGGATTACCATCTGATAAGCTAAGGCTAATCCCATATTTGTTTACATAAGATAAACATGGGGCCAGCCAGAGCAACAGATAAGAGAAATAGATAAGAGAAATAGGACAGATTTCTCTGAGTCTGATAAGCCCCTTCCTCCCTGCCACAGCCTGATTTTTTATCAATTGTAAGAATTTGAGAACAAATTTTGAAAAGAGTGATTCAAGGAACATTCCTGCAAAGTCTGGTTCATTTAGGCCCAATGGTTGATTTTTTAAGAATTTTCTTATAATTTCTCGAAGTCCAATAAGCCCCTTCCTCCCTGCCAAGGCCACATTTTTTGTCAATTGTAAGAATTTGAAAACAAATTTTGAAAAGAGTGACTCAAGGAACATTCCTGTAAAGTCTGGTTCAAATTGGCACAATGGTTGATCTTTAAAGAATTTTCTTACAATTTCTCTGAGTCTGATAAGCCCCCTTCCTCCCTGCCACGGCCACATTTTTTGACAAATGTAAAAATTTGTGAATAAACTTTGAAAAGAGTGACTAAAGGAACATTTCTGCAAAGTCTGGTCCAAATTGGCCCAATGGTTGATTTTTAAAGAATTTTCTTATGATTTCTCCAAGTCCGATAAGCCCCTTCCTCCCTGCCACGGTCATAATTTTTTGACAAAGGTAAAAATTTGTGAATATACTTTGAAAAGAATGACTAAAGGAACATTTCTGCAAAGTCTGGTCCAAATTGGCCCAATGGTTGATTTTTAAAGAATTTTCTTATGATTTCTCTAAGTCCAATAAGCCCCTTCCTCCCTGCCACGGCCACATTTTTTGACAAATGTAAAAATTTGTGGATGAATTTTGCAAAGAGTGACTAAATGCACATTCCTGCCAACTTTGGTTCAAATTGGCCCAATGGTTGATTTTTAAAGAATTTTCTTAAGATTTCTCTAAAATCTGATAAGCCCCGCCCTGCCACGCCCACATTTTTTGACAAATCAAAAATTCACGAACAAGTTTTGAAAAGGGTCACACAAGGAACATTTCTGCCAAGTTGGGTTAAAATTGGACCAATGGTTTAGGAGGAGAAGATGTTTGAAGAAATTGTGGACGGACAGACGGACGGACAGACAGACAAAAAGCAATCACAATAGCTCACTTTGAGCACTTCGTGCTCAGGTGAGCTAACAACACCTAAGGCAATACTATTGTTTGATTGAAATTACACCAGAGTTAAATGGATAAAATCATTCCCTATTGATAGTTTTACCAGACGGCAAAAAATTGAACTGTTTCGATTTAAAGGTTGTTGCAGACAACAACTTCGGGTTGGTCAAATTTTAACAGGAGCTTTTCAATGGGCGCATATACGCCCGCAAGGGGCTTGTCAGTGAAATTAGCCATTTTTTCAATTCAAGGGCAGATAATTCAAACATGAAATGTTATCAAAATTTTGTATGCACAACCAGACACCATAAAAATTCAATGTGTCTAGTTTGATTAAATTCTAGTTGAAACTGTAGGAGTTGCACACATGAGAAAATAGGCATTTTTGAGAAAATGGGCATTTTTCCTTAAATTCAAGGGCAGATAATTTAAGAACTAAAACAGTTATCTTAATTTCGTAAATGGTGTGCACAACTACATACCATGGAGATTCATAGGGGCAAGTTTGATAAAATTCTGATCAAAACTATAGGAGGAGTTGCGCACACAAGAAAATTGGCATTTTTAATTCAAGGGCAGATAATTCAAGAACGAAAAGAGTTATCTGAATTCCGTAAGCGGTGTGCACAACTAGACACCATGGAGATTCATTGTGGAAAATTTGATTTAATTCCGATCTAAACTGTAGGAGGATTTGCGCACACAAGAAATTACTAACGGACAGACAGAAGGACGGACGACCAGGGACATAACATAATAAAAATATTTGCATTTTGTGCTGGAAAACATCATGGAAAATGGAGAAATTGCTTGTTCCCAAACTTTTTTCTTGAGGGGTGTTAAAAAGCATCCATGAGTGGGAATTGGTTAACTCTTACCAGACAACAAAATTTTGGATCTGCCCTTTTTTCAAAGGTTTTGCAGGCGACAAAATTCATTTGACTGACAGCATGTCAATTCTATTTGAAGGAATGAGGAAATATGGAGGTAAAGGGGTAAAATACGGATAATCAGCATTTTCTTTCTTACCTTTAATATTTTCTTAATTTTTAAGTCTAAAAAGCATTAAAAGGAATCATTGTTTCAAAAAGGATAAAAGGAAACGAAGTTGTCAGGTAAAATGAGCTCACATTTGGTATTATCTTTCATTATAGACATCAAAACTAGGGGCTCATATTATCAACGTTCTTACGGCCACATTTTTGAGTTAACAGTTTAACAAATCATCTAATTGCATGAGAAATCAGATTGGGCCAATCAGCATTGTTGTTACAAGTAATTACTCAAAAAATTAATCTTGCGTTCATTGACAATATGGAACCGGGTCTTCTTTTGAGAAAACTAGAATATCACTGAAAGTGATCATACCCCCCAAAAGTGCAGTTTTTGTGCATTTTGAGAAATTGATTTCATTTGAACTGTGAGCTGATCAATTGGGAAATAGAGCGAAAAAAAATCAACAGACCAAACAACACATTTAACAATCCCCAAGCCCCGCCCCGCCATGCCCATATTTTTCAATAAACCAAAAACTCACAACCATGCATTGAAGACAGTCAATCAAGGAACATTCCTGTACGATTTGGTTCAAATTTACTGTATAATTGCTTTTTTCTCATGATTTCGTTAAGTCTGATAAGCACTGCCTTGCCATTACCACATTTTTTGCAAATCAAAAATTCACGAACAAATTTTGAAATAAGTCCCCCAATGAACATTCCTGCCAATTTCGGTGAAAAAAAATCGCCAAATCAGAAATTCACGAACAAGTTTCGAAAAGAGTCACCCAAGGAACATTCCTGCCAAGTTTGGTAAGAATTGGCTCAGTGGTTAAGGAGGAGAAGATTTTTGAAAAATTATCTGACGATTTCTCAAAATCGGATAAGCCCCACCCTGCCGCGCCCACAATTTTTGACGAATCAAATACTCATGAACATGCATTGAATACAATCACTTAAGGGACATCGGTGATTGATTTTTCACATGATTTCTCTAAGTCCGATAAGCCCCGCCCTGCCACGCCCACAATTTTTGACGAATCAAAAATTCACGAACAAATTTTGAAAAGAGTCACCCAAGTAACATTACTGTCAAGTTTGGTAAGAATTGGCTCAGTGGTTAAGGGGGAGAAGATTTTTGAAGAATTATCTGACGATTTCCCGAAATCGGATAAGCCCCACCCTGCCACGCCCTCATTTTTTGACGAATCAAAAACTCATGAACATGCATTGAATACAATCCCTAAAGGGACATTTGTGCCAAGTTATGTTCACAAAGGACGAATAATTGATTTTTAAAGATTTTTCACATGATTTCTCTAAATCTGATAAGCACCGCCCTGCCACGCCCACAATTTTTGACGAATCAAAAATTCACGAACAAGATTTGACAAGAGTCACCCAAGGAACATTCCTGCCAAGTTTAGTAAGAATTGACTCAGTGGATCAGGAGGAGAAGATTTTTGAAGAATTATTTAACGATTTCTTGAAGTTGGATAAGCCCCGCCCTGCCACGCCCTCATTTTTTGACAATTAAAAAATCATGAATTTACATTGAATACAATCACTCAAGGATTAATCCTGCCACATATGGTTCAAATTGGCCTGATAATTGATTTTTAAAGATTTTTCACATGATTTCTCTAAGTCCAATAAGCCCCGCCCTGCCACGCCCACAATTTTTGACGAATCAAAAATTTACGAACAAGTTTTGACAAGAGTCACCCAAGGAATATTCCTGCCAAGTTTAGTAATCGGCTCAGTGGTTCAGGAGGAGAAGATTTTTGAAGAATTATTTAACGATTTCTTGAAGTAGGATAAGCCCCGCCCTGCCACGCCCTCATTTTTTGACAAATGAAAAAATCATGAATTTACATTGAATACAATCACTCAAGGGTCAATCCTGCCAAGTATGGTTCAAATTGGCCAGATAATTGATTTTAAAGATTTTTCACATGATTTCTCTAAGTCCGATAACCCCGCCCTACCAAGCCAACAATTTTTGACGAATCAAAAATTCACGAACAAGTTTTGACAAGAGTCACCCAAAGAACATTCCTGGCAAGTTTAGTAAGAATTGGCTCAGTGGTTCAGGAGGAGAAGATTTTTGAAGAATTATTTAACGATTTCTTGAAGTTGGATAAGCCCCGCCCTGCCACGCCCTCATTTTTTGACGAATGGAAAAATCATGAACATACATTGAATACAATCACTCAAGGGTCAATCCTGCCAAGTATGGTTCAAATTGGCCAGATAATTGATTTTTAAAGATTTTTCACATGCTTTCTCTAAGTCCGATAAGCCCCGCCCTGCCACGCCCACAATTTTTGACGAATCAAAAATTCACGAACAAGTTTTGACAAGAGTCACCCAAGGAACATTCCTGCCAACTTTAGTAAGAATTGGCTCAGTGGTTCAGGAGGAGAAGATTTTTGAAGAATTATTTAACGATTTCTTGAAGTAGGATAAGCCCCGCCCTCGTTTTTTGACAAATGAAAAAATCATGAATTTACATTGAATACAATCACTCAAGGGTTAATCCTGCCACATATGGTTCAAATTGGCCTTATAATTGATTTTTAAAGATTTTTCACATGATTTCTCTAAGTCCGATAACCCCGCCCTGCCAAGCCCACAATTTTTGACGAATCAAAAATTCACGAACAAGTTTTCACAAGAGTCACCCAAGGAACATTCCTGCCAACTTTAGTAAGAATTGGCTCAGTGGTTCAGGAGGAGAAGATTTTTGAAGAATTATTTAACGATTTCTTGAAGTTGGATAAGCCCCGCCCTGCCACGCCCTCATTTTTTGACGAATGAAAAAAAACATGAACATACATTGAATACAATCACTCAAGGGTCAATCCTGCCAAGTATGGTTCAAATTGGCCAGATAATTAATTTTTAAAGATTTTTCACATGCTTTCTCTAAGTCCGATAAGCCCCGCCCTGCCACGCCCACAATTTTTGACGAATCAAAAATTCACGAACAAGTTTTGACAAGAGTCACCCAAGGAACATTCCTGCCAAGTTTAGTAAGAATTGGCTCAGTGGTTCAGGAGGAGAAGATTTTTGAAGAATTATTCAACGATTTCTTGAAGTCGGATAAGCCCCGCCCTGCCACGCCCTCATTTTTTGACGTATGAAAAAATCATGAACATGCATTGAATACAATCACTCAAGGGTCAATCCTGCCAAGTATGGTTCAAATTGGCCAGATAATTGATTTTTAAAGATTTTTCACATGATTTCTCTAAGTCCGATAAGCCCCGCCCTGCCACGCCCACAATTTTTGACGAATCAAAAATTCACGAACAAGTTTTGAAAAGGGTCACCCAAGGAACATTTCTGCCAAGTTTGGTAAGAATTGGCCCAGTGGTTGAGGAGGAGAAGATGTTTGAAGAAAAAACCAACAGACAGACCAACAGACCAACAGACCAACAGACCAACGGACCAACAGACAGACAGACAAGCTGACTCCTATATACCCCCCAAATTGAATTTGGGGGGTATAATGATAACTTGATGAAACAAGCCTATTAATCTACATACCAAGAATTTGGTGGTTTCAGCTGATGAAAAGTTGTCTTTAGTTAACCCAGCTTTACCAAGCACATCTAACTTCTTCTGAATCATAGGCCTGTAGGAAAAACATAAATATGAGCACAAGATGATTCTGAAGAACAAATAGACTTATGATAACAAAATGCTTTCAAGCATTTTCCACATTTGTCAAAATGATTTCGTGGCATGTTTCAAATTCTATATTTTCAAATAACAATTACTTTATTTCTTATATCATTACAAAAGTATTATGATTGTATGAAACTCAAATGCCCAATTAAACCATCATTATAAATATTACCTAAATACGACTCATCTAGCAGGGACGTTGCCAGGTTAATGTTGAAGCCCATGGGGTATTGTCGAGTATACACAGACTGATCTGGATCTGCGTTGGGCTCAAATGACCACAAATTGATGATAATGAGTGGAGAATTTGTGCACATTATAGCACTGAAAATATTGAGACAAAAGGAGAAAAAGCTGATTACCAGCATTTTCTTCTTTTGCCTCAATGTTTTCCCAAGCATTTTCTCTGTTAGGGACGTCTTAACCAGGTCTTGATTGGGAAAGGGTTAAAATTAGCATGGATTACCATATATGGTCGTCTGAAGTGCCTGTAGCCACCAGATAATGTACACTGACTGAGTCTTGTTGACCTATTCTGTGGGCCCTGTCTTCAGCTTGCACCAGAATCTAAAATACAAGACATGGAATTAGTAATATAAAGCTGGATCATTAAGTGCCTGTGGCCACCAGATAATGTACACTGAGTCTTGTTGACCTATTCTGTGGGCCCTATCTTCTGCTTGCACCAGAATCTAAAATACAAGACATGGAATTAGTAATATAAAGCTGGATCATTAAGTGCCTGTAGCCACTAGATAATGTACACTGACTGAGTCTTGTTGACCTATTCTGTGGGCCCTGTCTTCTGCTTGCACCAGAATCTAAAATACAAGACATGGAATTAGTAATATAAAGCCGGATCATTAAGTGCCTGTAGCCACTAGATAATGTACACTGACTGAGTCTTGTTGACCTATTCTGTGGGCCCTGTCTTCTGCTTGCACCAGAATCTAAAATACAAGACATGGAATTAGTAATATAAAGCCGGATCATTAAGTGCCTGTGGCCACTAGATAATGTACACTGACTGAGTCTTGTTGACCTATTCTGTGGGCCCTGTCTTCTGCTTGTACCAGAATCTAAAATACAAGACATAGAATTAGTAATATAAAGCCGGATCATTAAGTGCCTGTGGCTACTAGATAATGTACACTGAGTCTTGTTGACCTATTCTGTGGGCCTGTCTTCTGCTTGCACCAGAATCTAAAATACAAGACATGGAATTAGTAATATAAAGCTGGATCATTAAGTGTCTGTAGCCACTAGATAATGTACACTGAGTCTTGTTGACCTATTCTGTGGGCCTGTCTTCTGCTTGCACCAGAATCTAAAATACAAGACATAGAATTAGTAATATAAAGCTGGATCATTAAGTGCCTGTAGCCACTAGATAATGTACACTGAGCCTTGTTGACCTATTCTGTGGGCCCTGTCTTCTGCTTGCACCAGAATCTAAAATACAAGACATAGAATTAGTAATATAAAGCTGGATCATTAAGTGCCTGTAGCCACTAGATAATGTACACTGAGCCTTGTTGACCTATCCTGTGGACCCTGTCTTCAGCTTGCACCAGAATCTAAAATACAAGACATGGAATTAGTAATATAAAGCTGGATCATTAAGTGCCTGTAGCCACTAGATAATGTACACTGACTGAGTCTTGTTGACCTATCCTGTGTGCCCTGTCTTCTGCTTGCACCAGAATCTAAAATACAAGACATGGAATTAGTAATATAAAGCTGGATCATTAAGTGCCTGTAGCCACTAGATAATGTACACTGACTGAGTCTTGTTGACCTATTCTGTGGGCTCTGTCTTCTGCTTGCACCAGAATCTAAAATACAAGACATGGAATTAGTAATATAAAGCTGGATCATTAAGTGCCTGTAGCCACCAGATAATGTACACTGACTGAGTCTTGTTGACCTATTCTGTGGGCTCTGTCTTCTGCTTGCACCAGAATCTAAAATACAAGACATGGAATTAGTAATATAAAGCTGGATCATTAAGTGCCTGTAGCCACTAGATAATGTACACTGAGTCTTGTTGACCTATTCTGTGAGCCCTGTCTTCTGCTTGCACCAGAATCTAAAATACAAGACATGGAATTAGTAATATAAAGCCGGATCATTAAGTGCCTGTAGCCACTAGATAATGTACACTGAGTCTTGTTGACCTATTCTGTGGGCCCTGTCTTCTGCTTGCACCAGAATCTAAAATACAAGACATGGAATTAGTAATATAAAGCTGGATCATTAAGTGCCTGTAGCCACCAGATAATGTACACTGACTGAGTCTTGTTGACCTATTCTGTGGGCTCTGTCTTCTGCTTGCACCAGAATCTAAAATACAAGACATGGAATTAGTAATATAAAGCTGGATCATTAAGTGCCTGTAGCCACCAGATAATGTACACTGACCGAGTCTTGTTGACCTATTCTGTGGGCCCTGTCTTCTGCTTGCACCAGAATCTAAAATACAAGACATGGAATTAGTAATATAAAGCTGGATCATTAAGTGCCTGTAGCCACCAGATAATGTACACTGACTGAGTCTTGTTGACCTATCCTGTGGGCTCTGTCTTCTGCTTGCACCAGAATCTTAAATACAAGACATGGAATTAGTAATATAAAGCCGGATCATTAAGTGCTTGTGGCCACTAGATAATGTACACTGACTGAGTCTTGTTGACCTATTCTGTGAGCCCTGTCTTCTGCTTGCACCAGAATCTAAAATACAAGACATGGAATTAGTAATATAAAGCCGGATCATTAAGTGCCTGTGGCCACCAGATAATGTACACTGACTGAGTCTTGTTGACCTATCCTGTGGGCTCTGTCTTCTGCTTGCACCAGAATCTTAAATACAAGACATGGAATTAGTAATATAAAGCTGGATCATTAAGTGCCTGTAGCCACCAGATAATGTACACTGACTGAGTCTTGTTGACCTATCCTGTGGGCTCTGTCTTCTGCTTGCACCAGAATCTAAAATACAAGACATGGAATTAGTAATATAAAGCCGGATCATTAAGTGCCTGTAGCCACTAGATAATGTACACTGAGTCTTGTTGACCTATTCTGTGGGCCCTGTCTTCTGCTTGCACCAGAATCTAAAATACAAGACATGGAATTAGTAATATAAAGCTGGATCATTAAGTGCCTGTAGCCACTAGATAATGTACACTGACTGAGTCTTGTTGACCTATTCTGTGGGCCCTGTCTTCTGCTTGCACCAGAATCTAAAATACAAGACATGGAATTAGTAATATAAAGCTGGATCATTAAGTGTCAGTGGCCACTAGATAATGTACACTGACTGAGTCTTGTTGACCTATTCTGTGGGCCCTATCTTCTGCTTGCACCAGAATCTAAAATACAAGACATGGAATTAGTAATATAAAGCCGGATCATTAAGTGCCAGTAGCCACTAGATAATGTACACTGACTGAGTCTTGTTGACCTATTCTGTGGGCCCTGTCTTCTGCTTGCACCAGAATCTTAAATACAAGACATGGAATTAGTAATATAAAGCCGGATCATTAAGTGCCTGTAGCCACTAGATAATGTACACTGACTGAGTCTTGTTGACCTATTCTGTGGGCCCTGTCTTCAGCTTGCACCAGAATCTAAAATACAAGACATGGAATTAGTAATATAAAGCTGGATCATTAAGTGCCTGTAGCCACTAGATAATGTACACTGACTGAGCCTTGTTGACCTATTCTGTGGGCCCTGTCTTCAGCTTGCACCAGAATCTAAAATACAAGACATGGAATTAGTAATATAAAGCTGGATCATTAAGTGCCAGTAGCCACCAGATAATGTACACTGACTGAGTCTTGTTGACCTATCCTGTGGGCTCTGTCTTCTGCTTGCACCAGAATCTAAAATACAAGACATGGAATTAGTAATATAAAGCCGGATCATTAAGTGCCTGTAACCACTAGATAATGTACACTGACTGAGTCTTGTTGACCTATTCTGTGGGCCCTGTCTTCTGCTTGCACCAGAATCTAAAATACAAGACATGGAATTAGTAATATAAAGCTGGATCATTAAGTGCCTGTAGCCACTAGATAATGTACACTGACTGAGTCTTGTTGACCTATTCTGTGTGCCCTGTCTTCTGCTTGCACCAGAATCTAAAATACAAGACATGGAATTAGTAATATAAAGCCGGATCATTAAGTGCCTGTAGCCACCAGATAATGTACACTGACTGAGTCTTGTTGGCCTATCCTGTGAGCTCTGTCTTCTGCTTGCACCAGAATCTAAAATACAAGACATGGAATTAGTAATATAAAGCTGGATCATTAAGTGTCTGTAGCCACTAGATAATGTACACTGACTGAGTCTTGTTGACCTATTCTGTGAGCCCTGTCTTCTGCTTGCACCAGAATCTAAAATACAAGACATGGAATTAGTAATATAAAGCTGGATCATTAAGTGCCTGTAGCCACTAGATAATGTACACTGACTGAGTCTTGTTGACCTATTCTGTGGGCCCTGTCTTCTGCTTGCACCAGAATCTAAAATACAAGACATGGAATTAGTAATATAAAGCTGGATCATTAAGTGTCTGTGGCCACTAGATAATGTACACTGACTGAGTCTTGTTGACCTATTCTGTGGGCACTGTCTTCTGCTTGCACCAGAATCTAAAATACAAGACATGGAATTAGTAATATAAAGCTGGATCATTAAGTGCCAGTAGCCACTAGATAATGTACACTGACTGAGTCTTGTTGACCTATTCTGTGGGCACTGTCTTCTGCTTGCACCAGAATCTAAAATACAAGACATGGAATTAGTAATATAAAGCTGGATCATTAAGTGCCTGTAGCCACTAGATAATGTACACTGAGTCTTGTTGACCTATCCTGTGTGCCCTGTCTTCTGCTTGCACCAGAATCTAAAATACAAGACATGGAATTAGTAATATAAAGCTGGATCATTAAGTGCCTGTAGCCACTAGATAATGTACACTGACTGAGTCTTGTTGACCTATCCTGTGGGCTCTGTCTTCTGCTTGCACCAGAATCTAAAATACAAGACATGGAATTAGTAATATAAAGCCGGATCATTAAGTGTCTGTAGCCACCAGATAATGTACACTGACTGAGTCTTGTTGACCTATCCTGTGGGTCCTGTCTTCTGCTTGCACCAGAATCTTAAATGCAAGATGCGAAACTAGCATTTTACTGTAGTTAAATCTATAATCATAGTGGATAATCACATGATACAATATTTTCAGAAAATCTTCAATAACTTTGTCAATACTGGACCAATTTGAATTCGGTTTGAAGCAGAGAGTAAGGACAGACGCATTAGCTAAATTTTGGTTTATCTTCAATAACTTTTTTATCGGTTGATTTGTCAAAAATCCAACACGTCCAGCTTATTCCTAGCATTTTCCCACCTTCTCTGCTTTAAACCGAATTCAAATGTGTCAAGTATTACAAAAGATATTGAAGATTATTGGAAATTCTGAGTCACGTGATTATACACCGTGATTTTACTGTAGTTATCTGTAATAGGCATTGCTTGACACCATAATCATAAGCTTCAGCTTGCACCTGAATCTAAAATAAAGAATGGTTGAATGATGTTAAACCCATTACCAGACGGCAAAATTTTTGACTGTTACAATTTGAAAGAATTTGCAGACAACAATTTTAAGTTGATGGAATTTTAAATACTTCTTCATTTTGGATTAGAAAGCATTGTGGAAAATGAAGAAATTGCTTGTCACAAGCAATTTCTTCATTTTCCACAATAATTTCCCCAGCTTTTCCTTTTAGGGGAGTCAAAACGTGTCACTATTGAGTAATGGGTTTGTTTCTTTCAACTGATGTTGTCTTGTCTAATTAGCTGGGGCGCCTAACCATGGATTCTTGTCATTTCTGTCACCAGTACTACTACAACATCTAATTAGAGCCTCCAACTGCTAGACCACATAGGTTTATGATTATCAAACAAATGACATAAAGAATGTTTGCCATAGCTGATGATCGAACCCAGAACTTCATGAGTGAGAGTATTGTGCGCTATAAATTCTTATTGCGCTATGGCTGCAGCCTCTATTATACAGGTCATGAAAATACTGATGCGCTACCGACTGCGCTATGGCCGAAGCCTTGTCCATTAGATAAACACACATATGAGCCGCGACGCGAGAAAATCGGTCTTCGGGAGTTTTGACCAGATCCGACACAAATGAGGCTGTACAGCCGCAGAAAGTGATTAGAGTCATGAAACTTCGTACATGGGAAGAAGAAGAAGAACTAAACTTTCTCACCAGCGAAAACACAGACGCTGATCAGATTCGCGGTTACCGCGAAGCTGATCTGCGTCTTTGTTTTCGCTTATGCTAAATTCCGCTTTTCTTGCGTCGCAGCTCATATTACAATTCTTACCCCTGGGTTCCAGAAAAGTTCAGCAAAGACAACCAGGTTAGCAGCTGAGAGGTTAAGTCCAGCATTGGCCGCGGTGATGGACAAAATGGCTACTCGTATGGAATCGTTGTGCTGAAACTTCTTACAGGATACATTTCTCTGTTCGGAACTGGTTTTACCATCGATCCTCATGTAATTGTCTCCAATCTGTTGGAAAAGATGGAAATATTTTTTCATCAACCCTTTCCCAAGCAATACTTTGTTTTGGTGTCCCTATCAGGACTAATTTAGTAAAACATCGAGATGAAATATCAAATTGTTGAAATTCTGACATTAATGTGTTCTATGCCACATGTACATTCTAATTTTCCTACAAATTATTTCATCACCGATGTCTGCAAATCCTTTATTAAATGTAGTAGTCTAAAATTTTGCCTTTTGGTGAAATGCTTAGAGACATTACATTCCCATTTCATGTTTTAAAAGAATGTTTTTGTGCCAATATTGATTACAATATCCATTTTGCTACATGCAGCAATTTTCAAAGTGGAACAGTATAAATACATGTAATTGCTGTTTGGGAAAGGGCTCAGGGTGTCAAAAGACAATGATTAAAGTAAACCTCTGGGGAGATTTCAATCAGTATTCAATCCTTGGCTTTAGCAATTTTTTGTTATATTGTACATAAATCTTAGATTTATTGAAACCCAATTTTGTTGCCTTTACTATCTTTCATATTGAAACAGTTTTTTTCTGGTTGGTTAAG
The DNA here is from genome assembly GCA_963680895.1 of Fragum sueziense. NCBI lineage: Eukaryota > Metazoa > Mollusca > Bivalvia > Cardiida > Cardiidae > Fragum > Fragum sueziense. The sequence goes on from OY804606.1 coordinate 34,757,534, forward strand.
GGTTATATTTAGCTGATTATCATATTTTGCAAATTTCAATATTTTCAGAAAAGGCTAAGCCATCTGTGAAAATCTTACTCTCATACCTTTGATTTGACAGTTGTTTCTATTTCATCCAGTACATCACCATGGTGGGCAAATATAATGAACTTTCTCTCACCCTCCAATAAGTCTAATACATAATTCCTGTTAGAACAAGAGCCGTCAGAGACGGACAATGCTCCCCGAATAAGACTTTGTCACAATAAATGTATGCCATACAGAGCTAAGATTAAGCTAACAAACGATAAGCCCCCTTTTTCCATGACATGCTTTTTATACGCACATTTCAAGTAGTTTATTGTCAAGGGCATTTGATTTGCTACTCAAATATGAAATTTCATCAAATTCTGACCATTAGACTATGAGAAATTAGAGAAAAAGTGTATTTGACCTTAAGTCCCCTTTTCCCATGACGAGGCCTCAAATCCAAAAACTGGGAAAAGTACATCGGCATTATGTCATAGTGAGTTCACATTGTAAGTTTCATTTAATTTGGCCCAAGGGTTATAGAGAAATCGCTTCGGACTGACGGACGGACGGAATGACGGACGGACGGACGGACAGACGAAGCGGCGACTATATGCTCTCCCTTCGGGGAGCATAAAAATGGATTTTTGCACAATTACAAGACGACAAAACTTAAGACTGGTCCAAATTCAAAGATATTGCAGACAACAATTTCAAGCTATTTTTTTAATTGTATAAGTCTATGACAAGCAATTTCTTCATTTTCCACAATGTTTTCAAAAGCAATTATTTCATGGAGCGTCAATGTGTGGGAATTGGTTAAACATTTTCAAAATACAAGATCTGGTTTTGACATAAGTAGCAGAAAAAGCATAGGAAGCCAAGAAATTATTGAGGCAAAAGGAGAAAATGCTTATAACCAGCATTTTCTCCTTTTGTCTCAATATTTTTAAACCTTTACTGTACACAAATCATATCTACATGAACATAAATCCTGTAGAACAATAAAGGGAAAAAATAGTTAAACAAAAAATACAAAATAAAAGATCGGGGGTAGTAAAGACATTCTAGAATCATTATTTCATGGTATTCCATCAATCATTAGATACGAAACACTTCAGGAATAATCTGCACCAACCAAGTATCTCTCATCAATTTCCATTGCTATGGATGATGCCCAGAAATTGACGAGGGTATACCATTGCCAAATTCCACAGATAATACCCAAAGATGCACAAAGTATTTGGTATCTAATGATGGATGGTATTCAAAACCCTATATTGAGGGTACCAATTTGAGTCGTTTCAAACATGCTAATGTTTAGGAACTTTGTTAATTTCTTTCATTCAATTAACATAAAATTTTACCACAAAATTAATATCTTCAGTTCACATAAGGAGATGGAATTCACATGTAAAATATGAAAGCCAATTTAGTTATAATACTTTGATAGGCCCTTTTATTATAGTACGGCTTCAAAAATTGCCATTATGAGGGCAATGGTTTGAGATTTAAAAAACAATGAGAATGTAATAAATGCTCGTAACCATCATGGCAATTAATTGATTACATGATTACATTGTAACATTTCTTGGCATCTGAATATCATTCAAAACTGGTCTAAGCTTTTATGTTTCAGTTTGAAAAAGAGTAAGAAGTTGATCAACAGCTGAGGGAATCTAGTAGGCATTATTTGGAAAAACAAGAGCTGTCCTAAGACAGCGCGCTCGACTTTCTAAGTGCTTAGTATAAAGAGGCATAACTCCAAATATAGTGGAGCCAGGGCCCTGGTAGTAAGGTAGAGGGTGTGATGGTGAATAAGTATTCCAAGTTTGGGTTGAATCCCTTTGATAGTATGGAAGTTATTGATGTTTGAAAAAACTTTAACCTTTGTTGCAACGCCAACGCCGACGCCAATGCCAACGCCCGGGTGACAGTATAAGCTCTAATTTTCTTTGAAAAGTCGAGCTAAAAATGTATCGATGGCTCAGTGTGAAACAGTTGTAACTGACTATATGTTTATAGGCAGTTACAACTGTTTTACACTAAGCCATTGATATGTATATGATTTACTTACTTAATAGCTTTGATTTTCGCAATTCCAGATTTGTGGAAGAAATCTAATAAAGCACCTCTTTCTTCTGTTTTCTGTGGAAAATAAGAAACTAAATCTACAACAAAAGCTACATGTAACTGCCAAAAATGTGTGAAAAGTATCCACCCCTAGTCAGTATGCGCAGAATGTGTACACTGACTAGAGCCGCATGCGATTTAGACCAGAAGTTGTCTCCTGGAAGAAGATGCAGCCTGGTTCCCGCCTCTGACACACTACGTAGTATTTTTTCTACTACGTAGTGTATCAGAGGCGGGGACCAGTCTCTTCTGGAAGAGCTCTACCGGCCTAAATCGCACACGGCTTAGGATTGAAAGTTTTCACTAAAGGTATTTTTTTATCATGATTTTTTTCCCTGTCATCAGAGATGTTCACTTTCCAAAATTAATGCGACATCTGGTCAATGCTTGCCAAGTCTGATCTATTTCTCGAAATTTGTTTCTACAGGTCTTATAATATATTAAGGTATGTTTAAAGACAATTAGAAACTTTTTGATTGACAAGAAATTGTGCCACACCTGTAACTTACTCATAACTGTGGTTAATGATAGTCTTAACCCTTTCCCAAACAAGACCTGGTTTTGACTTCCATAACATATATATGGTTTGGGAAAATATTGAGACAAAAGCAGAAACTGCTGATAACCAGCAGTTTCTCCTTTTGTCTCAATATTTTTCCATGCTGTATTATATACAAATTCTATCTTTAGAAACTTCTCTTTTGTTGTCAGCAGCAGCTTTCAAATCGTATCGCTCTAAAATTGTGATGTTTGGGAAAGGGTTAAATTAAGTTGGTTGCAAAAGGTTTAAGTGACACTTCTACATTAGAAAGAAAGTTCTTCCTTACCTTTAATTTACTCATAACTTTAGAAGCATTTTGTAAGCCTTTGTCCACTTTGATAAAGGAGGGATCAAGTTGAACCATTTGCCGTAATTTGTCTGGTAGTTCTGCTAATACATCCTTTTTCAACCTCCTAAAAATAGCAAGGCATGTATTTTTGTAGGGAAAAAATAGAAAAATAATATGAAAATTCTGAAAACCAGCATTTTCATATTTATTTGGCTCAACCCATTACCATACAGTGACTCCTTTTAACTCCACTAGAGCAAAGGCCTTGCCTTGATAAAACATCGTGGAAAATGAAGACATTGCTTTTCACAAGCAATTTCTTCATTTCCCACAATGTTTTCTACACCAAAAGACCAAAAATATGGAAATTCCATTCACTTGATATTGTCGTCTGAAACATCTTTGAATTTGGACTAGTCTAGAAATTTCCCATTTGGTGAAAGGTTAAAAACTCAAAGTTTTGTAATCTTATTGACATTCACCTTGTCACCTGCAACAGCTATTGAGGGTATGTAAGTCCCACCATGTGATCTTCGAGATTTAAAGTGACATTTCAGAATTTTTTGTCATAAATTTTACTTTTATTTTTATCTGAAAGAGCATATTTCCTTATGAAAATTCTGAAAATTTCAAGCCAAAATATTGCGCCGTTAACAAGAAATTTATATTTTTGTGTTCGGATTTATATGCAATTTATCGATTATGTCTCAACTTTAAATGTGTGTTTCTCGCTTATTGGCAACAACTTCAAAAAACTAGTAGTATTTATGCTCATTAGAATAACCAATCTTGGTATCAATACATACTTTAAACAAGAGGACCATGAAGGTCCTTAATCGCTCACCTGAACCTAGATAGAAAGAAAGTCACAATGTTGTCAAGTTCAAGAGCACACAATTTAAGATGTGAAATTATGATCCAGCTGAAAACTGCTTTCATAATCTTGAATGATCAATATTTGTGGCTGTTACAGTGAAAACAAAGTGGAAGAAAACAATACAGTCAAGGGCACATAACTCTTTTCCAATAAAAGTATTCTCATCAACATTATGTCCATTTTTTTTTTTTCATTGGTCAATATATTGTTAGAGTGAAAATAAAGTCAAAAACTGTAATTTTGTAAAATTCAAGGGTCAATAACTCTGGTTTTTCTAGTCAAATCAAGCTTAAAGTTTCACTCATCCAGGATCTTATGGCCACCAACATTGTGGCCAAGTTTTGTCTTGATTAGTCAATAAATGTAGATGCTACAGAGTAAACAAAGTCGAAAACAGCAATTTTGTCAAATTCAAGGGCACATAACTCTAGACTTCCTACTTCAATCACACTGAAAATCGAAGTCTTTCAAGATCTTATGGTTACCAACATTGTGGCAAAGTTTTGTCTTGATCGGTCAATATTTATAGATGCTATAGTGGTAACAAAGATAAAACAAGAGGCCCAAGAGGGCCTGTATCGCTCCACTGGCTCAGTATTTCAATCAATGAGACGGTTCAAGTATAGATTTTCATAAGGAAATTTGACAGGAAAGCTGATTCCAGAATAGACTTTACCTTGAGAAACCTTATTTCTCAGTGGTAATAAGTATTGTTTGTAAATAGGAAAAGTTATATATCGCTGCTTTTCTGCCAAAAACATGTATCTGCAGCTTAAAACAAGCTGCAGATACAAGGTTTTTGCAGAAAAGCGACAATATGTATATCCCTGTATTTCAACCAAACCTTGTAACCGCAGCTTAACCCTTTTCCAAACTGAAACAAGACCTGGGCTGCGTTCAGTAGACAAAACGTTTTGTCTTACTGGACGCAGGGCTGGTTTTGATGTCCCCGATAGAATAGGCTTGAGAAAACATTTAGGCAATAGAAGAAAATGCTGATAATCAGCACTTTCTCCTTTTGCCTCAATATTTTCTGTGTATTATTGTACTCAGATCCAACCTGCCATATCTTTTTCAGTGAAACTTAGTTAAAGATGAAATTCCAATATATTTTTTGACCCATTACCAAAATGGCAAAATTTGGGGCTTTTCCAAATTCAAAGATATTGCAGACGACAATTTCAAGTGAATGAAATTTAAAATATTTTGGTGTTTTGGCATAGAAAACATTGTGGGAAATGAAGAAATTGCTGTCACATGCAATTTCTTCATTTTCCGCACTGTTTTTCAAAGCTGTTATCTTTTAGGGAGTCAATGTGTAGTAATGGGTTAAGTCCCGCAACAGATAGATGCTGGACGATGGACGATCATTAAAGCTCATATAATAGCACCTTGTGCTCAGGAGAGCTGAAAACAGGTGTAAATGATACTAATGATGCCAAGGCTTTAGTTTTATGGAAATAAGGCAGAATTTGGCTGGAAATTCTGTATCGTAGGGTTTTCCATCTTAGATTTCCACACAACACAAAATTATCATGGATATGATCTTTTTCATCTCTCTCTTTAAATTGCCGTAAAATGCATAATTTTGATTTATATGACCTTGCCAGATAGTTTTCACTGGTGGTGAACTCGGCCAAAGCGTTGGACATTTTTTCGCGATCATAGTATTTTGTCTGTGTTGTTTTAAATATTGTAACTACGGCTTGGATTAAGCTGTAGTTACGAGATTTTATAACAACACAGACGGTTTGTCTATACAAATTGCTACATCCGGTCTATTTTTAGAACAAATTCATTGTTATTAGAAAAACTATCCAATCAGATCTTTAAACTCACATTTAACTGAAATATCTGTACCTTGTGGTAGCGAAAAATGTCCCTTGCTTTGGCCGAGTTCACCACCAGTGGTTTTTATGTTTAACTTGATTTGGTAGTATAAATAAAACTCAAACACAAGTGTTTCTGTAAATAATGAAGTTTTATTAAAGAATGTTTAAGTAATTGAAATTGTTGTTTACAATAGCATACAATCAATACATATTTTCATTACATAAAAGTTGTTAAATAAACAACTTGCAGAATTCATATTATGCATGTACATGTATTACTTAAAATTTTCAATTAACCCTTTCCCAAATGGCATTGTTTTAGACTTCCAATTTAAAAGCTGCACCAGAAGACAAAATGGAAGGTGATGAAAACAGGTTTTGCACAATATAGCAAAATAAAAATAAATGAATAAATTTATGAAAAAAATGAAGCAAAAGAAGAAAATGCTGATTATCAGCACTCAATGTTTACAGAAGCCTCTTAAATTAGGGACGTCATGAACAAGCTCTTATTTGGGAAAGCGTTAAGTTTCATTACAGCTTATTCATGTTTTTGACAAAAGTAAAATGTTAATTCATCTCAACATTATCTGTTATTCAAACCTTTGTATAACATCTAAATTCAAAAAGCATATTGCTACTATCTGCTGATATTAACCCAGGACAACTTAATTTTTGTCAACAATGTTCTCTATAACTAGGCTGGGGCTCTGAAATGACTTGCCAAAGGCCATACCCACATGGATGGCAGCTTGAATGTAATCCAATCACATCACCCGCAACTTCTCACAAGAAATGAGTTTGGCATTCAAGCTACCATGTCAAGCAGGACCCCATTGTTTAAAATAGAATATGATCATATTTCATGTGTTTTGATCATCATTCTACCCTTTACAGACCGACAAGCCTTTCTGGATTGTCTTGATCTGTTATGAGTGACATCTTCACTATAAATGTACATATATGAGTTTTAGACCTGTAAGCTTTTATTCCAATGATAAAACAAAGTTTTGCAGATTGTACAGCTATATATTAAAATGCCTTTCCATCTATTATATGAAAGAATTGTTCTATGCCATACAAAAACATACTTAAGTGATTATTTCTAAACTATTATAATTAAATTTAAATACATACACATTTACAATGATGTTGCATTAATCCCTTTATATGAATATTTGACTGTCATAATGATATCAGTCCTCTTGTTATTTGAGTAACATATAATAAATAGTTTGTTTTTCTCTCTTTCCCTTGCTATCATCTGTCATGACTTTCATATGATTTATATATAAATGTGGTTATTGTGATATTCTTTGTGCAAAGCACCATTTCCACTTCTAACAAAGTCTATTTGTTAATCTATGACATTGCTATATATATTCATTAAGTATCTTTGAAATATATTCTCCTTTTGGATCAGTACTAGTCTTTGTTTTGATTTTCTAATCATTTCAGAGATTTATTCTAAAACTCGCATAAAACACTAAACTAATATTTTGAATCAAACAATGAATGGTACATGAACTTTTTCAGTAGATCAGCAGTTTTAACAAAAGTAAGACAGTGCTTTACTGAGCTTAGAACAAGTATAATCAAAATAGGAACAAGAGCTCCGCAGAGTGGCGCATATACACCCGAGAGGGGCTTGTTTGTAAAATTTGCCATTTTTTCAATTCAAGGGCAGATAATTCAAAAACGAAACAGGTTATCTGAATTCCGTAAGCGATGTGCACAAATAGACACAATGGAGAATCATTGTGGCAAGTTTGATTAAATTCCAATCAAAACTGTAGGAGAAGTTGCGCACACAAGAAATTGCTAACGGACAGACTGACGGACAGACAGACGACCGGGGCCATAACAATATGAACCTTCAGGCGTATAAAAATATAAATATTTGCTCTATTTGTCACAATAATCTTACCATTGTGCATAATTTTTCACCCTACAGGTCATTAATTTTTTGATGAGTTTTCTTCTCAATACTGAGGTTGATGTGAAATACAAAATTTGTGTAAGTTAGTGTGAACACATTTCGAAATTTAAAGAACATACTGCAATAAATATATATGAGATGTTAATCTACAAATCTCATTTAACTTGTTTTTATACGTGATGAACCATTTGCTAAGCTCTGCACTGCCTTCAGAAAAATTATGCAGAATGGAATAGTAATGTGAGTAAAAAGGTACAGTTGAATTAATGTAAAGTAGCAAGTTCATGTGTAACAGAAAGTAACAAATAGGAATCAATTCTATTAATTAAACAGTGACATAATTTCCGACAAACAATAGTATTTCCTCAGTGTAAATCTAAAAAATTTAACTTAGTCCAAATTCAAAAATGTTGCAGATGACAATTTAAAATGAATGAATCTTACATGTTTGGTCATCTTATGTAGAAAACATTGTGGGAAATGAAGAATTTGGTTTTCACAAGCAATTTCTTCATTTTCCACATGGTTTTCCATGGACATTATCTTCTGGGGAGTCAAAAGGAATCACTGTATGGTAATGGGTTAAAGGTGTAAAATGATCAGTCAACATGTGACTGCAGGCTGATCGTTATGTTAATCTTCTGCCACACAGTTCAGCATATGACAAGGCTTACAGTAGAAATTTCTCTCTTTCTTATTAGATGCTGAAATATGTGTTGAACATGAAGGAAAAAAAATAAGAAAAGAATGTTATATCGCTTGATCATAATTATGTGACCCGCCAAGCTTAACAGTACCTTATGGAAAGTGTGAAAAATATCAAACCTAGCCAGTCTGTGCAAACTAACTAGGATCAATTTTTTTCATTCTAAGGCAATTTCTTGGATATATATATATTTCGTTTCCTTGTTTGTTTTACATGTTCAATAAAATTCCAAATATGACATCTGGTTGATATCTGCTGAATCTCATGTATCTCAAGATTTGGTTAAATGGAAAAACCAGAAGGTCCCTTTCAGTGTGACAGGTCACATATCTTTGTGTCCACCTTTCTGCACCTATAGTGGCCACCCATACCTATATGAACCACCAGCTTTGTCTGCTGAAATAGCAGACAAAGCAAAAAACAATGACGGGTGAGATTTCAAACTGACCTCTTTCATTCAAAATAATATGTAAACTTGTCATTAGCTTCACACAACTCAATATTAATGATTTTTTTTTTTAAACTTTATGAAAGATTGACACTGTGATTTGGCACAGCAGAATACACCATCGAATGATCAGACCAGACACATTCTATGACATCAGTGAGAATCAGTGGTATATTACTGTAAATATGATCAATTAAGGAGCCAGAATAATGGGTTGTTTTTGACACTTGTTGACTGCAGTTGAAGAAATCCTGCATAAACCTCTGGATAGTTGTATTCATATCCAATAAATCAATGTTGATATCACCTTGAATAATGAGGTGCTTCCCTTTGAAATGCTTTAAATTTTCAGTTAGAAATTTCTTCAGGTCAGTCACCGAAGATTTAGGAGAGTTGTACAATGTTGCAATGACTATTTCTTTATCTTGCACCAAGAGTTCTACAACAATCATTTCTATGTTTTTCTTTACCACAGAAAAGCTATGAGAAATATGAATGTTGTCCCGCACATAAACGATAATTCCTCTGTGAGGACGAGCATTGCTTACTTGTTTCCCATCTGCTCTAACAATTTGATATCCAGTTCTCTGCACTAAATCGATGGAATCATCTGCAGTTAACCATGTTTCTAATAAGCATAAACAATCTGCAGCTTTGACATTGGGATCTGAAAACAATTCATCCTTATGGCTTCTGTAAGACTGCATATTGTTGAAAAGGCATGTGAAATGAGTGTCACTAGTCATGTAAACTGGAGTGTAACATAGTTTCAATTTCTGTGATTCTCTTAAACGTATCATTTCTTCTTGAACTTTAGTTGACACAGAAATCTTGCTTTCATTCAAGTTTAGAATGTAAAGGCCTTTCAGGGATCTTGATCTACTTATTGCGACATAATGGGCATGGGAAAATACACGTTTTCCATCCATATCTATTACAACCTGACTCAACGTGTCTCCTTGAGATTTATGTACAGTTTTTGCTGTTGACTGGCGCAGAGGGATTTGTATTCTCACAAAAGTTTTTCTCAAATACACAAAGTTCCTCTTTGAATCAAAGATAGGTGTCCATAATGGATTAATAGCACTATGATACAAATGTCTGTACTTTGAACGCCATGATGTTCCGATTTTATCATCATTGAAAGAAACCCACACAATACTTGGTCTAGTAGTATTTTTCTGTCTGTATTCAATTTTATTTATCATACAAGAAGACCCATTTACTAATCCATCATCTACATCAAGGTTAAGACATAGGTCATAAATCATTCCAATAGCTATTCCTACCATCTGACTAAGCCCTGCAGTGTGTGTGGAATCATGTGGCAACTTTGATATTAGTTGTTGTTTAACTGTCACATTGTCATCTCCTAATACATGATCAAGAGCAGGAATGTTTACTTTTTCATTAGTATTATTAAGAAAGCTCCTGACATTGAAATTGTTCACTTTCTCATTGGTATTGAATAAATGTGTTGTATTTTGTGGATAGTCTGTACTAGCAGTATCAGTCAATCTCTTTTTTAGATTTTCAATGTCAACTTGTGTATGATTTCCTTCTCGTAATCTGTTCAAAAGTTCAGCAAATTGCTTGTCTTCCTTTTGCCTCATGATCTCATCCAATTCATGCATTACAATAAAATCCTGCCATAAGTTTGTAGCTAAAGGTCCAAAATTTGTTTTCAAATTCTCAAATATCCAACCATCCATCACTGGTTTCAACTGGAAAAGGTCTCCAATGAATATCATATGCAAGCCACCAAATGGAACATTACTGCCCTTTATTTGTTTTAATCTTTCATTTATGAGTTTAAGCATGTTATTTCCAACCATGGACACTTCATCAATCATAACAACAGACAAGTCTTTATATTTTGTTCGAAGGGTGTTTAAAGTGTCACTATTAAGTGGAGTACAATCATAACCCTGGCTTGCTGGAATGCGGAAAGCTGAATGTAATGTTACCCCATTTATATGAAAAGCAGCTTTACCTGTTGGTGCACAGAGAAGAACTCTACAGTTCTCAGGATTATCACCAGGATTAGATGTCAAGTAACGCTGCAAAGCTTCAAACAATGCACTTACAAGAACAGATTTTCCAACGCCTGCACCACCAGTTAAAAAAACTTTCAACTTTTGTTCATCACGCTTAACAGATTGGAAAACATGAATAAAAAATTCTCTCTGTTTCGTATTCAATGATTTTATCAATTGCCTGTAATCTATGTCTGACATTGTTTTCCTGCGTACACTAATATCTACAGAAGCAACACTTAAACCAACATCTCCAGCAATATCACCTTGTCTCTGATTTTCAGGTCTATCAGGATCAAAGAATATGAAACTTTCACTTTCTTTTGCACCAATATTTGAGTCATCCTGCTCAGACTGCTCTGTGCCTGGGGCAACATCATCAAAATCTTCCTCATTGTGAGCACGCTCCATTGCATCATCTAGTTCATCAGCATTCTTTTCATACTGCAAGGCTTTGTGCTCTATGAAATTTTTAATGGATCTGTACCTTGATAGGTAAGAGTCATGACCTTGTTTCAAATCAATACTTTCATCTCTCCATGAAGTAAATAGAAGCAATCTTTCTCTACAGAACTGTTCGATGTCAATTTTTTTCGAAAATCTTACATATCTTATGACTTTTCTTTGTTTCCTTTCACTTATAACAATTCCATTTTTGAGAACAATTCGACCCCCAGGAATAGAATATTGTCTATCCTCACTTGAATTATAGTCATTTGTGTCTGAGTCAAGCACCTCATCCTCGTTACAATATGTATCCATGTTTTCATTGTTTTCACCTTCATTGGTTTCTTCATTTAATGTTTCAGAAATGTTTTCACCTGAATTTCTTGCAGTGCCTTTGTCAGTGTTGTATTTGATATCAAGCTGGGACACATAGTCTGCTAAACACCAATTTTCAAGTTGTTTTGGTCTTTTAGAATATCTTTTAATGGTATTATCTGCTTCAATATCTGTAGAATTTGAAGATAATTTTTCAAGAGATTCCTTAGACTTAAGTAGGAATGTTCTCTCTTCAGGCAAAGAAGTGTTAATGAAAACAACATCCCTTGAGGCTTTTGTCAATGGCTGTTGTAAAAGTAAGTAGCAGGCTTCCTGGGCACTAACCTCAACACTATTCAAGAATTTATTTCCAATATGTCTAACCTGTTGTCGGAGATCCATATTTCCTCTTCTAGCTTCTTTACATGCCTCATTCATAAGAATACTCATTCCTCTCTGTGCTTTACTAATATATGAAACTATATATACAGCACATGCATATGGATCCAATACAAATTGTAAGTCATGGTTTGCACCCCAAGCGTTTAGAATAGGTTTCATGTATGCATTAATTCTAACCTCACTTAATTTTCTTTTCAGAAAAACCTTTGGACCACTCAATGAGCTTTGGACTGCTTTGATGTAATCATCCTTGCTTACTTTGATCTCAGTAAGGAAATCATCTACCGTAATATTTGTTTCCTTCAACTCATCCAATTTCTTTTGTATTTTGACAAATAAATCTTTGTAATTTTGCTTTTCTTTACAGTCATTTAACGGTTCCAATATAGTTGTGCTTTTCATTGGAGGAATGGGAAAACCAAATCTACAAATAGATTTCTGTTTCTTTCTACAAGACTTGGAATGTTTATGTATCTGTAGTTCTACAAGTTGTTGATCTGGATTTTTCTCACAAGATACATACTTATCTATGAAGGATGTTACTTCATCTAATGAACTTTCATGATATCTAGGAGCCTTTTCAATCCATATTAACATGTGGATGTGAGGTGAACCTCTTTGTTGGAATTCAACACGATAAAAGTAATCTATTATTTTTCCTAATGGGTCATGGGGACTTTTAAGTACAGTGTTTATGAATTCTTGTACTCGGTTGTCAAAATACCTTACACATGTAACTGGATCTTTTTGCACAAGTTTTGTTTTATCAATCCAAGTCAAGTTATCCAATTCTTCCACAGACATTGTTTTTCCATCATTTATCTGAGAGAGCATATTTAGTAGATCATGCCATCTGGTATCTGCCGACGAAAGAGATGTAAACCAAGTAGGTAATCCTAGTTGTCTAATCATTGCAAAAACATCTTTTTTACGGGCTTCAAAATATGGTGGTGAATTCCTTAAACTTCTGAAAATATAAAATCCCTCATCCAATCTCACAACACCTTTAAGATGATTTGTATCAAGCATTTGTGAGGCAGTAAATGTTTTACCTTCTGTTTTACATCTACGCAAAGCAAGATGGACTTTATCAGAAATTTGTTTCAGTTGAACTTTCTTTAACTTAAAGAAGATATTGGGAATATTTGATGCTACTCTGCGATCAATATGCCTCAGTTCTAGCTTGCATGTATCACTATAGTGAATGTGAACATGTTTTTTATCATTTGGACTTCTTCTCTGTCCACAGAAAATTGTAGGAAAAGACAAATATTCTGCATCAGGATCTTGATAAAGGCTGAGTGGTGTTTGACCCTCACCTGGAGCAAAAGTATAAGCGTTGTCTTTATTTGGGTCTGCAGCATCCAGCATAGTGTCACTATTACCAATAACCTTTTCTGTCTCGTCAACTTCACTAAAGTGATCAGAGTCATAATTCACATCATCATTACAATCTAATTCTTCACTTACGCTTTCACCTGTCATTCCAAAGAACTCTTTTACTGTATCACTACAATCTGAAGTAATTGATTGCATCCAGTCATCATCTACTTTAACACCAGATTCTTTATACAGTACACTATGGTTCACTAACCAATGAAGAGCACTTAAAACATGCAGAGGTCTAATATTTTCAGTGAAATCACATTTATTATATGAAAGTTTCTTCTTAAGTTTAACAGGTATTGTATAGTGACTATCTAATGTTCTTGGTAAACTGTGTATAACAGGCTGAATGTCAACCGGGACATTGACAACATTCCCTTTGATGGACAACTGACCTCCTCTTGGTAATTCTCTAATCTGCATAAATGGGATTCTCAAAGAAACTAATCTTTCCTCTAGCTGATGTAAATTCAGTTCCTTTGGCAGTACAGGAAATGCATTTTGATTGAAAACAGACATTGGAGGGACTTTGTTAAGTTTAATTTTTTCATAGCATGTTTTACACAGCCATTCACAATCATCAACAGAGATGTAATTTGTAGAAAATTTTTTAACTGCATCAGAAGAGCATTTAGAATTTAGTTTGTTGAATAACACAACAGAATGTTTAAACCATGTTTGGTTACAGCATGAACAAACATAAACAGGGCCTTTTGAAACATTCTTCTTAAATTTTTCAATGCAGTCGTCTAAGCTGGAACCATATCGCTTTGAACTTTTGTAGCTCTTTTCCTTAATTTTATAATCTAAATTAGACCTTAGACTCTGGCGCTTAGTCTTATTTCTTTCATTTTCTACTATCATATTGAATCTTGATGAACGTTTATTCTGTTTTTTCATCCTTTCTGAATCTTTATACAATTTACTAGAGCGGCACTTGTGCATTGATTTAAGAGTTAACATTCTTTCTTTCTTCTTTCTTTCCTCATTTTGTCTAACTTTTTGCATAGAACCCTTTGTCATTGACCTTTCTTTGACTTGCCTTTCTGGATTTTCTCTTGCTTTTTTCTTTGAAATATTTGTCATTGTCCGTTCCTTGACTTGCCTTTCAGGATTTTTTCTTGCTTTTTTCATTGAAGTATTAGTCATAGTCCGTTCCTTGACTTGCCTCTCTGAATCTTGTCTTGCCTTTTTCTTTGAAATACTAGTCATAGTCCGTTCCTTGACTTGCCTTTCTGGATTTTGTCTTGCTTTTTTCATTGAAATACTAGTCATAGTCTGTTCCTTGACTTGCCTTTCTGGATTTTTTCTTGCCTTTCTCTTTGAAATACTAGCCACTAATCTTTCCTTAGATTGTCTTTCAGGATCCTGCCTAATTTTCCTCATATAACTTTTCATATATTCATTTCTTTTTAATCTTTTACATTCGTGTACAATTTCATAATCTGACCTAACTTCTTGTTTGCGCTTTTGTCTCTCTGCTTGATCCTTGAAATATATGTCAATCAAAGATAATTTCTCAGGTGGACAATTTGTAAATTCAATTTCATTTTTCTTGGATTCAGATTCATGGATTTTTTCTCCTATAACAAATCTAATTGGCATCATGTCAAATTGTTCATTTAGATCGATGTTCATACTTTGATACATTGCATACATGAACATTACCAAATCATCTATTGAAAGAAAAGAAGCTAATAATGATCTTCCATCATCATCTACCAATCCATCAACACCATGTGAATGAGAATCAAATAAACAATATCTACCATCCTGCCTGAAAATTGCAGAACAAACTGAACCAATGATAAATAAAAGATAAGAAGTTGTGTGAAATGCTTCCTTCAAACAACTGTGAAGTGATGACATATGAGTGTTGATAGAACTTTGAATAAATACACCAGATAAAATATTTCCTCTCACAATAGAAACATGTCTATCAAATGCAGTTACAGAACCTGGGATCTCTTCCAAATTCAAAAGCAAGCTTTGAAAGTCATTCCTCGCTTTCAGTCCAATCACTATTTCTCTATGTAATCTATCTCCTTCTATTAGAATTTCATCTAGATTTTGTGAAGATGGCAGATGTCTAAGCTCTGTGTATATCATCGAGCATAAGGCATTGGCTGTACATTGTAGATTTCGAGAGGATGGGTCAAACATTTGATTACCTTGATGAAAAGTTCCGAAAATCATTGTGTTGGATTCTGTATCTTCAGCAACAACTTCAGTAGCAAGAACAGTATTACCATCAGCACTAGCATCAATAACAGTGTCAGTAAGTATATCATCTGCAGTATTTGGTAAAGTATCATGAACAGTATCAAGAACAGTATCAAGAACAGTATCAAGAACAGTATCAAGAACAGTATCAAGAACAGTATCAAGAACAGTATCAAGAACAGTTTCAGAACAAATTCCAGACACAGATGGTTTTTGTGGGTGGGCAAGTCCCCCATCTGATATTCCAAAGACGCCCTCCATAGACACAGATGGTTTTTGTGGGTGGGCAAGTCCCCCATCTGATATTCCAAAGACGCCCTCCATAGACACAGATGGCCTTACATCTGTTTCATCCAAAACAGATGAAGGTAAAGGGTGGGATAGGCCCCCATCTGATAGTTCAAAGACACCCGTTAAATCAGCTGTGGTTTTCGTGAGTACATCTCTTCTGGCTCTACTCATTCGCCAATTCTTCTTGCGAGGCATTTTCCTTCTGCAATTAGAAAATATAAACTAAAATGGCAAATTTTCCAGACATTCAAAGACAACTTTTGACATTGTCTGATGACCAGGACCCTGTTTTACAAATGAATTGAAATGTTCATAAAATCATAAGAAAAACAGGGCCCTGGACCATAAAAGCTGCTACATGTGTATGAAGTGTAAATTTGCAAGCATGTATCGTTTTGACCTTGATAAGTCACTTTAACAATGTTATTAAGGGATTCATACCAATGAATTATGAACTGTTTTAATATCAAATTTGAGCACTACATCTTAATTTCTAACTTACAAGGAAAAAACAGACAAACTAATGGACAGACCAGATTTTATATTGATCCCTTTCTGATCTTTAGGTGCAGATAGTGTAAAAATTCAAGAGAAAGTAATAAAAAGCCAGTTCTTACATTAAACGGATAAATCAATGGTAAATCCAAGTCCCTTTTTCCTCTGTATCTCTTTTCTTTAACTTCGTCACACTGTACTCTATATCTTTCAGCAATCAACACAAAGTGATCTATATTAAGGTACACAACCTTAAGTCACATAGGGTAGAACTTATGTTCACAATAATTCCAATATATACTCCAATTCACTGTCACAATGAACTCACAGCTACATAAAAATCACAAAACTGTATTTAGAATTAAATCAGTGTTGCACAAAAATCATAAAAAAATGTTCACTATTAAAGTGTTCACAATTCACTGTTCCACACAAGAATCATAAAAATGTGTATAACATTTCCAATTTTGGAAATAATAATAAAAGTTCACAAATGTTCCAAGTGATATTACGGTAAGTCTTTTTGTAATATTGATAAATTTGTCTGAAATAAATAAGAACAGTTGTTGAAATCATGATTGATAGAATAGTTGAGTGACAAAATGTAAGTTTCTTGAAAGACAAGATGTGTTTGTGAAACATGAATGCCCGAAATGGCTATTTTTCTACAATGTTAAGTTTTTTAATTAAGAGTTGATAAGGGTTACATGGAACATATAGATATCATTGAAAGGAAGTTAGATACCAAATTTCAGCTTTGTTTGTCAAACACTTTTGGAGAAAATGCAAAATGTTAAGTTTTCTGACAGACAGACAGGAGTAAAACAATAGAAATCATGTTATTTTGCTAACCTATGTAAAAGATCTGGAAGTAATTGCGATTAGCAATTCTAAATTATTCACTGTGTGTTTAGTTTTGAGATTTAAATCTAAATTTGTTCAAAACGTTATAATAATTTAAATATTGGCATGACACTGTACATTACTAAAGACTAGAAAATCAAATTCAGTTTATTGTTGAAATATCATTTCCAAAACTTAAATAAATGTGTATCTCTGTTAAATTGATAGAAAATAATTTCCACTTTCTATGAAAGTGGTAAACTATTTTTTGTGATAAACAAGGCGGTTATCCCAAAAAGAGGCCCTCTTCATAACTGGTGATAATCATGTATGCAATTCAAAGAAAGCAAATAACAACTGTCTTTGAAATACACAATCCTACATACTCAAAAGATTCCTGCAGCATGTTTTGGTCACCAGCACACTTACCTGGTATAGGTTAACGTCTGCAATAGCCCCTAAAGAACAAAGTCTATCTAAACTTTTGATTTAAATAGAATTTAACAAAGTATGGGTTACAAATTATCAATCATTCTTCATAATAATCATAAACTGTTGTTTTTTTTTCTTCATTAACACAAACACTTGTCACGGGTCAAGAGGGTCTGAAATGAGAAAAAGAGTATATCACATTTTGGCATCAAACTTAACCATTTTCCAAACTCTTCCAATTTGAAAGGTGTTGCAGACCGCAATATCAAGTGCATGGAATTTTAAATTTTTTGGTGTTTTTTTGTTCAGAAAATATTGTGGAAAATGAAAAAAATTGCTTATCACAAGCAATTTCTTCATTTTCCACAATGTTTTCAAAAGCCTTTATCTTGCAGGGTGTTGAAAGGCGTCACTGTGTGGTAATGGGTTAAACAGTGGACTCTTAATAATTATATAATCCTGTTATAAGACATTCATTGCAAATTAGCAATTTCCTGTCTGCAAAAACTTAAAATTTTGAGAACAATATACTCCCTTTTTAGCTTTTTTCTGTTAATTGCAATAATTATCTTGACAAATAGACATTGCAGTTAAAAAGAATCCACTGTTTAGTGCATTTTCTCTTTTCTCAAACGATAAAAATTCAGACTGTCAAGATTTGACAGCTACTGCAGGTGATGAATTGGGTTACAAAACTATATGGAATTTGTGAACATTACAGAACAGAAAATACTGAAGGAAAAGGAGCAAGTGCTAATAATCAGCATTTTGTTTTTTCTTTCAAAGTTTTCTGACACTAAATTCCTTCAGAGACATGAAAACATGGTCTTGTTAGGGAAAGGGTTAATGAACGTTGAATTGATTTTCATGTGACTAAAATTCAACACAAAAGTTCTAAGAAGGGTGTCTCAAATAAAAAATGGTCTTGGAGATGTTTTGAAAATTCAAAGTAAAAATAAAAAAATTGCAAAAAGTCACCTAAGGAACATTCTGGCAAAGTACACTCATAATATGTCCAGTGATTACAGAAGCGGCAATCAATGAAAAATTTTCTAATGATTTCTGATAAGCCCCATCCTGCCATGCACCCATTTTTGGACAAAAAACAGTTTTTTTCTAACATTTGACCGCTTGACCTAGTTTTCAACCCCAGTGACCCAATTTCAATCCTTCAATGATTTCATCAAAACAATCACTCTGACCTCTTTTCAGATTGACTGGGCAGAAAATATGACCTCTGAAGGGCATACAAGGTTTTTCTAAGATTTGACCTAATAAAGATTTATGTTTAATTAAAGAACTTTTTCATGGTTTGTCATATTCTGATAAGCCCTACCCTGCCGCACCCAAATTTATAGACCAATTAAAATTTTACTAACAAAGTATTATTGAATAACAAAGTATGGTCGAAAGTAACAAAGTATGGTTGATTTTAAGAATTTCTCGTGATTTCTCCCATTCTGATAAGCCACGCCCTGCAATGCCCACATTTATGGACCAATCAAAATTTCATGAACAAGTTAAGTATAGGGTCACTTAAGGTGCATTTCTACCAAGTTTAATTGAAATTGGCCCAATCGTTGATTTTTAAAGAATTTAACAATTATTTTGTGATTTTTCTAAGTCAGATAAGCCCGGCCCTGCCACACTCAAATTTATGGACTAATAAAAATTTCACGAACAAGTTAAGTAAAGACTCACCCGATGTACATTTCTGCCAATTTTGGTCAAAATTGGCCGAATGGTAGATTTTTAAAGAATTATTTTGTGATTTCTCTAAGTCTGATAAGCCCAGCCTGGCCACGCCCACATTTATGGAGCAATCAAAGTTCTTTAAACAATTTAAGTATAGGGTCACCTAAGGAACATTCCTTCAAAGTTTGGTCAAAATTGACCAACTGGTTTGAGAGGAGAAGATTTTCAAAGAATTATTTTGTGATTTCTCGAAATTTGATAAGCCCCGCCCTGCCACACCCACATTTATAGACCAATCAAAATTTCGCTGACAAGTTAAGTAAAGAGTCACCCAAGGTACATTTCTGCCAAGTTTGGTCAAAGTTGGCCAAATGGTTGATTTTTAAAGAATTATTTTGTGATTTCTCTAAGTCTGATAAGCCCCTCCCTGCCACGCCCACATTTATGGACCAATCAAAATTCTTTGAACAATCTAAGTAAAGGGTCACCCGATGTACATTTCTGCCAAGTTTGGTCAAAATTGGCCGAATGGTTGATTTTTAAAGAATTATTTTGTGATTTCTCTAAGTCTGATAAGCCCCGCCCTGCCACGCCCACATTTATGGACCAATCAAAGTTCTTTAAACAATTTTAGTATAGGGTCACCTAAGGAACATTCCTTCAAAGTTTGGTCAAAATTGACCAACTGGTTTGAGAGGAGAAGATTTTCAAAGAATTATTTTGTGATTTCTCAAAATTTGATAAGCTCCGCCCTGCCACGCCCACATTTATAGGCCAATCAAAATTTCACTGACAAGTTAAGTAAAGAGTCACCCAAGGTACATTTCTGCCAAGTTTGGTCAAAGTTGGCCAAATGGTTGATTTTTAAAGAATTATTTTGTGATTTCTCTAAGTCTGATAAGCCCCGCCCTGCCACGCCCACATTTATGGACAAATCAAAATTCTTTGAACAATTTAAGTAAAGGGTCACCCAAGGAACATTCCTGCAAAGTTTGGTCAAAATTGGCCCACTGGTTTGAGAGGAGAAGATTTTTAAAGAAAAAGTTAACGGACGCACGGACGCACGGACGCACGCACGACGGACACACCGCCATGACAATAGCTCGCTGGCCTTCGGCCAGTGGAGCTAACTAGCCATTTTTGATGTTCAAGGGCTTATAACTCCAGATTTCCATGTCCGATCTGACAAAAAATTGAACTCATCTGAGAACTTATAGTTACCAACATTGTTGCAAAGTTTTGTTTTGATCGGTCAATATTTGTAGATGCTAGAGTGGTAACAAAGTCAAAACTAGCCATTTTTGACGTTCAAGAGCACATAACTCAAGACTTCCAGGTCCGATCTGACTCAAAATCAAACTCATCTGAGAACTTATAGTTACCAACATTGTTGCAAAGTTTTGTTTTGATCGGTTAATATTTGTAGATGCTAGAGTGGTAACAACGTCAAAACTAGCCATTTTTGATGTTCAAGGGCACATAACTCCAGACTTTCTAGTCCGATCTGACTCAAAATCTAACTCATCCGATAGCTTATGGTCATACATATATTGACCAAGTTTGATTATGATTGGTCAATATTTGTAGATGCTAGAGTGGTAACAAAGTCAAAACTAGCCATTTTTGACGATCAAGGGCATATAACTCCAGACTTCCTGGTCCAATCTGACTCAAAATTGAACTAATCTGAGAACTTATGGTCATACATATATTGACAAAGTTTGGTTAAGATTGGTCAATATTTGTAGATGTTAGAGTGGTAACAAAGTCAAAACTAGCTATTTTTGATATTCAAGGGCGCATAACTCCGGACTTCCTGATCTGATCTGACCCAAAATCAAACTCATCCAAGAACTTATGGTCATACATGTTATGACCAA
Source organism: Fragum sueziense (assembly GCA_963680895.1). Lineage (NCBI taxonomy): Eukaryota > Metazoa > Mollusca > Bivalvia > Cardiida > Cardiidae > Fragum > Fragum sueziense. The sequence goes on from OY804606.1 coordinate 34,778,753, forward strand.
GTTTGGTTAAGATTGGTCAATATTTGTAGATACTAGAGTGGTAACAAAGTCAAAACTAGTCAATTTTGACGTTCAAGGGCGCATAACTCTGGACTTCCTGATCCGATCTGACTCAAAATCGAACTCATCCGAGAACTTATGGTCATACATGTTTTGACCAAGTTTGGTCAAGATTGGTCAATATTTGTAGGTGCTAGAGTGGTAACAACAAATTGTGGACAGACGGACGGACGGACAGACAGACGGACGGACGGACGGACGGACAGACGCCGACGGACAAAAAGCGACCACAATAGCTCACCTTGAGCACTTCGTGCTCAGGTGAGCTAAAAATTGAAATTGGAATGAAATGTCCCTTTAACATTTTCAAAACAAACAAGCCAGGATCTAGAAAAGGCCCTTAAAGCAATTTGGAAAATCGAGTTACGTGATAACCTTGTGACTAAATGTATTTTAAAATGGATCCAATCTACTAACTCACTTTTTCTTCTGGCCATAAACAAGTTATTGAAGAACAATATGGATCTGGATCAGACTGTGCGTATGCACAGGCTGATCTGGATCCATGTTGCTCTCAAATGCCTTAAGGGACGTTTTTCCAGGTCTTCACACAAACAAATTGATTGATAATGTTAAATGAAGTATTTAGAAGCAGCAAACTGAATCAATCCTCACATATCTCATGCATGTAGTAACAATAGGGTATGTAAATTTTGTAAAGTGACGTACAAGAATGCATACTTCGCATTTACGTGTCCAACATCCCAGAGAATTTACTAGACTTACATACCTAAATTAGATATTCAATTTCAATATTATCAACATCCATAATGTTTTCTGAAGCTGCTAACTGATTTCAAATGGGAAATTTTTTCTAGATATTTTTAAAGCGTTCACAATTTTGGATGGACAACCCATTACCCGACAGCAAAATTTTAGACTAAGAAACATCAAAGGTGTTGCAGACAACAATTTCAAGTGACTGACATTTTACAAATTGTTTGCTCTGTCTGTGTAGAAAACATTGTTTGAAATGAAGAAATAACTTATTACAGCATTTTCTTCATTTTCGACAATATTTTCCCAAAGTTTTTTCTCGATGGATATCAAAAAGCATCACTGTGAGGTAAAGGATTAATATGTATTAAATTCCAACCTGATCATGATTTTCTCCTCTAGTAGAAGTTGCAACTCCTCCATATTCGATGATCCACTGAAATCCCAACCCCAAGGCAGCTGGAAAGTAAAGAGTAGAATTAGCCCATAACCATGTGGCAAAATTTTAAACTTTTCCCAGTTCAAACAAGTTGCAGTTTAACCCTTTCTAAAACGGGAAATTTTGGACTGCTCCAATTCAAAAGATGATGCAGATTACAAATGATAGTGAATGAAATTTTAAATTTTTTTGTCTTTCTGTGTAGAAAATTTTGATGGAAATAAACAAATTCCTTGTAACAAGCATGCTCTTCTTTTTGCACAATGTTTTCCAAAGCTTTTATCTCGTGGGGTGTCAATAAGTGTCTTGTGAAAATGGGTAACCCTTTCCCAAATAGAACATGTGGTGTTGACAGGGAAGATTTGGTAAAACATTGAGGCGCACTTTTTCATCTTACCTCAAGTTTTCCTGTGCTACATTGTACACAACCCCCTTCTTAACCATTTCCCAAAAAAGACCTGGTTTTGACGTCCCTAATAGAAAAGGTTTGGGAAAACACAGAGACAAACTAGAACTGTCGCAAAGCGGACGAATACCCCCCACTAGGGCCTTGTCACTGAAAAAGTGCTATAGTTCAAAAGGTTTTTGACTTAGAGCATGGAAACCGATTTTAAACAAAGTCCAATTGTTACCTTGACCTTTGACCTTGGTGACCATAAAACAATATGGCACCTCCTTGGGTCATGGGCAACAATTGTGTAAAGTTTCATGATCCTAGGTCAAATGGTTCTTGAGTTAGAGCATGGAAACGAAATTTTAAATTTTGACTACTCCCCCCCCCCCCTTTAAAAATTTCAAAGTGGCATAACTCTAAAACTAATGACTGGATCAAGATGAAAATTGCAGGTGCACAACTTCATATGATAGGAAACAAGCTGATAAAATTTCAGCAAAATTGGTCAAAAACTGTGGGAGGAGAAGAGGACACAAAATTATGTCCACGGACGGACGGACAACCTGATTCCAGTATACCCCACATAACTTCGTTGTGGGGGGTATAAAGAAGAAACTGCTGAAAACCAGCAATTTCTCCTTTTGTCTCGATATTTTCTGTGCCATATTTTACACAAATCCTATCTTTAATAACATCCATTTTGTCATTTGTGGCAGTTTTTGAAGTGGATCACACTAACATTTAGTCATTTGGGAAAGGGTTAAACGAAAATGATTTTGCTGTTTTCAGGAGCCTTCAAAATGTAACAGTCTGAAATTTTGCTCTTTGAGAAAAAGTAAATCGTCGTTGTAAATGCAAAACCTCGTATCTCATTTTTGGAAATTTTTAAAGGGGAGGGAAAAAAGTGTAATAACTTTTCCCAAACTGAAACGCTTTACTTGAAATTTGGACATATTATTCACAAATGATTTATCATTAATACTAATCAGTACAAATATCTCAAAACCTGCAAGAATGGTCTATAACTGGGCACACAAGTTTGTACTTTGAAAATCGCAAGAATCGACATACGAGGTTTTGCATTTACACCGACGAAATCCGTATATTACCTGTTTACCATCGCAGTACCTCACTCCAAAGTCGTGATATTTGAATAAGAACGGACATATTGCATTGATTAGTGTGTATAATTCTGAAGGCCTTGACAGGGCCGGAGTACCGCTTAACATAATCACTCTCTTTGCATTCTGTAAACAAAAATTGTTGACATTGAATCACAAAAACAATGAGAATTTTTGTCTAAAAGCTTTCATAACATGTTCAATGTTTATAATTCCAAATGACAAACTTTTGATTGATCATTAAAACCTTTTTTATCAGAAGCTCCCTGACATTTTAAAGCTTTCCCTGCTTGAAACTATTTGATTTCCAAATCAGTGTCCTATTAAGAGAATTGACCAAACGCCGACTGTCAGTCAAAAACATCGATTAGCTAATGGACGATCAGAAAAATGTCAAGCCCCAATTATTCTTCGTTGCACATGTTATTGTATCTATTTATCGACTGATGATCAAAACAATCGACATGCCAATGGCAAAGAATTTTGTGCTAACAATAGACTAGGTTTACCGTTATGTTTTGATAAACCGTCGGTGTTGTTATAAAAATCTCGTAACTACGGCTTAAATCAAGCCGTAGTTACGAGATTTTATAACAACACCTACGAAATATTTTTTTGTTTGTCCGAATTAAGGTCACGATTAACTGGATAAAATCGTTCCCTATTAACGATCAGATCCTTATTGTTTGTCTTAAATTCTATGTTGGGCGGAGCGATCTGTCGATTGGCGTTTGGTCAATTGTTGAAGATTTTCTGCACTTGCTGTAATTGTTGTGTCACACCATTCCCAATCGTGATTAATGTAATTGTAAGAGTTAAGTGTGAGTTGATTAACCCATAACCAAACAACAAAATTTTAGTCTAGTCCAAACTCATAGGTGTTGCAGACGACAATTTCCATTGAACAAAATTTAACATTTGTTGCACTTTCACAAGCAATTTCACAAGCAATTGTCACAAGCAATTTCTTCATTTTCCACAATGTTTTCCAAAGCCTTTATTTTGTGGGGCGTCCAAAAACTTCAATGTGTGGGAAAGGGTCAAGACATATACCTGTAACAATGGCATAGCTGCTTTACATCTCGCTGTTTTAAAATTCTTTAACAAATGACATTCATCCTGTAACATACAGAAATACAAGGATAAATACACAAAAGTTTGAGTTTATTGGGGTTTTACACTGTTTTCAATTGCCAGGGTCATATTCCTGCGGCTGGAGCACCTACCATGGATTCCTGTTGTTTCTCAAACCAGTACTACCACAACACGCTTACCGAGCCTCCAGGTGCTCGCCCACTTAGGTTAACAATTTCAAACCCATTGGTGGGTGACAATTTTGTCAGAAAGGGTATTAGCCGCGGCGGGTATCGAACCCGGGACCTCTCGAATGAGAACCAGATGCACTACCAACTGCGCTAAGGATGTGGCCTGTAAATACACTAAAACTAAAGCATATGAAAGTGAAATCATGAATTTAGAAAATTATTGCTAGAAGTTCTAGAGCCATTCCTTTGACAATTTAGAATTTAACCCTTTCCAAACAACAAAATTTTAGGCTAATCCTCTTCAAAAACTGCCACAAAAGACATAATGGATGTTATTAAAGATAGAATTTGTGTAATATATGGCACAGAAAATATTGAGACAAAAGGAGAAACTGCTGGTTATCAGCAGTTTCTTCTTTTGTTTCAATGTTTTCCCGAGCTTTTATTATTAGGCACGTCAAAAGCTTAGCAGGTCTTGTTTGGGAAATGGTTATAATTGATCAAACTGAAATGTTACCAAGGTCAAATTATGAAGGAGCAAAACTTTATGACATTAATTGATAGCAAGAAAAATAAACGTTTGGCACTTGATTGCAAATTAAGGCAAATGCCCACAAATAAAATGATGGACAGATGACCCAGTGTTGCATATTTTACCTTTTGAACTGTACAGCATTGAAAACCAAAGGTCAATATTTTGAGAAAATATTAAAATGTGAGTTTGGATACGATTTTAGTACAATATTATTTTTTCCAATTAGTTGATTAGTGAAATTAGTAATTGATACTTGGACGTTTAATCGAGCACTCAATCAATCAAGTGCTCATTCCTATCCCTATGAATTTGCAATAAATTTGTTTTCTGGAACTCCATTAAAATCAGACCAGCCTAAAATATTGTCTGATAATTGTCTGATAAATGGCTTAATCATACCATAATAATAACTTGAAATCTTTTCGACTTGAGAGCATCTGACTTTCTGGACATGAGATCATAACTAACGATGTTCACCAGCCCCGAGACACAACTGTCTTTTCCTGTTACTGCAACATTTATAGACTGTGGGTCAATGGATGGAATCCATCGCTGTATTTGCTGTGAAAAAGAAGCGATTGAGTGATTGTGTTTTAGGTTGAATGATGAATTAATCCTTTCCCAAACAAGACCTGGTTTTGACATCCCTAATTGAAAAGGCTTGGGAAACATTGAGGCAAAAGAAGAAACTGCTTATTACCAGCAGTTTCTCCTTTTGCCTCAATATTTTCTGTGTTACTTTGCACACAAATCCAATCTTTATCAACACCCATTTTGTCATTTCCAGCAGCTTTCGAATTGGACTACCTTAAATTTTTGCCGTTTGAGAAAGGGTTGAATAAATTTCAATTTTCCAGATATATTGCAACAGCTGGTGCACTGAACTATGTGTTTGGAGTATTTTTGCAATAAAACAAACACAACATCCAAGCCGGCAATTCACATCTCACTTAGAGAATTTACAAGCAATTTGTTGGTGAAAGACAGTTTTCATTTTTGTCAGATGCCAGAAAGGATAATAGTTACATTCAAGACATATAGGTAAAAGGAGATTTCAAATTTATTTGTGGAGTAAAATCTGGCCAATAAATCTTTAACATACAAAAGAGGCCATCATAGAATATGATAACTAGACAAATAGCCTGATCCATCAAACATAAAACATTTTAGCAAAAGGAGGTAAAATCAGTTACCTGGACCCAGTCAAATCTGATAGATGTAGGCACAACAGTTAAAAGTGGCCATTCTAGTCTATAGCAACATGATAGATAAATGGACTGATTCATGAAACATAAAACATTGAGGCAAAAGGAGGTAATAATATGCCACTTTTCAACAAAAACCTTGTATCTGCAGCTTGTTTTCAAGCTGCAGAGAGATGGTTTTTGTTGAAAAGCAGCAAAATATTAGTTACCTGGGCCCAATCAAATCTGACAGACGAAGGCACGACAACTAACAGAGGCCATTCTAGTCTATAGTAACATGCTAAACAAATAGCCTTAATCATCAAACATAAAACATTGTTGCAAAAAGATGTACTATTAGTTACCTGGACCCAGTCAAATCTGACAGATGTAGGAACAACAACTAAAAGAGGCCATTCTGGCTAAACAAATGGCCTGAATCATCAAACATAAAATATTGAGGCAAAAGTAGGTAATATTACGTCCCTTTTCAACGAAAACCTTGTATCTGCAGCTTGTTTTAAGCTGCAGATACAAGGTTTTTATTGAAAAGCAGCGAAATATTAGTTACCTGGGCCCAATCAAATCTGATAGATGAAGGCACAACTTAAAGTGGCCCTTCTAGTCTATAGTATAATGCTAGACAAATAGCCTGAATCATTAAACGTAAAACATTGTGGCAAAAAGATGTACTATTAGTAACCTGGGCCCAATCAAATCTGACAGATGAAGGTACAACAACTAATAGTGGCCATTCTTGTCTATAGTAACATGCCAGAGAAATGGCCAGAATGTACATCCATAAAACATAAGAGCCAAAAGGAGGTAATATTATGTCCCTTTTCAACGAAAACCTTGTATCTGCAGCTTGTTTTCAAGCTGCAGATACAAGGTTTTTGTTGAAAAGCAGCGAAATATTATTTACCTGGGCCCAATCAAATCTGACAGACGAAGGCACGACAACTAATAGTGGCCACTCTAGTCTATAGTAGCATGCTAAACAAATAGCCTGGATGGTTTTACCCAGCCCCATATCATCTGCGATCAACACTCGACCATTCTTGTACACTCCATAACTGAAAGTAGAACTCATTAATTTAACCCTTTCCAAAATGACAAAATTTTAGGGTAGTCCAATTTGACAGCTGCAGATGACAAAATTACATTACTAAAGGTAAAATATGTGAATAATATAGCAGAGAAAACATTGAGGTAAATGAGGAAATGCTGATTATCAGCATTTTCTTCTTTTGCATCAATGTTTTCAAATCAATTTCTATTATGGTGTCAAAACCAGATCTTGTTTAGGAATGGGTAAACTTGTCACTATGTCAAGATGTCTTTGTTGAACAATTACCAAACAGCAAAAATTTGGACTAGTCCAAATTCAAAGAAGTTGCAGACAACAATTTTAAGTGCATGAAATTTAAAATGTTTTGGTCTTTTGGGGTAAAAACATTGTGGGAAATGAAGAAATTGCTTGTCACAAGCAATTTCTTCATTTTCCACAATGTTTTCCCATGGCATTATCTTGTAAGGAGTCAAAAAGAGTCATTGTGTGGTAATGGGTTAAACAATAATGCTGAAGACTGCATATGATTTGTGAATAATGCTAAACCCATTACAAGACGGCAAATTTTTGACTGGTACAAATTCAAAGATATTGACCACAACAATTTCAAGTGATTGATATTTCATCTTAATTTCTTGGTTGTTTTGGTAGAAAACATTGTTGGAAATGAAGATATTGCAGCGTTCTCCCCAGCCCAATAAGCTGTATCGGCCCCACTACAGCTTCATGTAAATCAGTGTAATGCCACTAAAGCTTCAAAACTACCCTACAGCTTAATTTCCCCAAAATCGTCACCAGATAGGGGGCATTTTAGGCATTTCATGTCAATAAGTGATAAATAATGCATTCTTATTTGATAAGATTTAATAATTCTATATAAAATGATTAAAATCATTATGGGAAAAGGAGAAATTGCTAAAATTGAGCAAATTCTTCTTTTCCCATTATGTTTTTACTCACAATTATTTCCATTAACACAATGCATTTCGAGCATTTAATCTGCCACTACAGCTTCAAATTATTGTTGGGAGAACCCTGTATTGCATGTCACAAGCAATTTCTTCATTTTGCATAATATTTTCCTAAGCTTTATTTTGTCAAAACGTGTCATTATGTGGGAATGGGTTAAGTCTAATCTTGTACATCTTGTGTGCTCCAGAAGTCTAACACCCTATATTCTTTGAAAATCTATTATTATATATCATAATTCTTACAGAATGAAGTAACAAGTAGTACTACAACTTTGCATGTTTGAAGTCACACAATGTAAGTTGCTTAAACTTCCTTTACAAGAAAAGAAATAACACCTTACTTGACACCTTCTCGTTGGAATGACATGAGAGAGTTCACGAGGCTGGCATCCACTTTAGACAGGTCTGCTATAGGAATAGCCCTGACAGTGTTACCTCCCTTCATCTGAGCATCAAACGCCTGAAGTATCGCTTTAGGAAGAGGCTCAATGTCTACCGCTGATTTAAGTGATTTCACAGCATTGACTGGAAAACAAAATCTGACCTTTGAAATTGGCCATGACTTTTTGACATTGACCTGTATAAATACAGTCGACACTCGTTATGTCGACATCGGATAAGTCGAATTTCTGCTTAAGTCGAAGTTCAAATCTGGTCCCGTCCTCATCTCGAGGGCTCAACGCAACACTGTTGTAACTCCAAATTTTTCAAAATTTGTTTTTTTGCATTTTTAGTTTATTTCAGACATATTACACATACTCTAAAAATAGTTTGTGAAAATTTTGATTTTAAAGTACTTTATTTATTAAGTTGGCAAAATGTTGTAACTCCAGATGGATTTTTCTGTTTATGCAACACTGTTGTATCTCCACTTACAACAGTGTTGCATGTCAATAGTACTTAACATTGGTAAGAATACCTTTATGCAACACTGTTGTAAGTAAACTTGCAACAGTAATGCATATTTCTGTTATAAATATCTTACTAAGAATGTGAATATGCAACACTGTTGTAACTCCATTTATTATTCATCCACATGTACAATTATTGAATTTTCTATGCTATCTTAAATTTCTATGGCATCACATATTCATAAATTATGACATCATAGATTATCAGTCGTAAAAGTAAAATTACAGATTACTGGTTTACTTTTTCGAACACAGAATAGATACATCTTTGGTAAGTTTTTTCAGATAATGGAATTGAGATAATTATTCCAACTTGATAATACTTAACTCTCTCCCAAACAGCAGAAAATTGGACTGTTCCAACTTTAAAACTGCTGTATACTAGATAAAATTGAGATCTATTTGAAAAAAAAAGAAAAAAAAAGTTAGAAAATGTATAATCTAGGGAAAATGAGAAATTGCAGATTATTAGCAATTTCTTTTTTCTCAATGTTTTCCGAAACTATTTCTACTGATGAATTCAAAACAAAGTCTTAACCCTTTCTCAAACAAGTTCGAGTTTTGACTTCCCTGATGGAGAGAGGGCTGGAAAACATTTTAAAGAAAAAAAGGAATTGCTAATTTTCTCCTTTACCTGCAATATTTTCTGTTCGACTATGTACATAGATTCCATACTCTATCAACATTCATTTTGTTGTCTGAACAAGCTTTGAATTTGTAAAGTCCTATAATGTCACGGTGGATAATCATGTGACTAAGAATTTCAGAAAATATTCAATATTTTTGTTAGTACCTTATCAATTTGAATTCGGTTTGGAGCAGAGAATGTGGGAAAATCTAAGGACCTAGTTAGAGATGGTGGATTTTTGAAAAATCAACTGATAAAAGAGTTATTGAAGATCAACCAAAATTTTGGTTGATCTTTAATAACTTTTCTGTCAGCTGATTTTTCAAAAATCCATTACGTCCATCTAATGAATTGCATCTGCCAACCTTCTCTGCTTCAAACCAAATTCAAATCGATCTAGTATTAACAAAAGTATTGAAGATTTTCTGAAATTGATGTATCACATGATTATCCAATGTGTAATGTTGTCACTTAGAAAGGATTCATGTATTGAAAAACCCTCTTTTTTACAAAAATGATTTTTTAATGGTTTTAGATAATGGTAGACTTTCTATATTGAAATGAAAAAAAAAAAAAAATGAAAAAGAAATATGATGACATTTTCACTACTCTTTTATTATTTCAATCTGCTAGACAAAAACAATAGTCCTCCATTTAGCCTTTGTTGTAGGTTTCCATTGAAATTGACTCAATTATCTGGAATTATTTCTATAAAACATAATAATTCATGCTCTTTTTTTCTCAACAGGTTACAATTATGTTTTTACTTCAAGCCCCAAGACATCAGGGTAGCATTCTGTTTAGAAATGGAGGCAAACATTGCATTGCAAATTCTGTTCAGGCCTTGGCTAGGTCCTGTTCTAATCCACCATTCAAATGGACAAAAGATACCATGGATGAGATCCTGGTGAAGGGTGATCATCTGTATGATAAGGTTAAATTGCCTTTTAACTACAAGTACTGGTCAAGCGATGAAGTTCCTTCATCTTTAAATGAGCTAACATGTCATAAGGAACAACCACTCCATGGAGTACATGGAATTTCAGTTTGGTCTTTTGTGAAACCATTTTACTGTATAAACAATGTGCTTAACGAGAACTGAAGACTGACAATTCATACTTTATTTTTACGGTAGGGAACAGTGATCCTTCTTACGCATGTGCATTAATGAAAATTGGAAAATGTTACTACTGCTTTGACCCTCACAGCAAATTATATGCAGCAAGCAAATTATATGAAGCTAATGAACAACTTAACAAGCTTCAGTATAACAACTTCTTGGATATTTCAGAAGTTAGCAGTATTTCTATAGATAATACAGATTTGAATGAAACTCTCTTAGAAGAAGCATTAACCCTCTCCCAAACAAGACCTGGTTTTGACGATGGGCCTGGGAAAAGATTGAGTCAAACGAAGAAACTGCTGATAACCAGCAGTTTCTCCTTTTGTCTAAATATTTTCTGCGCTAGAATATACACAAATCATGTTTTTATCCACAACCATTTTGTCGTTTGAAGCAGCTTTGAATTTGGACCACCCTAAAATTTTGTCCTTTGGGAAAGGGTTAATTGAAGTAAATAATATTGCCCATTCCATATGAGCTCCTTTAATGCAAATGTTTTCATGCAAGTTGCATTTCACCAAAGATCAACGTAAACAAAAGTCATGATAGTGAGACTCAGATAAATGAAGGCTTGATAGGTGAAAGTAATGATAGTGAGTCTCAGTTAAATAAGGGTTGATAGGTGAAAAGAATGATAGTGAGTCTCGGTTAAATAAGGGTTGATAGGTGAAAGTAATGATAATGAGTCTCGGTTGAATGAAGGCTTGAATGGAGAAAGTAATGACAGTGAGTCTCAGTTGAATGAAGGTTTGATTGGTTAAAATAAATGATAGTGAGTCTCAGTTGAATGAAGGCTTGAATGGAGAACGTAATGATAGTGAGTCTCAGTTGAATGAAGGTTTGATTGGTGAAAGTAATGATAGTGAGTCTCAGTTGAATGAAGGCTTGAATGGAGAGAAATGGTAGTGAGTCTCAGTTAAATGAAGGTTTGATTGGTTAAAATAAATGACAGTGAGTCTCAGTTGAATGAATGCTTGAATGGAGAGTAATGATAGTGAGTCTCAATTAAATGAAGGTTTGATTGGTTGAAATAAATGATAGTGAGTCTCAGTTAAACAATAGCTTGAATGGAGAAAGTAATTATAGTGAGTCTCAGTTGAATGAAGGTTTGATTGGAGAAAGTAATGATAGTGAGTCTCAGTTGAATGAAGGTTTGATTGGAGAAAGTAATGATAGTGAGTCTCAGTTGAATGAAGGTTTGAATTGAGAAAGTAATGATAGTGAGAATGAGGATATGAGAGAAAGTGGGACAAATGATGAAGATAATGTACCATTGATCAATTTTGTCAGAAACAGGCAATATCGACAACAAGTAAATGAAGATGGTTCATTTTCACAGGGGGCAATACTGTGACTTTGTTATGATACGTTTTTCTATTGAGTCAAATAAAGAAAATGCTAATCATCAGCATGTTCTTCTTTTGTCTCAATATTTTCCTAAGCCTCATGTTTTTGGAGTTCAAAACTAGGTCTTGCTTGGGAAAGGGTTAAATGGAAAGATTTAAACTATGACAACTAAGTAATAGCCAGTGCAGCTCATGAACAGCCAAAGGCTTTGAGCGCAAAGCAAGTGTTAATGGTCATATGTGAAAATGTTACAAAAATGTACAAATATGTTGGACTGAGATTTTGAAACAAGATGTGTTTGTGAAACACAAATGACCCCGAAATGGCCATTTTTGTAAAATATTAAGTTTTCATAGAGTAAAGGGTTGACAAGGGTTAACAAATGACATTAAGGAGGGCCAAATTGCATGGAACAGATTAATATCATTGAAAGGATATTGCATACCAAATTAGAGCTTTGTATGTCAAATACTTTTTGAGAAACGGCAAAGGTTAAGTTTTCGGAGTAAAAGGTTAAGTTAATTCAGAGTAAAAGGTTAAGTTTTCGTAGAGTAAAGGGTTGATAAGGAATAATTCAGACAGACAGATGGACAGACAGACAGACTGACAGACAGACGGAAACGAGTAAAACAATATGCCCCCGATCTCTGGATATGGGGCATAAAAATGCTGCAGTCCATTTACAACAGTGTTGCATATTTTTTTCCAAGTTGTTCTTATACAATTTGAATTGGAAAACTGTTGTAAGTCAAGTTACTGCAGTGTTGCATAAAGATTCACAACTTTGACATGAAGGATTTGAAGTGGAAAACTGTTGTAAGTCACATTTTCACAAATATCTTTTTTATTGTTTTATGTTTTCTAAAATTTTGAGTTGTATGTTAAAACTGAAGATCATTAAAAGATTATTACATTTATCAACTTAAGCATTTGGATTAATAGAAAAAAAGAAAAAGTTTTTTCATCCTCCTGTAAAATTTTGAAAAACGGAGTTACAACAGTGTTGCGTTGAGCCCTCGATCTATTGACATATTTTTTTTTCAAAGCAAAATAATTTCGAACTGAATATAGCCATTGAAATATAGTAGGAAAAGGATAGAAATTGCTCGATATGAGCAATTTCTTTCCTTTTCCTACTATATTTCAATAATATTCGTATTTGATAAGTTTCAAAACGGTCAAATATCAAATATCTCGAAGCCGAACAAAGTCGGATGTGTCGAACTCCGTATATGTCGAGGTATTTTGACGGTCCCTCCGACTTCGACACAACGAATGTCGACTGTACACTACTGCTCTAATTTCAGTTCAGAGATGAAGAGAACGGTTTTCGCTGTTGAACACTTTACAAAACTAAACATTAACATCTTAAATTGATACAAATCCATAGATATTATAAACAAAATGAGGTAAAAACAAGATGTGTTTGTGAAACACAAATGCCCCCGAAATGGCCTATTTTTCTAAAATGTTAAGTTTTCGTAGAGTAAAGGGTTGATAAGGGTTAACGGATGACCTTGAGGAAGGTCAAATTGCTTGGAACAGATAGATATCATTGAAAGGAAGTTGCATACCAAATTTGAGCTTTGTATGTCAAATACTTTTGGAGAAAAGGCAAAAGTTAAGTTTTCAGGTTAAGTTTTCGGTTTTCATAGAGTAAAGGGTTGATAAGGGTTAACGGATGACCTTGAGGAAGGTCAAATTGGTTGGAACAGATAGATATCATTGAAAGGAAGTTTCATACCAAATTTGAGCTTTGCATGTCAAATAGTTTTGGAGAAAAGGCAAAGGTTAAGTTTTCAGGTTAAGTTTTCGTACAGACGGACGGACAGACAGACAGACGGACAGACAGACAGACAGACATGAGTAAAACAATATGCCCCCGATCTCTCGATACGGGGGCATAAAAAACATATGACCAAAACAAACCCAGTCTTCTTTTGCCTAAATAGTACCCAAAGCTTCCTGTCTTATGACAAATCCAGTAGAAAGGGGGAAAAGGTTAACGATAGGACTGTTTTAGTAGACTTTATCAATATTCATTATCATAACATATCATTTTTCAGCTGTGTACTCATTTGGAACCATCTTATTGAGATGATACTATACAAGAGTACCCACAACATAGGGTTTGGATTTGAAGTAAGAAAATTAGAATGTCTTCACCCCTTCTTCTTTGTTGCTCTGTAAAAGTATCCGTTGGTAGAATAATTCTAATACTCACTGAATTTGTTGTACTCTACTAACTTGAAGGACCACTTTTTGGTTACAACATCTGTAATTATATTTTAAAGAAACTAAATCAAACTTTATTGAGCATTTTGATAGTTGCACTTTAAATTATGATTCTTTTGAATCAATCATTCTAAATTCTGTCATTTAACCCCTTCGATGCCAGAGATTTATTTCAAAATGGCTCCGTATTTGCCAGGCCATTTTCAGGAAATTTGAAAAATGGTGTTTTCTTTAAAAATCAGCTTTAAATATATAAAATTCTTAATAAAAAACATTTAAAACTTACCAAAGTTCTGTTTTAAATCTTTTAAACCACCATTTAAAGTTCATTTTCAGATATTTTTGCAAAAATCGTGTGCAGCGAAAAATGACGAAAAATGTCAACATCACCAACTCGTACATGTCGTCATTTTTGCTGTCTAAATAAAAAGAATCGTCACTTTAGAAGTCAGCACATATTTCCGATGGTGTATCATTATATAATCTTGCTAAAACCTCCTCATCTGTATAGAATTTACATGTTCTAAGTACATTTTATCGTAATTCAACGAGTACACTCATCATGTCCGCCATGTTGTTTTTTATGTTTCAAAACAAAAAAATGCTCTGACCGGGTAACTTTTTCTTATGATTTCTCCAAGTCTGATAAGCCCCTTCCTCCCTGCCACACCCACTTTTTTTGACAAATGTAAAAATTTGTGAATAAATTTTGAATAGAGAGACTCAAAGAACATTCTTGCAAAGTCTGGTTCAAATTGGCCCTATGGTTGATTTTTAAAGAATTTTCTTATCGGATGATTTCTGTAAGTCTGATAAGCCCCTTTCTCCCTGCCACGGCCATATTTTTTGACAAATGTAAAAATTTGTGAACAAATTTTGAAAAGAGTGACTCAGGGAACATTCCTGCAAAGTCTGGTTCAAATTCGCCCAATGGTTGATTTTAGAGAATTTTCTTATGGTTTCTATTAGTCCGATAAGCCCCTTTCTCCCTGCTGCGGCCACATTTTTTGACAAATGTAACAATTTGTGAATAAATTTTTAAAAGAGTGACTCAAGGAACATTCCTGCAAAGTCTGTGTCAAATTGGCCCAATGGTTGATTTTTAAAGAATTTTCTTATGATTTCTCTAAGTCTGATAAGCCCCTTTCTCCCTGCCACGGCCACATTTTTTGACAAATGTAAAAATTTGTAAACAAATTTTGAAAAGAATGACTCAAAGGACATTCCTGCCAGGTTTGGTTCAAATTGGCCCAATGGTTGATTTTTAAAGAATTTTCTTATGATTTCTCTAAGTCAGATAAGCCCCGCCCTGCCACGCCCACATTTTTTGATGAATCAAAAATTCACGAACAAGTTTTGAAAAGGGTCACTCAAGGAACATTCCTGCCAAGTTTGGTAAAAATTGGCCCAATGGTATAGGAGGAGAAGATGTTTAAAGAAATTGTGGACGGACGGACAGATGGACGGACAGACAGACGGACGGACGACGGACAAAAAGCGACCACAATAGCTCACCTTGAGCACTTCGTGCTCAGGTGAGCTAAAAAACATTACCTACCATACAATTTTGTCTCCATTGTTTTGAAGAACTCTATTAAAGGTGCACTGTATCCACATTCTACAGTAAACCTGTCTCGTGAAATCAGCACACATTTACCCTTCACCACTTTACCCAGGGATTCAAACACATTCCAGCCTGTGTTGGGTTTCTGAGTGTCAAAAGGCTGTGTTTTATTGTTGACTGCAAAAGAATCTTGCTGTTGAAAAACTGGCTTGTTTTCAAATATTGAATGTGTTTTATTGGTCAATTGGTTATAGTTAGATGATGTGTCCTTCTGTTGTAATGTTGATTTATTAGTAGATAAAAACACTGGAACATCTTTCTGTGCTGTTGTACTAGAACTCCTACCATTGTCTGATTGATGTTTCATCACAGAAATGCTGCCTCTGTTTATATTATTGATCAAAGAATTGTTTGAAGACTTCACTGGTGCAGTCAAATAAGTGTTTGAATGACTTGATGATGACACACTTTTCAAAGGGCTTTTATTCAACTTCTCTGCTCTTTTAGCAAGCGCTTTCAGTCTGTTTTGTTCTATCCTATCTTGATTATTCACACTCTTGTTGTTGCTGTCTTTATAAGAACTTCCCAAAAACTTCAAATCCCCATCATTTGTAATAGTTTTAGAAATTTGTTGTATTGGTAGTTGCTGTTTGGATACTGGTGGTTCTTTTCTATAATCCAGTGAACTGTTGAAGGCTGGATTTGATGCTGTAGTATTGGTGCTTGTATAGCCTTTATCACTGACTGACTTTGCAGGATTAGTGTTGATATTTACATTAACATTTATATTAACAGTTTGAGAAATGTTTCCACATTGGTTGGTTTTAACTTTGTTGAAGTTTGCATTTGCTGTATTAGGTAAAGAATTCTTTATTAACTTTTCCGCCCTCTTGGCCAAAGCTTTTTTCCTGTTCTCCTCTATTCTTCTCAACTGTTCAGCAGTTAGGCCCCCGCTAGACATTTTGGCATGCTGTTATAGTCTATATATGAAATCTGTAAATGATAAGAACAAAATTTCATTAGCATTACTATTAACATTTTCCTTTTATTCATCACAATGCCTAGTTGTGAAAACATTCAAAAGTCAAAGGGAGAATTGGAAAATTACCGTAATTATTTTAATAAACGCCCATATTCTAATAAACGCCTATCCCCCAAATCTTGGCTGAAAATCTGCTTGTTTCAAGCACAATTGTAGCAAAAAGGGGTGATTCTAATAAACGCCCATCCCCCTTATTCCAGATTAAAATCATGTAAGTCATGACCAAAAGTCAGTTCCAAAAGCAATGAAAACGAGGATGTCCAGCCCTAATTCTGGTGGCAATGAAGGAATTTCATTGAAAAATCGTATTTTGCTGTCCTTATTACGAAAATTGATCAAATTCAACTTGCTGAAGTTAGAGTCAATGAATTGACACTTGATTCGCAAATTTTGACTTACAAAATTAGAGTACCTCTAAAAAACGCCCACCCCCTACTTTTCCATCGACCATGTTTCTAATAAACGCCCGGGCGTTTATTAGAATAATTACGGTAAACCATTTAGCAGACTGCAACATTTTAGACTTTTCTAAATTCAAAGGTGTTGCAGATGAAAATAACAAATGCATGGAACTTTTGTGTTTTGGGTGTCTTTGTGTAGAAAACATTGTTATAAATGAAGAAATTGCTTTTCACAAGCAATTTCTTCATTTTCCACAATGTTTTCCAAAGCTTATATCTTGTAGGGTGTCAAAAGGCTTTATTTTGTGGGAATGGGTTAAGACATTTTGGCATGCTGTATATGATATGTGTGAAAATAGAGAAATGAAGGTTAACCCATTACCAGACGACAAAATTTTAGACTGGTCCAAATTGAAAGAAGCTGCAGACTACATTTTCAATATGAAGGGATTTTAAAAATGTTACACTATTTTGGTTGAAAATATTGTGGGAAATGTAGAAATTTCTTGTCACAAGCAATTTCTTCATTTTCCACAATGTTTTCCAAAGCCATTATCTTTTAGGGAGTCAAAAAGAGTCATTGAGTGGTAATAAGTTATTAGTGATCAGAGGTGGATCCAGATGGTGTTTCTATGGGTTCAAATGAAGGCTGATTAGTCCATTTTCATACAGAAACAAGAGATGTTTTTTAAAACATAATTATGTGCCAAGGGCCTATCTTTAACAAATCAAGAAGTCCAATGGTAGAATTTTATCAAGTATGAAAATGAACAAAGGGCAATAACTCCAAACATTTGATCAACAGGGTAACTGTTATTGTGCACTGCATTTTTCAATAATGAGATTTATCCACCTATGAAGTTTTATGAATCTACCTTACACACTTTTTGAGTCATGGTCCGAACAAAAATTAAGTATGAAATTTCAAAATCAACAAATGGAAATGGCTCCAAAAATTACGATCCAGAGAGTTAGAGTTCTTGTGCTCTGCACTTCTCCGTAATGCGATTTATCAACCTACAAAGTTTCAGGATACTACCTTACATACTTACTGAGTCATGCTCTGGACTAAAATTAATTTAGAAAAACATCAAAGGGCATTAACTCTAAAATATGATTGGTAGAGTAACGGGTTTTTTTGCACTACACTTCTCAAAAGTCAGTAAGTCAGATCAATCCTGTCCACCAACAAAGTTTCATGATTCTACCTTGAATACTTTTCGAGTTATGCTCCAGACAAAAATCAAGTATGGAAATCAACAAAGGACAATACAAATTGTCAATGTTACTCCAAAAATATGATAGGCAGAGTAACAGTTCTTGTGCAATGTATCTCTATCTACCTATGAAGTTTCATGAATCTACTATATTCTACCAAACATAATTTTTTAATTATGCTGCTAACAAAAAATAAGTATGAAAATCTACCAATGGCAATAAATCCAAACAAGAGCCGTCATAGACGGATTATGCTCCCCGAATAAGTGTTTGTCACAAAATAAAAATCATCATACCCATGACAGATTTTTTGTACACACATGATTTATATAATATGGTCTAGAACATCTCGTTTATCACAAAAATACAAAATTTCATTAAAGTGACATTTCAGAATTTTTTGTCATAAATATTACTTTTATTTTTATCTGAAAGAGCATATTTCCTTATGAAAATTCTGAAAATTTCAAGTCAAAATATTGCACCGTTTACGAGAAATTTATATTTTTGTGTTAAGATTGAACAAATTGTTGTGGACAACAGTTCGGATTTATATGCAATTTATCGATTATGTGTCAACTTTAAATGCGTGTATCTCGCTTACTGTCAACAACTTAAAAAAACTAATAGTATTTATACTCATTAGAATACCCAATCTTGGCATCAAGACATACTTTAAACAAGAGCCGTCAGAGACGGACAATGCTCCCCGAATAAGGCTTTGTTACAATAAATGTATGCCATACAGAGCTAAGATTAAGCTAACAAACGATAAGCCCCCTTTTTCCATGACATACTTTTTATACGCAAATTTCAAGTAGTTAATTGTCAAGGGCATCTGATTTGCTACTCAAATATGAAATTTCATCAAATTCTGACCATTAGACTATGAGAAATTAAAGAAAAAGTGTATTTGACCTTAAGTCCCCTTTTCCCATGACGAGGCCTCAAATCCAAAAACTGGGAAAAGTACATCGGCATTATGTCATAGGGAGTTCACATGGTAAGTTTCATTTGATTTGGCCCAAGGGTTATAGAGAAATCACTTCGGACGGACGGACGGACGGACGGAATGACGGACGGACGGACGGACGGACAGACGAAGCGGCGACTATATGCTCTCCCTTTGGGGAGCATAAAAATTGAAATCGGAATGAAATGTCCCTTTAAATTCTGCCCATTGGATGAAGAGAAATTGGAGAAAATCTAATTTTTACATTAAGGCCCCTTTTTCCATGACGCAGCCTCAAATCAACAAACGGAGAAAAAGGTCCCTAACGATTATCCCTGGGAGTTCACATGTGAAGTTTGGTTGAATTTGGTCCAAGGGTTGCTGAGATATGGCTGTGGACGGACGGACGGACATACGGACGGACAGCATGGCGACTATATGCTCCCCCAAAATTTTTTCGGGGAGCATAAAAAATGATCAAAAATGAAAATCAGCCAAGGGCAATAACTCTAAAAATAAGATTGGCAGAGTAACGGTTCTTGTCACTGTGCACTGCACCTCTCCATGAGATCTATCCACCTATGAATCCTCAGGATTCTACCTTTAATACTTTTTGAGTTATGCTCCCAGTACGCATTTTTCCCAATTTGGCTGGTACCGGACCCGTTCCCAAAATCACAAGAAAAAACGCTGGCTCCGGACAATGTTTGGTCTACGGACCGTCCGACGACCAATGAGTATTATGACCAACCTTCCCAGTGGCGGAACAAGAGGGTGTTCAGGGAAGTTCAAACGAACCCCCCCCCCCCCCCTTGAAGGCTGATTATTTCATTTTCATGCAGAATTGAGTCATAATTATTATAATACTAGGAAAACAAAACCCCTATTTGTATTTTCGAATCCGCCTCACATAGATCTTGAATCCACAGCAGCGTCCTACCGACCGACACTTGCAAAACAACATACCCCCATTTTCTTCAAAATGTGGCATAAATCTGCATTATTAGTCAAATTTGTGTAATTCTGGGAAAGACCATGTGTGTATACTGAGACAACCCTAACAGAAATCCTGGATCCGCCATGATAGATAGTCTCGTGGATAGTGACCAAGGACAGACGCTTGAGACGGGGGTGGTCGAAATTAGCACTGAAATCTGACCAGGGATTTTTTTGGGGTGTCTCAGGGACCGAATTTCGGCCCCTTTCCCAATGGAATTCAGCCAAGTTTTTTCCCAATCTGAAGAAAAATTTCCCAATCACAATTTAGAAAAAACATAAAAATTATCAAAACATCAGTAAAATTGCTTTTGCAAGTCATTTGAGAACACACGAAAGCTCTCTACTCAATATCCATATCAATATATTGATCTTTTCTGTTTATAACTGAATTTTACTTCATCTAACACCTTATATGAGGTTAGTCACATAGTGTATAATGTTTGAAAATTCCCAATTTCAGGGTGTACGCCGCTAATTTTCCCAATTGAAAAGGCCCCAGGGCCCCTTCCCAAAATAGCCAAAAAAATCCCTGCTGACAGTCAAAACAAGTAAAATTGCCTCTAGTTTCCCGTATTCGAGCAGGCTCCCTTATTCGATAATTCTTATTTCCACATGTTGTTGTTGTTTTCTTGCAATGGCCGAATGTTTGTAATGTTTTGAGATCGTTCAATGTTCAATGAAAAATAATATCGGAAATAAATATTGGGAAAACGCGTAACCCATTCACAGGGGTTGAAAAATTTCTTCAAACCTACTAGTCCTGTAGGACTAGTAGCTCTGAATTTCTACTCGCCCTTAAGGCAACCCAACTCGCCCTTAAAGATGAAGCAAATCTTAGACTGATGGCTCTTACGGATGCATTATTATGCAAATAACTCTTTGACTCTGTTAATGTTTAGGTACAAATAAAGTTTCTTCAGTATAAATGACAGACAGGGCTTGCGCTGGCGATCGCCACTTCAAAAGTCATAGGCGAATAAGGCAACAATTTTATTAAAAAAGATGGTCAATAAATCGAATGTGGCTCAGACTTGACTCCATCTTTTACCATAAAATTAAATCAATCGCCGATTAATAGTCTACTACTGTAAACACTTACTTTTTATTTAATTCGAAAGATAGATTAGCTGTCGAAATGGTCGAGTAAGCACACCAGTTTAATATACAACTACCCGGTAAATGTGAAAGAATTTCTTTGTGTAATCGCGAGGCGGCATGACAGAAAGAGACAACGCATCGGTGTTCAAACCATCCAACATCAGTGTATTTACTACGTAGATAGCGTATTTTTTTCATTGCTCCATCACATTTTCCCGCGCTTTCCTGGCACGCGCGACTTTTGTAAACAAATCATAGTAAAACGTGACCTTATTTGGGTGCGGAAAAATCACGTGATTATATTGAAACTGGAAAGACTACGTCATCAATTGACTGTGTTTGCGGCGTTTTTGATCTCGCTCAAATAATCGCATGAGTAACACAGATTTACTCTAGAAGCGTCTACGAAGATTGATCGACATAAACAGGGAACGGTCATATTTTACAGCGAATATTATTGTTTCCGATATGAAGTTGTTTGAAATAAATACTTTCTTTTTGATCCTTTATTTTTTTTCCCTCAATCAGCGTGATTCAAGTCCTAAATTTGCACTCCCACCGTCGGACTAGTTCGTCCCCAAATCTACTCGTCCTACGGCATTTTCTACTCGCCAATGCGAGCGGGCGAGTGGATTTTTCAACCCCTGCCATTCGTCAGAACTCGGCTAATTTCCGTGAGCCCGACAACTACCGAGTATGCCAAACAATCCACCATACAGTGTTTCAGCCAGGATTTTTCCAAAGGGGGCCAATTGACCCCCTCGCTTCCTAAATAGGGGCCAGACCACTTTTACAAGGGGGGGGGGGGGGGGGGGGGGGGGGGTCAGTTCTTATATGTTTCACAATACATAAGTCTAGATCTCCTATAGCTGTTCCCCAGTCAAAATTCAGTCATGGTTATTCATGCTTCCACGCTTTTTGGGATGAGTAAGCGTATATTCGTTTTGATGGACCAAATATTCGGCGACTTACTAAATCCTTCTTAGACCTCTTGATGATGATGATCTCCGATAGTGGTCGTCTTTGCTACTTTTGTCAGGAGTTCATGGAGTACGATATCGCAGCTAGGGAGCCTACATCTGTAAACAAGGGCGGATCCAGGATTTTTTTCCAGTGGGGGGGGGGGCAAATTATGGCTTAAAATCATGTAGTAAATATGTAATGTTACACTAAATTCATATAGTCAAAATTTAATTTTTGGTCAATGCCAGGGGGGGTCCGGACCCCCATTCCCCTCCCTTGATCCACCCAGACCCTCCCCCCTCCCTTGATCCACCCATGTGTAAACATCCATTTTTTGCCATAAAAGTAATTCTGATTTGTGTAAGGCCTGTGAAAATCTGTAATTACAGAGAAAATTGCTTGAGTTGTTAGAGAGAGGTGGAAATATAAAAGATAAGATTTCCTGTTTGCTCTTTCAAACGAAAAAACAAACGAAATTCGCTGACCACCGGAAGTTTGAAATTGGTAAAAAGGGAAGTAACTTTTCTCAAGATACAAGTATAAATTACTGTATCGCACCAATATTTTTTCGATACATTATAGACACGAAGCTTTATCGGTTCTGGAATAAAAGAATCTGTTACAATTATAACAATTTCAATGAAGGGAAAAAAGGAAAAAAGCTGGTAGTCCAGGGACAACAATGGAGATACCCAACAAACGGCGGATCCAATAAAATATAATTATAGACTATTAGGGCCCTATGTAGGGCCTATATTACCCTCCGAGCAGAGGTCATGATTCGCTATCATTTGAAATCGTTTAGTACATGTGTACTATAAACGTTTGAGCGGCGTGAAAGAGAGTAGGCCTATATATACATATAGGGCCTATATAAAAAACAAGAGGACCACGATGGTCCTATATCGCTCACCTGAACCAAAATGATATGAGCAACACTTTTGTTCAATTCAATTAATATTTTTGACTTTAAGACTGAATATGAACTTAAGGTTAATAACGTTATGAAAATCAAACTCATCTGAGATCTTATGGTCAGGTGCCCAACATTGTTTTGTTTGAATAATTGTAGATTCTAGAGTGTAAACAAGGTCGAAAATAGCCAAAAACGGCAATTTAATCAAAGTCAAGGGCACATAACCCTCGTCTTTCTGGTCAGATCAGACTGAAAATCAACCTCATCTGAGATCTTATATTCTCCAACATTGTGTCCAAGATCTGTCTTGATTGATAAATAATTGTAGATTCTAGAGTGTATTTAAATACAAGGTTGACAACAGCCAAAAATGGCAATTTTATCAAATTCAAGGGCAAATAACTCTCGTCTTTCTGGTCAAATCAGACTGAAAATCAAACTCATCCGAGATCTTATGGTCTCCAACTTTGTGTCCAAGATTTGTCTAGATTGGTCAATAATTGTAGATTCTAGAGTGTAAACAAGGTTGAAAACAGTAAAAAACAGCAAATTTATCAAATTCAAGGGCACATAACTATTTACTTTCTGATCATATCAGACTGAAAACCACACTCATCCAAGGTCTTATGGTTTCCAACATTGTGTCCAAGTTTTATCTTGATTGATTAAAAAGACATTTCAGAATTATTTTTACACAAAATTTACCTTTATTCTATCTGAAAGAGCATGTTTTCTCAGGCCCGTAGGAACAGGGGGAGCTAGGGGGCTTAGCCCCCCTAGAGTTGGCCAGAATTGCCAAATTTTCTTAATTTTACACTGAAAATTTTGGGAAAATCCGAATTAGCCCTCCCCCCAATATTCTGGATAAAGGCTTTAGCCCCCCCCCCTATGAAATGCTTTCTACGGGCCTGTTTCTTATGCAAATTCTGAAAATTTCAAGCCAAAATATTGAACCGTTTACCAGAAATATATATTTTTGCGCTAAAATTAAACAAATTGTTGTGGACAACATTTCAGATTTATATAGAATTTATCATTTCTGTCTCAACTTTGAATGCGTATTTTTCGCTTATAAATAACAACTTAAAAAACTGATAGCATTTCTACGCATTAAAATAAACAATCTTTGCATCAAGACATACTTTTAAAAATTGAAATAAATGTGAAATGTCGCTTTAATAATTGTAGATTCTAGAGTGTAAACAAGGTCGAAAACAGCCGAAAATGGCAATTTTGTCAAGTTCAAGGGCACGTAACTCTAGACTTTCTGATCAGATCAGACTGAAAATCGCACTCATCCGAGATCTTATGCTCCCCAACATTGTGTCCAAGATTTGTCTTGATTGGTCAATAATTGTAGATTCTAGGGTGTAAACAAGGTCGAAATCAGCTAGCCGAAAATGGCAATTTTGTCAAATTCAAGGGCACATAACTCTTTACTTTCTGATCAGATCAGACTAAAAATCAAACTCATCCAAGATTATGTGGTCCCCAACATTGTGTCCAAGATTTGTCTTGATTGGTCAATAATTGTAGATTATAGAGTGTAAACAAGGTCGAAAACAGCCAAAAATGGCAATTTTGTCCAATTCAAGGGCACATAACTCTCGTCTTTCTGGTCAGATCAGACTGAAAATCGAACTCATCCGAGATCTTATGGTCTCCAACATAATGTCCAAGTTGTATCGTGATTGATCAATAATTGTAGATGCTAGAGTGTAAACAAACTTAAAAACAGCATTTTTGGACATTCAAGGGAAGATAACTCAACACATTCTGGTCCGATCAGGCCCATAATCGAACTTGTCCGAGAACTTATGATCCTACTTGCTTTGGCCAAGTTTGATCAAGATTGCCTAACTTTTGTGAATGCTAGAGTGTAAAGACCCTAAATGTTGACGGACGGACGGACGGACGCCGGACAAAAAGTGACCACAGTAACTCACCTCGAGCACTTCGTCCTCCTGAAGGTGAGCTAATAAATAAATAAATAAAAAAATGGTTGTCCAGGGACAACAATGGAGATACCCAATTTGTGGCGGATCCAGAGGTGGTACGGGATGTTCTAGATAGATAGGCTACCCAGTCACCCAACGGTGTAAAATTGAATGAATGTTAAAGCGCGGATCCGTGGGTGAGGCTTGGCGGCACGAGCCCTTACTCGAAATTGTAAAATTATACAAACTTGCCAAAGTGATTTTTTAAAAGATTTTTTCGTGCGTACAGCCTATATGCAGTCGGGGCCATCCTGGAAAAGACGAACCTGGACAAAAATGTCTGGATCCGCACACTCGTTAATATTCAAGTTTGCAAACGATAGCATTTAGTCTTCCAACAGCATATGGTATCGATTTTCTTAAGCGATATATAGGCCTATATAGCCTAAAACAATTTAGGCATAGGCCCCTATAGCCTACATTAATTGACGCGAATCGATTTTAGGCCCTATCAAGTGAACAGTGACGTAGTTTCGGACAAACATAATGATAAAACTCTATCTACCGAATGCTTTTTTATCCCAAGCCATTTCTTCATTTCCTGCAATGTTTTCCACACAAAAAAGACTGAAAAATATAAAATTTTGTTCACTTAAAAAAGTGTTGTCTGAAACATCTTTGAATTTTGACCCGTAAGCCGTTTAAGGTAAGAAGGACCTAATTAAAAACTCTACTTTCTAGCCATACGAAACGCACCAAATTACACACACTTGTAAATACACTTCACATAAGTTGATTCACCGTGCCAGATTTCAAGATAATGCTTCAAGAAAAAAGTTATTTACAAATATTATTTTACTCTATATTCATATGCAAGGGAGGTAATTTGGAACATTTTTGTCTAATATTTCCGTAAATATGCATTAATTCAAAATTCTAAACCGTACAAAATGCGTATGTTTATATTTGGAATAGAAATGTAACACAGTTTAGGAATTACTAGCACTTTTCAAATTTCGCCACTGGCTCTTTGGTGCTAATTAGGCCCTTTATACCTTAAAATATTATTGCCGTTTGGTAATGTGTTTTAAGGAATTATGCATCTAGGTTCCGGGACATGTTCTCTTAGATTTCTTCACATGATTAACCATTCCCCCAAACAAAACTGGTTTTGACGTCCATGATCAAAAATGCTTGGGAAAATATTGAGACAAAAGAAGAAACTGCTGATAAACAGCAGTTTCTCCTTTTGTCTCAATATTTTTTTGGCTATTTTCTGCAAAAATCCTATCTTTAACAACACTAATATTGTCATCTGCAGCAGCTTTTGAATAGTACCACCCCAAAAACTTTGTCGTTTGGGAAAGGGTTAAGGGCTGTCAAGTCACAAAAATAATTCCGGATGATTCCCTCTCTGAAGCTACTAGTTAGACATTAAAGATTTTGGCTGGAATATTCTTCAGACCCCATTCAAATTCGCTCATGTGGGCCTATCCTGACTTAGGCTATGACTAACCCGAGTTTTCTCTGATGGAATTCGCTCTTTGATATTTTGATGTCGCTCATAAGTGACAACAACATATCAAAAAGCGAATTTGATTAGAGAAAACTCGGATTAGGCTATGACCTGGGCCTTTTTTCTCGTAGGTCATATAATGATTGTTCTGGTTGGTAAAATTGGATGGCAATCATGAAAATAAACTCCAATTAGTAAAGACAAAGGACAAAGATTTTTTTAGTGTACATAATTACTTTTCTCAATTTCGTCTAGAAATTAAAATAAGGAGAAAATGGTACATGTATGACTCAGGCCCGTAGGAAGCAATTTCCTACTGGGGTGGCTAAAGTCCCAAAGTCCTAAAGTTTTTGTTGACAAGAGGACCATGATGGTCCTATATCGCTCACCTGAACCGAAATGATATGAGCAACACTTTTGTACAATTCAGTTGATATTCATGACTTTAAGACTGAAAGCAAACTTATGGCCAATAACGTTGTGAAAATAAAACTTATCCGAGATCTTATGGTGTCCAACATTGTGTCCAAGTTTTGTCTTGATTGATAAATAATTGTAGATTCTAGAGTATAAACAAAGTCTAAAACAGCCGAAAACGGCAATTTATCAAATTCAAGGGCACATAACTCTCAACTTTCCAATCAGATCTAATTGAAAATCAAACTCATCCAAGATCTTATGGTCCTCAACATTGTGTCCAAGATTTGTCATGATTGGTCAATAATTGCAAATTCTAGAGTGTAAACAGGGTCGAAAACAGCCAAAATGGCAATTTTCTCAAATTCAAGGGCACACAACTCTCAAATTTCTGATTAGATCAGGCTGGAATTCGAACTCATCCGAGTTCTTATAGTCCCCAACATCGTGTCCAAACTTTGTCTTGATTAATTAACAATTATAGATTCTAGAGTGTAAACAAGGTCGAAAATAGCCGAAAATAGCAATTTATCAAATTCAAGGGCACATAACTTTTGACTTTCTGATCAGATCAGGCTGAAAATCAAACTCATCCAAGATCTTATGGTCCTCAACTTTGTGCTCAAGTTTTGTCTTGATTGATAAGTAATTGTAGATTCTAGAGTGTTAACAAGGTCGAAACCAGCCGATAATGGCAATTTTGTCAAATTCAATGGCACGTAACTCTTGACTTTCTCACCAGATCAGACATAAAATCGAACCTATCCAAGATCTTATGGTCCCAAAAATTGTGTCCAAGTTTTGTCTTGATTGGTTAATAATTGTAGATTCTAGAGTGTAAACAAGGTCGAAAACAGCCAAAAATGGCAATTTTGTCGAATTCAAGGGCACATAACTCTCGACATCCTGGTCAGATCAGACTAAAAATCAAACTAATGCTCTCAACTTTCTGGTCAGATCAGACTGAAAACTGAACTCATCCGAGATCTTATGATCTCCAACATTATGTCCAAGTTTTGTCTTTATTGATCAATAATTGTAGATGCTAGAGTGTAAACAAAGTTAAAAACAGCATTTTTTGACATTCAAGGGCAGATGACTCCGCACATTCTGGTCCGATCAGGCCCATAATCGAACTTGTCCGAGAGCTTATGATCTTACTTGTTTTGGCCAAGTTTGACCAAGATTGCCTAACTTTTGTGGATGCTAGAGTGTAAACACCCAAAATGTTGACGGACTGACAGAAGGACGGACGACGGACAAAAAGTGACCACAATAACTCACCTCGAGCACTTCGTGCTCAGGTGAGCTAAAAAGCAGCGATTTGTAATGTATCCTGTGGCGGATCTAGGATTTCTGTGAGGGGGCTCGAATATACAAAATTGATAGGGGTTCGTTTTTTTAGTATTACACATATTTTTCACGAAAATGAAATAATTAGGCTACAGAGGGGTTCGTTTAATTAACTCATTACCACACAATGGCGCCTTTTGACGCCCTACAAGATAAAGGTTATGGAAAACATCATGGAAAACAAAGAAATTGCTTGTGAAAAGCAATTTCTTCATTTCTTTGAATTTGGAACTGTCTGGAATTTTTCCGTCTGGTAAAGGGTTAAACCGCCTGGATCCAGCATTGTATAATACGTCTAACAATCATTGAACGTTATCAAAGACACAGGCAATGGTGACCTCTCACCCACTTGTTGTTTGGGAAAGGGTAAATCCATTCCCGCACAATGACGCATTTTGATGCTCCAAAAGGTAAAGGCGCTGGGAAACGTTTGGAAACATTAAATCATTCTACCCAATTTTAGGCGAATCAAATTGAAGTCTGGAAAAAAGACCCTTGTGGCTTTTGAAGCCAACATGAATTAGACTGGTCAAGATCCCTGCTTGTCTCTTTTAATAATTATACACGGTGGTTAATCACATGACTCAGAATTTAAGAAAAATCATTTTTTGTCAGTAATGGACCAATTTGAATTTGGTTTGAACCATAGAAGGTGGGTAAATGTCAGGAATATTCTGGATGTGGTGGATTTTTGAAAAATCAACTGATAAAAAGTTATTGAAGATCAACCAACATTTCGGTTGATCTTCAATAACTCTTTTATTAGCTGCTTTTTCGCAAATCCATCACTTCCATCGAATGCGTGACGCATGTCCACTTTCTCTGCTTCAAACCAAATTAAAATCGGTCCATTATTAACAAAATTATCGAAGATTTTCAGAAATTGTTGTATCACATGATTATCCACCGTGATAAAGCTTATTCATAACTTGCAGCAACTTCAATGCAAGCATGGATCCAGTCCCGACTGCGCTAACTTAACCATTTCCAAAACAAGACCTGGTTTCTGACGCCCATGATAGAAAAGTCTTGACAAAACATTGAGGTAAAAGAAGAACACAATGAAAATCAGCATTTCGTCGGTGTAAATGCAAAACCTCGTATGTCGATTTTTGCGATTTTCAAAGTAAAATCTTGTGTGTCCAGTTAAGACAATTTTAGCGGGTTTTGAGATATTTTCACTGATCAGTATTAATGGCACATTATTTGTAAACAATATGTCCAAATTTCAAGTAAAATCTTTCAGATTGGGTAAAGTTATTACCATTTGTTCATTCCCCTTTAAAATTTTCCAAAAACGAGATACGAGGTTTTGCATTTACAACGACGACTTACTCCTTTTGTCTCAACACTTCCTGGGTTATATTGTGCACAAAGCGCATCTTTGTGAACACCCAATTTGCTATCAGCAGCATTTCCTATTGGCACACTCTAAAGTTTTGCCTTTTGGAAAAGGGTTTAAGGCTGATCTAAAAACATGGTAGTCTAAAATGCTATAAGACGCTATATCATCATCATCATCATCATCATCATCATCATCGGAGTTTTGATTTCCGTGCAGGTGGTGGGACTGTTCCAGCATCAGTGGGGTCCCGTCCAGTTGTCTGGCTAGCTGCATGCATGACAGACTTGACTTCCCCTCTCCATTTCTTTCTGTCATAAATATTTACAGCTGACAGTCTCCATTCTTCGATGTCTTTCTCTGTCAGTTCTTTCCACGATCTCTTCGGTCTGCCAACAGCACGCTTTCCTGAGACTTCTAAATTATACGCAGTCTTAATGGCACTGTCGGACCATTGAACATGGCCATACCAGCGAAGTCGTCTTTCGCGTAGTACGATGGCGAGGTCATCAATGCCTAGTCGCTTGAGCAGTTCGTTTGATCTGACAGTGGCAATGTCCTTTGGCTGTATACCACAAATCTGTCTGATCATGGCCCTGTCATTTCGAAGCAGACGTTGGAGGTTTGGCTTTGACAGAGCCCATGTTTCGCTTGCGTGGAGCATTTTTCCAGATGATGATCCAAGACAAACAAGCGGATGAAAAGACAGACAGACAGACTGGCT
Source organism: Fragum sueziense (assembly GCA_963680895.1). NCBI lineage: Eukaryota > Metazoa > Mollusca > Bivalvia > Cardiida > Cardiidae > Fragum > Fragum sueziense. Next base: position 34,809,197 of record OY804606.1, read on the forward strand.
TATATCTGATGGGGAAACAATATACAAAAGCATAAGATCTTGTCAAAATGGGAATACTTTAATAATAAGTCTTAATCCATAATATAACAACACAAGAGGACCATGATGGTCCCATACCGCTCACCTGAAGTATTGTCTTGGGTGATCAATAATTGTAGATTCTAGAGTGTAAACTGGGTCGAAAACAGTCAAGAACAGCAATTTTGTCAAATTCAAGGGCACATAACTCTTGACTTTCTGGTTCAATCAGACCAAAAATCATACTTATTCGAGACTTTATGGTCTCCAACATTGTATCTAAGTCTTGTCTTGATTGGTCAATATTTGTAGATTCTAGAGTGTTAACAAGGTCGAAAACAGTCAAAAACCGCAACTCTAGTCTTTCTAGTCCAGATCAGACTGAAAATCAAACTCAACTGAAATCTTATGGTCTCCAACAATGCGTCCAAGTTTTGTCTTGATTGATCAATAATTGTAGATTCTAGAGTGTAAACAAGGTCAAAAGCAGTCGAAAACGGCAATTTTGTCAAATTAAAGGGCACATAACTCTCGTCTTTCTAATCAGATCAGACTGAAAATCCAACTCATCCGAGATCTTATGGTCTCCAACATTATATTCAAGTTTTGTCTTGATTGATCAATAATTGTGGATGCTAGAGTGTAAACAACGTCAAAAACAGCATTTTTTGACATTCAAGGGCAGATAACTCAGCACATTCTGGTCCGATCAGGCCCAAAATCGAACTCATCCGAGAACTTATGCCCATACTTACTTTGACCAAGTTTGATCAAGGTTGGCCAACTTTTGTGGATGCTAGAGTGTAAACACCAAATTGTTGACAGACGGACAGACAGACAGACGACGGACATTGAGTGACCACAATAGCTCACCTTGAGCACTTCGTGCTCAGGTGAGCTAAAAACAATCACTATCATCAGAATTAACAAGACTGTCATAATCACAAAACATGCCAGGTTTTTGCATTAAATTCCTTTTTTCCCGTTATGCAGCACAGAATGGCAAATCTCCAACAATATGAGTGAGTTTAGCAGATTAGGGATATTCAGTGAAAATTTCCTTAAAATCTGCCAATACATATTCATCACTCGTGGTGGAGAATTATAAAACATAATAACAATAGGAAACGATTTTATCCAGTTAACCGTGACGTAATTTCGGACAAACAAATAATATTTCATGGGTGATGTTATTAAATTTCCTAACTACGGCTTGATTCAAGCCGTATTTACGAGATTTTATAACAACATCTACGGGTTATCAAACCAGAACAATAAACAAAGTCTATTTTTAGCACAAAATTCTTTGCAATTGAAGAAAATCGTAAGTAATTCTGCTGGTATGAGACTGATTTGAAAATATTTTGAAGCAGAGAAGGCAGAAAATGCCACGGATTCTTTTAATAACCCTTTCCAAAACGACAAAATTTTAGGGTGACCCACTTCAAAAACTACCACAAATGATAAAATGGATGTTATTAAAGATATGATTGGTGTAAAATATGGCACAGAAAATATTGAGACAAAAGGAGAAACTGCTGGTTATCAGCAGTTTCTTACTTTGTCTCACTGTTTTCCAAAGCCTTTTCTATTAGGGCCTAAAAACCAGGTCTTGTTCGGGAAAGGGTTAAACAACGGCTGATGAAAAGTTATTGACAAGCATGCAAATTTTGTATTTCTCATCAATACTTTTTTATCCAGTACTGTTTGAAAGATCTACCATTCCCTGGCTAATCCCTGACATTTTCCACATTTTCTGCTTCAAACCAAATTCAATTTCAAGTTGGTCAAATATTAACAACAGAATTATTGAAATATTTTTATTGGTAAGTTTCACAATTCCACGCCTTTATAATAGATTCACAATTAAACAAGATTAATTACAGTTGAACTGCTTTATCAAAACAACTGAAATTACTCTCGCTTAATAGCAAATCTATTATATCTTGGCAGGTATAAAAGATAAAAGATATCTCATTTTTATTAGACTTGCAAACATGGTTAGCAATGGTCTAAAGTTTGTTCATTGCATCATCAAGAGCCATTTGTCAGTTTCCGACAAAAAGCTTGTAACTGAAGCTTAAAGCAAGCTGCAGTTATGAGTTTTAGCTGAAAAGCATCAATTTGCAATTCTTAAAATGTTATTTCTCAAATAAATCTTTGACTTACAAACATTGCAAGTAATGGTCTTAAGTGTGATCATTGCATCAACAACAGCAATTGATCGGTTTTCAATGAAAACCTCGTAACTGCAGCTAAAAACAAGTCATGAGGATTTTGTTGAAAAGCATCAAATTGCATATTTAAATCTGTTATCTCTCAACCAAGACATACGATGAGTACCCAAGCCATAGAGTTTTAATAACTTTAGAGTGTTATTGAATGCCATGATATGATTGATGCACAAAGATTTCATGAGTCCCAATCCATTTCTTCCTCTTCATCCTGGTGAGTATACATGTATAATATAAGACGAGGCTTCTCTCCATTATTTGCCTTACAGACAGTCTGAAGTTCGTTCACTGCATCAACAAGAGCAATTGCAAATCTAAACCAGCTATTAAAATTCTTAATCAAACCCAATGATCAGTACCCACATCATAGAGTTTATTTAGACCAATAACAGACAACATACTTTTAGCCTTGTCAAAATTCAAAGGTGTTGAAAACGGCACTTTAAAGTGAATAGAATTTTACATTTTTGGTCATTATAAGTAGAAAACATCGAGGAAAAAGAATAAATTGCTTGTCACAAGCAATTTCTTCATTTTCCACAATGTTTTCCCAAGCCTTTATCTTGCGGGGCGTCAAAGTGTGATAATGGGTTAAAGCTCCAATACAAGTGACACACAAAGATTTCATGAGTCCAATTCCATGTCTTCCTCTTCATCTTGTCGGGTATACGGGACGAGGTTTCTCATCATAATTTGATTTAAAGCTGGACACTGTGTCATAGTGGCGACTGTGAGATCAGGTTTAATCTTTGTTCCGTCTAAGTTTATTATTTCCAAGAATGGTAGGTTGAGCGCTTGAACACCTGAAAATTGAGAGGAATTTGTAAATTAAATGATTGATTGGGGCTTTACGAACCCTTCAACTGCTATTGAACAACATGAATCTTAATCAGATAGATTTTTCCTATTAACCATATACCAGAAAGTGTTGCTTTTTAATGATAATGTACATAACATTCGTGGAACACATCACATTTGAGGAACCTTGCGGTTTAATATGCAAAAAAAATTGATCATTTGATTGTTCGAGGGTGGTTTGTTATAATATATAAAACGAAATAATCACTTCTCAAAGAGAGTAAAAGGTTTGCATCGTCATGTTACAATAACCTGAGTTTTCTTCCTTTGTCTCAATATTTTCCTAGCTTTAACTGTAAACAAATCCTATTGTGTTAAACCAACTAAAACATAATTATTTACACATTACCTCGACTAGTTACAGTTGTTTTACTAAGGTTAAGTTTCATCAAGTTCACACATAAATTCAATGCACCTTGCAGTAAACATCTAGATGTAATCCTGAAAACGAGTAAAAAAATTATACAGTGTTTTCTACCCAAAAAGACCAAAGAACTTGAAATTTCATTCAATGGAAATTTTCATCTGCAATATCTTCAATATGCCATCTGTTAATGGTTTAAAGTTTATTTGTTTGATTGAATGGTGTTTAATAGCCATGCATAACAATTTTTCAAGAATATTTCAGTGACTGGTGAACCTAAGCATGTCTTCCTGGTCTTTTTCACACCAACAAATACAAAATCCAATCCAGGCAACCAGCAGCAGCAAGACATAACTTACATTCTGCAGTCAATGGTTGTGACCCTAGTCAAAATATTTTTTTGTGATCTACATATCATTGGGAGGGGGGGGGTCAAAACCTTGTACCTACATCTTGAAAAGCAATGAGGTTTTGACGTCCCATATACGATATGTGTATTTAATTTTCTAATAAGTATGTAAAACAACATGTTAAGCTTTAAAAATTATAAGAATTAAAAAGCGATAGACAGTGACTTACTTTGTTGAAGCAAGGCTGACTTCTACAAGATTTTTCAACTCTGAAACAAAAATCAAAACACTGAAAGTTTTACCAGTCACTGATTTATTTAAAATGCACATCAGCTTTTTTCACCAAATCTCTATTTTTGAAATGCAACATAGCCTTGAATACAAGCAGGTCTTGGCAATTTTCATCAATATTTTTTTCAGTTTTGAACTCTTTATGATTATTCTTAATAATTAAAACCTTATCATATAACAGGCATTTAAAGTGACATTTCACATTTATTTCATTTTTTAAAAGTATGTCTTGATGCAAAGATTGGTTATTCTAATGCGTAGAAACGCTATCAGTTTTTTGAAGTTGTTATCTATAAGCGAAAAATACGCCTTTTAAGTTGAGACAGAAATGACAAATTCTATATAAATCTGAACTGTTGTCCACAACAATTTGTTTAATTTTAGCACAAAAATATATATTTCTCGTAAGCGGTTCAATATTTTGGCTTGAAATTTTCAGAATTTTCATAAGAAAACATGCTCTTTTAGATAGAATAAAAGTTAAATTTATGTAAAAATAATCGTGAAATGTCACTTTAAAGATTCATCAGAAGGTGCATCAGCACACACATATGCATATCCAAGCTTAGCAAACAATATTAAAACCATTGTGCTATAACAGTTTCCCTGAGATTATAAAAATATATTGCACATGAAACCTTCAATTTTCCAGATCCTTTAACTATTTTGACCCATATAGTAAGAATAAATTCATTTTAATATTTTAATATTTACCCCTCAAAACTAGAGCACCAGTATCTGTTATAAGTGTTCTCTCAAGATCTAGCACCTCGAGTCTTGATAGACCCCCTAAAAACACCAGCCCTTCATCTGTGATCTTGGTGTTACCAAGTAACAACTTTCTCAAACTGCAAATAGATCATTAAGATATAAAGCACATGTAACTGATAATGATTCCTCTTAACATTTTCCCAAACGAAGCTCAATTCAAAGGTTGTAAGAAAGATTAGAGACGGAAAGATGGGCAATGAGTAACCAGAGACATTTGCTATAGAGTGAGATTTTGTAAGAATTAGATCAAGATTTTGAAGAACGCCCCTCTGAATAGCTCACCATGACTACTTTATGGTCAGGTGAGCTAAAAACTTATGTTAGCATAGCATTAAGATTTGCATTAAATAAGTTAAAAGTAAACAGTGAAGTGAAGTCAAACACAAACACAATTATACAGTTGAGAACATCATGAAATTGACATTAATTCCATTCCATTCCAATCAAAATAATTCCACTCAAGCGATCATTCATTCCGATCACAAAAACATTCAAAACTCTCAAATAAACACTCACGACGCTAAATAAACGTTCAAACCATTCACTGGTTTAATTGATTGTTATAAAAAGAATGCATTTTATTGGCTTAACCCTTTCCCAAACGGCAAAATATTAGGGTGATCCAATTTGAAAGCTGCTGCAGACGACAAAATTTATGATAATAAAGACATTATATGTGTAAAATATGGCACAGGAAATATTGAGACAAAGGGAGAAACTGCTGGTTATCAGCAGTTTCTTCTTTTGTTTCAATGTTTTCCCAAACCTTATCTATTAGGGACGTCAAAACCAGGTCTTGTTTGGGAAAGGGTTAAATATCATTGTGGGCGTGTTATTGATAAACCTTCATACCTATAATATTGGTAAATTTCCGATATCGGGATGTTACTATTTTAAGATCACATTTGATTGGCTGAAAGGTATTCGTGGGCGTGTTATCGATTTGTTAGATACACAAAATCATTCAAAACGCTTAAAACATTCCACAAAATCATTCAAAACGCTCATTCCATTCGTCCATTTATTCGCTCATAAAACATTGCCATTCCACTCAGAATGTCAATTTCATGATGTTCTCAACTGTAAAACACAATAAACCATCCTATTGTTAGAACAATATACTCACAAAATCAATCTCCATTGGAATCATTTTAAAATTTTGTTGTTTGGTTAAGGCTTAAAGCATGTTACCTGGTAATTTTTCCTATGTGTTCTATTCCTGCATCTGTTATAAATATGTAGTTTGTCAAATCTAAACTGTGTAACTGAAAAGCTGAAATAACAGACCCTGAAGTCAAAATCAGGAATATAAATCCCTTATGGTATTTGAGAACATTATGGATCAAGATCAGCCTGTGCATATATACAGTCTGATCAAGACCCATGTCCTTCTAAACCCTTTCCCAAACAAAGTCTAGTTTTGACATCCCTAAGAGAATAGTGTTGGGAAAACCTTGAGGCAAAAGAAGAAAATGCTGATAATCAGCATTTGCTCCTTTTGCCTCAATATTTTCCATGCTATATAATACACAAATCCATCCATCCTTTATAAGCATCATTTTGTGGTCTGCAGCAGCTTTCAATTTAGACCTTCGTAACAATTTGTCGTTTGGGAAACATTGGTTAAATAGCTTCATCATTATCTGTAGCAACTCTTAGAGAGTGGCAAAAATGAAACAAGAGCCGTCATAGACGGATAATGCTCCCCTAATAAGTGTTTGTCACAAAAAAAAAACCTATCATACATTAAGCCCCCTTTTCACATGACGGATTTTTTGTACACACATTATTTATAGAATATAGACTAGAACATCTCATTCCTCACATAAGATGAAAATTTCATTCAATTCTGCCCATTACATAAAGAGAAATTGGAGAAAAACTAATTTTTACATTAAGGACCCTTTTTCCATGACGCAGCCTCTTAATTTTCTTTTTCCATGACGCAGCCTCAAATTAAGAAACGGAAAAAAAAAGTCTCTAGGTATTGACCCCACGAGTTCACATGTGAAGTTTCATTGAATTTGGTCCAAGGGTTGCTGAGATCTGGCTGTGGACGGACGGACGGACGGAAGGAGGGACGGACAGACGGACGGACATACGGAAGGACAGGGTGGCGACTATAATTATATTATGCTCCCCGAAATTTTTTCGGGGAGCATAAAAAGAACCCTGATTGCATTTGAGAATACCATGGATCAAGATCATAAGCATGCTCACAGACTGATCATGATTCATGCTATTCTCATATAGTTTCTCCATAAACTGTAGCATCTCTTGCAGTGCAGCATAAATTATGATCAGACAGCACTTAGCTACTAGCTGATCTTAAATCATAGATGTCTCAAGTGCTATAAGGGCCAATTTCCAGATCCTGGCTCATATCATATTCTAAAATAAGCTTTGACACGTTCAATCGCATTCTCTCTCTCTCCATTTCCCATGGTAGATGGTTAAAATCAGATATTGTCTTAAAATTCCATTAGCCTGAATAAGGTTTAACCCTTTCCCAAACGGCAAAATTCTAGGGTGACCCACTTCAAAAACCACAAATAAACAAGAGATGTTTGTAAAACATATATGCCCCCTTCAAGTGCCTACATTTGATGTAGGTCAAAGTCCAAGGTCAAGTTAACAAGGTCCAAGGTCATGGTCAAATATGAAAGGTCTTGGTAAGAGGTGTCTATGTGTGAAATATCAAGGCTGTATATGTAAAAGTAAAATGAAATATAGGCCAGATTAAAGTTTTTAAAAGTAGGCCAAATGCCAAGGTCAAGGTCATGGTCAAATGTGAAAGGTCTTGGTTGGAGGTGTCGATGTGTGAAATATCAAGGCTGTAGGTGTAAAAGGACATGATATATATGCCTGGTTTAAGTCTTTTTAAAAGTAGGTCAAACTCCAAGGTCAAGGTTGCAATATTCAAGGTCATGGTCAAATGTTAAAGGTCTTGGTAGGGGGTGTTTTTGTGTGAAATGTCAAGGCTGTAGGTGTAATAGGACATAAGATAAAGGCTAGGTTAAAGATTTCTAAAAGTATGTAAAAATCAAAGGTCAAGGTCACACAGGCCAAGGTCATGGTCAAATGTGAAAGGTCTTGGTAGGACGTGTCCATGTGTAAAATATTTAGGCTGTATAGGTAACAGGACATGAGATATATGCATAGTTTAAGTTTTTTACAAGTTGATCAAACTCCAAGGTCATGGTCAAATGTGAAATGTCTTGGTTGGAAGTGACCATGTGTGAAATATCAAGGCTATATGTGTAAAATGACATGAAATATAGACCAGGTTAATGTATTATAAAAGTAGGTCAAACACCAAGGTCAAGGTCACAAGGTCCAAGGTCATGATCAAATGTGAAAGGTCTTGGTAGGAGGTGTCCATGTGTAAGATATCGAGACTGTATAGGTAACAGGACATGAGATATAGGCCTAGTTTAAGTTTTTTAAAAGTAGGTCAAACTTCAAGGTCAAGGTCCAAGGTCATGGTCAAATGTGAAATGTCTTGGTTGGAAGTGACCATGTGTGAAATATCAATGCTGTATGTGTAAAATGACATAAAATATAGGCCAGGTTAATGTATTATAGAAGTAGGTCAAACACTAAGGTCAAGGTCACAAGATCCAAGGTCATGGTCAAATGTGAAAGGTCTCGGTCAGGTGTCCATGTGTCAAATATCAAGGCTGTATGTGTAAAAGGACATGATATATCAGCTAGGTTAAAATTTTATAAAAGTAGGTAAAAGTCCAAGGTCAAGGTCACAAGGTCCAGGGTCATTGTCAAATGTGAAAGGTCTTGGTAGGATGTGTCCATGTGTGAAATATCAAGGTTGTATGTGTAATAGCACATGAGATATAGGCCCAGTTTATTTTTTTTAAAAGTAGGTCAAACTCCAAGGTCAGGGTCACAAGGTCCAAGGTCATAGTCATATGTGATAGGTCTTAGTCGGAGGTTTCCATGTGTCAAATATCAAGGCTGTATGTGTAAAAGGACATGATATATCGGCCAGGTTAAAGCTTTTAAAATGTAGGTCAAACTCCAATGTCAAGGTCACAAGGTCCAAGGTCATGGTCAATTGTGAAAGGTCTTGGTAGGAGGTGTCCATGTGTGAAATATCAAGGCTGAATGTGTAATAGGTCATGAGATATGTGCCCGGTTTAATTTTTTTAAAGTAGGTCAAACTCCAAGGTCAAGGTCACAAGGTCCAAGGTCATGGTCAAATGTGAATGATGTTGATAGGAGGTATCTATGTGTGAGATATCAAGTCTGTATGTGTAAAAATACATGAGATATAGGCAAGGTTAAGAATTAAGTGTAAAAATCAACAAAGGGCAATAACTCCAAAAATATGATCGGCAAGGTTATGGTTCTTGTGCACTGCACCTCTCCATAATGAGATCTATCCACCTGTAAAGTTTCATGATTCTACCTTACATACTTTTTGAGTTGTGCTCTGGACAAGAATCAAGTTATAAAATCAACAAAGGGCAATAACTCAAAAATTTTGATCGGCAGAGTTACAGTTCTTGTGCACTGCACCTCTCCATAATGAGATCTATCCACCTGTAAAGTGTCATGATTCTACCTTATATACTTTTTGAGTTATGCTCCGGACAAGAATCAAGTTATAAAATCAACAAAGGGCAATAACTCCAAAAAATTGATCGGCAGAGTTACGGTTCTTGTGCACTGCACTTCTCCATAATAAGATCTATCCACCTGTAAAGTTTCATGATTCTACCTTACATACTTTTTGAGTTGTGCTCTGGACAAGAATCAAGTTATACAAGAGATGTTTGTAAAACATATATGCCCCCTCAAGGGCCTACATTTGATGTAGGTCAAAGTCCAAGGTCAAGTTAACAAGGTCCAAGGTCATGGTCAAATATGAAAGGTCTTGGTAGGAGGTGTCTATGTGTGAAATATTAAAGCTGTATATGTAAAAGTAAAATGAAACATAGGCCAGGTTAAAGTTTTTAAAAGTAGGCCAAATGCCAAGGTCAAGGTCATGGTAAAATGTGAAAGGTCTTGGTTCGAGGTGTCCATTTGTGAAATATCAATGCTGTAGGTGTAAAAGGACATGATATATATGCCTGGTTTCAGTCGTTTTAAAAGTAGGTCAAACTCCAATGTCAAGGTTGCAATATTCAAGGTCATGGTCAAATGTGAAAGGTCTTGGTAGGAGGTGTCTATGTGTGAAATATCAAAGCTGTAGGTGTAATAGGACATAAGATAAAGGCTAGGTTAGATATTTCTAAAAGTAGGTCAAACTCCAAGGTCAAGGTCCAAGGTCATGGTCAAAGTGAAATATCTTGGTTGGAAGTGACCATGTGTGAAATATCAAGGCTGTATATGTAAAATGACATGAAATATAGGCCAGGTTAATGTATTATAAAAGTAGGTCAAACACCAAGGTCAAGGTTACCAGGTCCAAGGTCATGGTCAAATGTGAAAGGTCTTGGTCGTAGGTGTCCATGTGTCAAATATCAAGGCTGTATGTGTAAAAGGACATGATATATCGGCTAGGTTAAAGTTCTTTTTAAAGTAGGTCAAAGTCCAAGGTCAAGGTCACAAGGTCCAAGGTCATGGTCAAATGTGAAAGGTCTTGGTAAGATGTGTCCATGTGTGAAATACCAAGGCTGTATGTGTAATAGCACATAAGATATAGGCCCAGTTTATTTTTTTTAAAAGTAGGTCAAACTCCAAGGTCAAGGCCACATGGTCCAAGGTCATAGTCGTATGTGATAGGTCTAAGTCGGAGGTTTCCATGTGTCAAATATCAAGGCTGTATGTGTAAATGGACATGATATATCGGCTAGGTTAAAGTTTTTTAAAAGTAGGTCAAACTCCAAGGTCAAGGTCACAAAGTCCAAGGTCATGGTCAATTGTGAAAGGTCTTGGTAAGATGTGTCCATGTGTGAAATATCAAGGCTGTATTTGTAAAAGGTCATGAGATATATGCCGGGTTTATTTTTTTTTAAAGTAGGTCAAACTCCAAGGTCAATGTCACAAGGTCCAAGGTCATGGTTAAATGTGAAATATGTTGATAGGAGGTATCTTTGTGTGAGATATCAAGGCTGTATGTGTAAAAGGACACGAGATATAGGCAAGGTTAAGAATTAAGTATAAAAATCAACAAAGGGCAATAACTCCAAGAATTTGATTGGCAGAGTTACAGTCCTTGTGCACTGCACCTCTCCATAATGAAATCTATTCACCTGTAAAGTTTCATGATTCTACCTTACATATTTTTTGAGTAGTGCTCCGGACAAGAATCAAGTTATAAAATCAACAAAGGGCAATAACTCACAAAATTTGATCGGCAGAGTTACGGTTCTTGTGCACTGCACCTCTCCATAATGAGATCTATCCACCTGTAAGTTTCATGATTCTACCTTACATACTTTCTGAGTTATGCACTGGACAATAATAAAGTTTGAAAATCAACAAAGGGCAATAACCCAAAAAATATGATCAGCAGAGTTACGGTTCTTGTGCACTGCACCTCTCCATAATGAGATCTATCCACCTGTAAAGTTTTATGATTCTACCTAACATAGTTTTTGAGTTATGCTCCGGACAAGAATCAAGTTATAAAATCAACAAAGGGCAATAACTCAAAAAATTTGATCAGCAGAGTTACGGTTCTTGTGCACTGCACCTCTCCATAATGAGATCTATCCACCTGTAAAGTTTCATGATTCTACCTTACATACTTTCTGAGTTATGCTCCGGACAAGAATCAAGTTATAAAATCAACAAAGGGCAATAACTCAAAAAATTTGATCGGCAGAGTTACGGTTCCTGTGCACTGCACCTCTCCATAATGAGATCTATCCACCTATGAAGTTTCATGACTCTACCTTTAATACTTTTCGAGTTATGCTCCGGACAAGTTTTGGTCTACGGACAGACCGACCGACCGACCGACCGACCGACCGACCTTCCGACCGACCGACCGACCGACCGACCGACACTTGCAAAACAATATACCCCCATTTTCTTCGAAAGGGGGCATAAAAAATGGATGTTATTACAGATAGGAATTGTGTAAAATATGGGATAGAAAATATTGAGACAAAAGGAGAAACTGCTGATTATCAGCAGTTTCTTCTTTTGCCTCAATGTTTTCCCAAGCCTTTTCTATTAGAGACATCAAAACCAGGTCTTGTTTGGGAAAGGGTTAACTGAAAACAAGAGGATCAAAGTGGCCCGAAATCTTTCACCTGAGAGAGGCAATAAGGTATGCTACAAGCAAAAATTCTATCCCTTAGCCTTATAGATAGGATAGCAGATAGAAGAATATTGTCGCTTCCAACAAAAACCTCGTAACTGCAGCTTGTTTTAAGCTGCAGTTATGAGGTTTTCGTTGAAAAGCGACAATATGCCATTTTAACATATGGAATTCCACCATACTGAGCTAAATCTCATTTCATAGTGATTACTTAAAGTTTTTTAAAAGGATTTCAAAGAATACAACAAGATTTATTAAAATAACTTGTACTTAAATGGGAAACAGAAATAAAGTTAGTACAGGGCTACTTACAAGTTAAGAAAGCTACCCCAATATCTGTGGTCGTATGTCTGGAAGGTAGACCGAGTGTTTGTAGTTTTAAATCTGAAACAAACATGTCATGTCACATCATTCAGATTGATTGATATACCAACAATTACTACACTTAGAAACAAGAGTGCCATGGTCACAATATACGCCGCCCCAGCAAAGCTACTTACACGTTAGGAAAGCTACCCCAATATCTGTGGTCGTATGTCTGGAAGGTAGACCGAGTGTTTGTAGTTTTAAATCTGAAACAAACATGTCTGTCATGCCACATCATTAAGATTGATTGATATACCTTAACCACATATTGACATCCCTTAAGAAACAAACACATCATGTCGCATCATTGAGATTGATTGACAAAACTTAATCCATTACCACACATTGACACCCCTCAAGAAATACACTTCGAAAAACATTGCAAACAAGATGTGTTTTTGACACACCAATGTCCCCGAAATGGCCAATGTTAAGTTTTCGAATAGACAAAGAGACTGAAAGACGGATGTACAAGAGTAAGACAATATACCCTGATCTTTCAATATGGGGAAATAAAGATAAAGAAATTGCTTGTGACATGGCCAAGAGTTCTTGAAATCATGTTTTGTTTGGAAATTGGTAAACTTTTTCCTAGTTTTATTGTCTGTTAGAGAATAGGCTTGAAAAAAAACAAAACAAGAGGGCCAAGATGGCCCTGTATCGCTCCACTGGTTTTTAGACATTTAGACTACAAACTTCTTCAAGAAATAAAATATAGGCATCCAAAGAAGATTCATGCTACGCCAGAATGAAATCCAATAAGTGATTAAGGAGCAGAAATGTTTTTAGAATTTTCTTAAAATTACACTATGTTTCATATAGCGAAAAATAAGCCTAGCCCACAGCGGCCAAGCTTTTCATACGATCTTGAAAGAATTTGGAAGAGATTCATGCAAGGAAGATTCCTGTGAAGTTTGGTTGAAATTGGTCCTGTAGTTTTGGAGAAGAAGATTGTTTAACAATTTTTCGAAATTCATTCTAATTAAATCTATTAAAATTTAAGTTCTACACAGATTCTTTTTTTTAGAAATTTATTCATGCAAGGAAAATTTGTGTGAAGTTTGGTTAAATATGGTCCAGTAGTTTTGAAAAAGAAGATTTTTCGAAAATTTTATTTAATTTGATTAATCAAAATTCAAGTTCTACACAGAATTTTTTTTGAAGGAATTAAGATGAGATTCATGCAAGGAACATTTCTGTAAAGTTTGGGTGAAATTGGTCCAGTAGTTTTGGAGTAGAAGAATTTTTAAAGTTTTTTTCAAAAATTTAATTTAATTAAATTAATTAAATTCAAGTTCTGCGCGGATTAAATTCTTTTGAAGGAACTTGGTAGAAATTCATGCAAGGAAGTTTTCTGTGAAGTTTGGTTGAAATTGGTCCAGTAGTTTTGGAGAAGAAGAATTTTTTAAGATTTTTCGAAAATTTAATTCAATTAAATTGATTAAAATTTAAGTTATACACAGAATTTATCTTTTTAAAGGAATTAAGAAGAGATTCACACAAAGAAGATTTCTGTGAAGTTTGGTTGAAATTGGTCTAGTAGTTCTGGAGAAGAAGAATTTTTAAAGATTTTTTGAAAATTTAAATCAATTTATTAAAATTCAAGTTCTGTGTGGATTTTATTCTTTTAAAAAAATTTGGTAGAGATTCATGCAAGGAAGATTCCTGTGAAGTTTGGATGAAATTGGTACAGTAGTTTTGGAGAAGAAGAATTTTTAAAGATTTTTCGAAAATTTAATTAAATTAAATTAATCAAAATTTATGTTTTACACACAATTTATCTTTTTGAAGGAATTAAGAAGAGATTCATACAAGGAAGATTTCTGTAAAGTTTGGTTGAAATTGGTCCAGTAGTTTTGGAGTAGAAGAATTTTTAAAGACTTTTTGAAAATTAAAATCAATTAAAATTCAAGTTTTTTCGGATTTTATTCTTTTGAAGGAATTTGGTAGAGATTCATGCAAGGAAGATTTCTGTGAAGTTTGGTTGAAATTGGTCCAGTAGTTTTGAAGAAGAAGAATTTTTAAAGATTTTTCGAAAATTTAATTCAAATAAATTAATCAAAATTAAAGTTATAAACAGAATTTATCTCTTTGAAGGAATTAAGAAAAGATTCATACAAGGAAGATTTCTGTGAAGTTTGATTGAAATTGGTCCAGTAGTTTTGGAGAAGAAGAATTTTGAAACATTTTTGGAAAATTTAAATCAATTAAATTAATTTAAATTCAAGTTCTGCACGGATTTTATTCTTTTGAAGGAATTTGGCAGAGATTCATGCAAGGAAGATTTCTGTGAAGTTTGGTTGAAATTGGTCCAGTAGTTTTGGAGAAGAAGAATTTTTAAAGATTTTTCAAAAATTTAATTCAAATAATTTAATTAAAATTCAAGTTCTGCACAGATTTTATTTTTTTGAAGGAATTTGGTAGAGATTCATGCAAGGATGATTTGTGTGAAGTTTGGTTGAAATTGGTCCAGTAGTTTTGGAGAAGAAGATGTTTGAAAATTGTTTACGCACGCACGCACGCACGGACGGACGCACGGACGGACGCACGGACGGACGCACGACGGACACAGGGCCATGACATAAGCCCCGCTGGCCTTCGGCCAGTGGAGCTAAAAATTACACAAAAAAGGAAATCTAAGAAAACAGCTGCATTTTCTCCTGTTTCTTCAATACTTTTTGTGTGTACAAAAATTCCATTTTCATTGACAGCAGCTTTTAATTTGACCAGTCTAGAAACGTTGTCATTGGGGATGGGTTAACCACAAAATAATGGATTTGAAATACATTGTGGAAGATTAAAAAATTGCTTTTCACAAGTAGTTTCTTCAATTCCCACTATGTTTTCTACCCGAAAGGCCAAAAAATGAAGAAAACAAGAGGCCCAAGAGGGCCTGTATCGCTCCACTGGCTCAGTATTTCAATCAATGAGACGGTTCAAGTATAGATTTTCATAAGGAAATTTGACAGGAAAGCTGATTCCAGAATAGACTTTACCTTGAGAAACCTTATTTCTCAGTGGTAATAAGTATTGTTTGTAAATAGGAAAAGTTATATATCGCTGCTTTTCTGCCAAAAACATGTATCTGCAGCTTAAAACAAGCTGCAGATACAAGGTTTTTGCAGAAAAGCGACAATATGTATATCCCTGTATTTCAACCAAACCTTGTAACCGCAGCTTAACCCTTTTCCAAACTGAAACAAGACCTGGGCTGCGTTCAGTAGACAAAACGTTTTGTCTTACTGGACGCAGGGCTGGTTTTGATGTCCCCGATAGAATAGGCTTGAGAAAACATTTAGGCAATAGAAGAAAATGCTGATAATCAGCACTTTCTCCTTTTGCCTCAATATTTTCTGTGTATTATTGTACTCAGATCCAACCTGCCATATCTTTTTCAGTGAAACTTAGTTAAAGATGAAATTCCAATATATTTTTTGACCCATTACCAAAATGGCAAAATTTGGGGCTTTTCCAAATTCAAAGATATTGCAGACGACAATTTCAAGTGAATGAAATTTAAAATATTTTGGTGTTTTGGCATAGAAAACATTGTGGGAAATGAAGAAATTGCTTGTCACATGCAATTTCTTCATTTTCCGCACTGTTTTTCAAAGCTGTTATCTTTTAGGGAGTCAATGTGTAGTAATGGGTTAAGTCCCGCAACAGATAGATGCTGGACGATGGACGATCATTAAAGCTCATATAATAGCACCTTGTGCTCAGGAGAGCTGAAAACAGGTGTAAATGATACTAATGATGCCAAGGCTTTAGTTTTATGGAAATAAGGCAGAATTTGGCTGGAAATTCTGTATCGTAGGGTTTTCCATCTTAGATTTCCACACAACACAAAATTATCATGGATATGATCTTTTTCATCTCTCTCTTTAAATTGCCGTAAAATGCACAATTTTGATTTATATGACCTTGCCAGATAGTTTTCACTGGTGGTGAACTCGGCCAAAGCGTTGGACATTTTTTCGCGATCATAGTATTTCGTCTGTGTTGTTTTAAATATTGTAACTACGGCTTGGATTAAGCTGTAGTTACGAGATTTTATAACAACACAGACGGTTTGTCTATACAAATTGCTACATCCGGTCTATTTTTAGAACAAATTCATTGTTATTAGAAAAACTATCCAATCAGATCTTTAAACTCACATTTAACTGAAATATCTGTACCTTGTGGTAGCGAAAAATGTCCCTTGCTTTGGCCGAGTTCACCACCAGTGGTTTTTATGTTTAACTTGATTTGGTAGTATAAATAAAACTCAAACACAAGTGTTTCTGTAAATAATGAAGTTTTATTAAAGAATGTTTAAGTAATTGAAATTGTTGTTTACAATAGCATACAATCAATACATATTTTCATTACATAAAAGTTGTTAAATAAACAACTTGCAGAATTCATATTATGCATGTACATGTATTACTTAAAATTTTCAATTAACCCTTTCCCAAATGGCATTGTTTTAGACTTCCAATTTAAAAGCTGCACCAGAAGACAAAATGGAAGGTGATGAAAACAGGTTTTGCACAATATAGCAAAATAAAAATAAATGAATAAATTTATGAAAAAAATGAAGCAAAAGAAGAAAATGCTGATTATCAGCACTCAATGTTTACAGAAGCCTCTTAAATTAGGGACGTCATGAACAAGCTCTTATTTGGGAAAGCGTTAAGTTTCATTACAGCTTATTCATGTTTTTGACAAAAGTAAAATGTTAATTCATCTCAACATTATCTGTTATTCAAACCTTTGTATAACATCTAAATTCAAAAAGCATATTGCTACTATCTGCTGATATTAACCCAGGACAACTTAATTTTTGTCAACAATGTTCTCTATAACTAGGCTGGGGCTCTGAAATGACTTGCCAAAGGCCATACCCACATGGATGGCAGCTTGAATGTAATCCAATCACATCACCCGCAACTTCTCACAAGAAATGAGTTTGGCATTCAAGCTACCATGTCAAGCAGGACCCCATTGTTTAAAATAGAATATGATCATATTTCATGTGTTTTGATCATCATTCTACCCTTTACAGACCGACAAGCCTTTCTGGATTGTCTTGATCTGTTATGAGTGACATCTTCACTATAAATGTACATATATGAGTTTTAGACCTGTAAGCTTTTATTCCAATGATAAAACAAAGTTTTGCAGATTGTACAGCTATATATTAAAATGCCTTTCCATCTATTATATGAAAGAATTGTTCTATGCCATACAAAAACATACTTAAGTGATTATTTCTAAACTATTATAATTAAATTTAAATACATACACATTTACAATGATGTTGCATTAATCCCTTTATATGAATATTTGACTGTCATAATGATATCAGTCCTCTTGTTATTTGAGTAACATATAATAAATAGTTTGTTTTTCTCTCTTTCCCTTGCTATCATCTGTCATGACTTTCATATGATTTATATATAAATGTGGTTATTGTGATATTCTTTGTGCAAAGCACCATTTCCACTTCTAACAAAGTCTATTTGTTAATCTATGACATTGCTATATATATTCATTAAGTATCTTTGAAATATATTCTCCTTTTGGATCAGTACTAGTCTTTGTTTTGATTTTCTAATCATTTCAGAGATTTATTCTAAAACTCGCATAAAACACTAAACTAATATTTTGAATCAAACAATGAATGGTACATGAACTTTTTCAGTAGATCAGCAGTTTTAACAAAAGTAAGACAGTGCTTTACTGAGCTTAGAACAAGTATAATCAAAATAGGAACAAGAGCTCCGCAGAGTGGCGCATATACACCCGAGAGGGGCTTGTTTGTAAAATTTGCCATTTTTTCAATTCAAGGGCAGATAATTCAAAAACGAAACAGGTTATCTGAATTCCGTAAGCGATGTGCACAAATAGACACAATGGAGAATCATTGTGGCAAGTTTGATTAAATTCCAATCAAAACTGTAGGAGAAGTTGCGCACACAAGAAATTGCTAACGGACAGACTGACGGACAGACAGACGACCGGGGCCATAACAATATGAACCTTCAGGCGTATAAAAATATAAATATTTGCTCTATTTGTCACAATAATCTTACCATTGTGCATAATTTTTCACCCTACAGGTCATTAATTTTTTGATGAGTTTTCTTCTCAATACTGAGGTTGATGTGAAATACAAAATTTGTGTAAGTTAGTGTGAACACATTTCGAAATTTAAAGAACATACTGCAATAAATATATATGAGATGTTAATCTACAAATCTCATTTAACTTGTTTTTATACGTGATGAACCATTTGCTAAGCTCTGCACTGCCTTCAGAAAAATTATGCAGAATGGAATAGTAATGTGAGTAAAAAGGTACAGTTGAATTAATGTAAAGTAGCAAGTTCATGTGTAACAGAAAGTAACAAATAGGAATCAATTCTATTAATTAAACAGTGACATAATTTCCGACAAACAATAGTATTTCCTCAGTGTAAATCTAAAAAATTTAACTTAGTCCAAATTCAAAAATGTTGCAGATGACAATTTAAAATGAATGAATCTTACATGTTTGGTCATCTTATGTAGAAAACATTGTGGGAAATGAAGAATTTGGTTTTCACAAGCAATTTCTTCATTTTCCACATGGTTTTCCATGGACATTATCTTCTGGGGAGTCAAAAGGAATCACTGTATGGTAATGGGTTAAAGGTGTAAAATGATCAGTCAACATGTGACTGCAGGCTGATCGTTATGTTAATCTTCTGCCACACAGTTCAGCATATGACAAGGCTTACAGTAGAAATTTCTCTCTTTCTTATTAGATGCTGAAATATGTGTTGAACATGAAGGAAAAAAAATAAGAAAAGAATGTTATATCGCTTGATCATAATTATGTGACCCGCCAAGCTTAACAGTACCTTATGGAAAGTGTGAAAAATATCAAACCTAGCCAGTCTGTGCAAACTAACTAGGATCAATTTTTTTCATTCTAAGGCAATTTCTTGGATATATATATATTTCGTTTCCTTGTTTGTTTTACATGTTCAATAAAATTCCAAATATGACATCTGGTTGATATCTGCTGAATCTCATGTATCTCAAGATTTGGTTAAATGGAAAAACCAGAAGGTCCCTTTCAGTGTGACAGGTCACATATCTTTGTGTCCACCTTTCTGCACCTATAGTGGCCACCCATACCTATATGAACCACCAGCTTTGTCTGCTGAAATAGCAGACAAAGCAAAAAACAATGACGGGTGAGATTTCAAACTGACCTCTTTCATTCAAAATAATATGTAAACTTGTCATTAGCTTCACACAACTCAATATTAATGATTTTTTTTTTAAACTTTATGAAAGATTGACACTGTGATTTGGCACAGCAGAATACACCATCGAATGATCAGACCAGACACATTCTATGACATCAGTGAGAATCAGTGGTATATTACTGTAAATATGATCAATTAAGGAGCCAGAATAATGGGTTGTTTTTGACACTTGTTGACTGCAGTTGAAGAAATCCTGCATAAACCTCTGGATAGTTGTATTCATATCCAATAAATCAATGTTGATATCACCTTGAATAATGAGGTGCTTCCCTTTGAAATGCTTTAAATTTTCAGTTAGAAATTTCTTCAGGTCAGTCACCGAAGATTTAGGAGAGTTGTACAATGTTGCAATGACTATTTCTTTATCTTGCACCAAGAGTTCTACAACAATCATTTCTATGTTTTTCTTTACCACAGAAAAGCTATGAGAAATATGAATGTTGTCCCGCACATAAACGATAATTCCTCTGTGAGGACGAGCATTGCTTACTTGTTTCCCATCTGCTCTAACAATTTGATATCCAGTTCTCTGCACTAAATCGATGGAATCATCTGCAGTTAACCATGTTTCTAATAAGCATAAACAATCTGCAGCTTTGACATTGGGATCTGAAAACAATTCATCCTTATGGCTTCTGTAAGACTGCATATTGTTGAAAAGGCATGTGAAATGAGTGTCACTAGTCATGTAAACTGGAGTGTAACATAGTTTCAATTTCTGTGATTCTCTTAAACGTATCATTTCTTCTTGAACTTTAGTTGACACAGAAATCTTGCTTTCATTCAAGTTTAGAATGTAAAGGCCTTTCAGGGATCTTGATCTACTTATTGCGACATAATGGGCATGGGAAAATACACGTTTTCCATCCATATCTATTACAACCTGACTCAACGTGTCTCCTTGAGATTTATGTACAGTTTTTGCTGTTGACTGGCGCAGAGGGATTTGTATTCTCACAAAAGTTTTTCTCAAATACACAAAGTTCCTCTTTGAATCAAAGATAGGTGTCCATAATGGATTAATAGCACTATGATACAAATGTCTGTACTTTGAACGCCATGATGTTCCGATTTTATCATCATTGAAAGAAACCCACACAATACTTGGTCTAGTAGTATTTTTCTGTCTGTATTCAATTTTATTTATCATACAAGAAGACCCATTTACTAATCCATCATCTACATCAAGGTTAAGACATAGGTCATAAATCATTCCAATAGCTATTCCTACCATCTGACTAAGCCCTGCAGTGTGTGTGGAATCATGTGGCAACTTTGATATTAGTTGTTGTTTAACTGTCACATTGTCATCTCCTAATACATGATCAAGAGCAGGAATGTTTACTTTTTCATTAGTATTATTAAGAAAGCTCCTGACATTGAAATTGTTCACTTTCTCATTGGTATTGAATAAATGTGTTGTATTTTGTGGATAGTCTGTACTAGCAGTATCAGTCAATCTCTTTTTTAGATTTTCAATGTCAACTTGTGTATGATTTCCTTCTCGTAATCTGTTCAAAAGTTCAGCAAATTGCTTGTCTTCCTTTTGCCTCATGATCTCATCCAATTCATGCATTACAATAAAATCCTGCCATAAGTTTGTAGCTAAAGGTCCAAAATTTGTTTTCAAATTCTCAAATATCCAACCATCCATCACTGGTTTCAACTGGAAAAGGTCTCCAATGAATATCATATGCAAGCCACCAAATGGAACATTACTGCCCTTTATTTGTTTTAATCTTTCATTTATGAGTTTAAGCATGTTATTTCCAACCATGGACACTTCATCAATCATAACAACAGACAAGTCTTTATATTTTGTTCGAAGGGTGTTTAAAGTGTCACTATTAAGTGGAGTACAATCATAACCCTGGCTTGCTGGAATGCGGAAAGCTGAATGTAATGTTACCCCATTTATATGAAAAGCAGCTTTACCTGTTGGTGCACAGAGAAGAACTCTACAGTTCTCAGGATTATCACCAGGATTAGATGTCAAGTAACGCTGCAAAGCTTCAAACAATGCACTTACAAGAACAGATTTTCCAACGCCTGCACCACCAGTTAAAAAAACTTTCAACTTTTGTTCATCACGCTTAACAGATTGGAAAACATGAATAAAAAATTCTCTCTGTTTCGTATTCAATGATTTTATCAATTGCCTGTAATCTATGTCTGACATTGTTTTCCTGCGTACACTAATATCTACAGAAGCAACACTTAAACCAACATCTCCAGCAATATCACCTTGTCTCTGATTTTCAGGTCTATCAGGATCAAAGAATATGAAACTTTCACTTTCTTTTGCACCAATATTTGAGTCATCCTGCTCAGACTGCTCTGTGCCTGGGGCAACATCATCAAAATCTTCCTCATTGTGAGCACGCTCCATTGCATCATCTAGTTCATCAGCATTCTTTTCATACTGCAAGGCTTTGTGCTCTATGAAATTTTTAATGGATCTGTACCTTGATAGGTAAGAGTCATGACCTTGTTTCAAATCAATACTTTCATCTCTCCATGAAGTAAATAGAAGCAATCTTTCTCTACAGAACTGTTCGATGTCAATTTTTTTCGAAAATCTTACATATCTTATGACTTTTCTTTGTTTCCTTTCACTTATAACAATTCCATTTTTGAGAACAATTCGACCCCCAGGAATAGAATATTGTCTATCCTCACTTGAATTATAGTCATTTGTGTCTGAGTCAAGCACCTCATCCTCGTTACAATATGTATCCATGTTTTCATTGTTTTCACCTTCATTGGTTTCTTCATTTAATGTTTCAGAAATGTTTTCACCTGAATTTCTTGCAGTGCCTTTGTCAGTGTTGTATTTGATATCAAGCTGGGACACATAGTCTGCTAAACACCAATTTTCAAGTTGTTTTGGTCTTTTAGAATATCTTTTAATGGTATTATCTGCTTCAATATCTGTAGAATTTGAAGATAATTTTTCAAGAGATTCCTTAGACTTAAGTAGGAATGTTCTCTCTTCAGGCAAAGAAGTGTTAATGAAAACAACATCCCTTGAGGCTTTTGTCAATGGCTGTTGTAAAAGTAAGTAGCAGGCTTCCTGGGCACTAACCTCAACACTATTCAAGAATTTATTTCCAATATGTCTAACCTGTTGTCGGAGATCCATATTTCCTCTTCTAGCTTCTTTACATGCCTCATTCATAAGAATACTCATTCCTCTCTGTGCTTTACTAATATATGAAACTATATATACAGCACATGCATATGGATCCAATACAAATTGTAAGTCATGGTTTGCACCCCAAGCGTTTAGAATAGGTTTCATGTATGCATTAATTCTAACCTCACTTAATTTTCTTTTCAGAAAAACCTTTGGACCACTCAATGAGCTTTGGACTGCTTTGATGTAATCATCCTTGCTTACTTTGATCTCAGTAAGGAAATCATCTACCGTAATATTTGTTTCCTTCAACTCATCCAATTTCTTTTGTATTTTGACAAATAAATCTTTGTAATTTTGCTTTTCTTTACAGTCATTTAACGGTTCCAATATAGTTGTGCTTTTCATTGGAGGAATGGGAAAACCAAATCTACAAATAGATTTCTGTTTCTTTCTACAAGACTTGGAATGTTTATGTATCTGTAGTTCTACAAGTTGTTGATCTGGATTTTTCTCACAAGATACATACTTATCTATGAAGGATGTTACTTCATCTAATGAACTTTCATGATATCTAGGAGCCTTTTCAATCCATATTAACATGTGGATGTGAGGTGAACCTCTTTGTTGGAATTCAACACGATAAAAGTAATCTATTATTTTTCCTAATGGGTCATGGGGACTTTTAAGTACAGTGTTTATGAATTCTTGTACTCGGTTGTCAAAATACCTTACACATGTAACTGGATCTTTTTGCACAAGTTTTGTTTTATCAATCCAAGTCAAGTTATCCAATTCTTCCACAGACATTGTTTTTCCATCATTTATCTGAGAGAGCATATTTAGTAGATCATGCCATCTGGTATCTGCCGACGAAAGAGATGTAAACCAAGTAGGTAATCCTAGTTGTCTAATCATTGCAAAAACATCTTTTTTACGGGCTTCAAAATATGGTGGTGAATTCCTTAAACTTCTGAAAATATAAAATCCCTCATCCAATCTCACAACACCTTTAAGATGATTTGTATCAAGCATTTGTGAGGCAGTAAATGTTTTACCTTCTGTTTTACATCTACGCAAAGCAAGATGGACTTTATCAGAAATTTGTTTCAGTTGAACTTTCTTTAACTTAAAGAAGATATTGGGAATATTTGATGCTACTCTGCGATCAATATGCCTCAGTTCTAGCTTGCATGTATCACTATAGTGAATGTGAACATGTTTTTTATCATTTGGACTTCTTCTCTGTCCACAGAAAATTGTAGGAAAAGACAAATATTCTGCATCAGGATCTTGATAAAGGCTGAGTGGTGTTTGACCCTCACCTGGAGCAAAAGTATAAGCGTTGTCTTTATTTGGGTCTGCAGCATCCAGCATAGTGTCACTATTACCAATAACCTTTTCTGTCTCGTCAACTTCACTAAAGTGATCAGAGTCATAATTCACATCATCATTACAATCTAATTCTTCACTTACGCTTTCACCTGTCATTCCAAAGAACTCTTTTACTGTATCACTACAATCTGAAGTAATTGATTGCATCCAGTCATCATCTACTTTAACACCAGATTCTTTATACAGTACACTATGGTTCACTAACCAATGAAGAGCACTTAAAACATGCAGAGGTCTAATATTTTCAGTGAAATCACATTTATTATATGAAAGTTTCTTCTTAAGTTTAACAGGTATTGTATAGTGACTATCTAATGTTCTTGGTAAACTGTGTATAACAGGCTGAATGTCAACCGGGACATTGACAACATTCCCTTTGATGGACAACTGACCTCCTCTTGGTAATTCTCTAATCTGCATAAATGGGATTCTCAAAGAAACTAATCTTTCCTCTAGCTGATGTAAATTCAGTTCCTTTGGCAGTACAGGAAATGCATTTTGATTGAAAACAGACATTGGAGGGACTTTGTTAAGTTTAATTTTTTCATAGCATGTTTTACACAGCCATTCACAATCATCAACAGAGATGTAATTTGTAGAAAATTTTTTAACTGCATCAGAAGAGCATTTAGAATTTAGTTTGTTGAATAACACAACAGAATGTTTAAACCATGTTTGGTTACAGCATGAACAAACATAAACAGGGCCTTTTGAAACATTCTTCTTAAATTTTTCAATGCAGTCGTCTAAGCTGGAACCATATCGCTTTGAACTTTTGTAGCTCTTTTCCTTAATTTTATAATCTAAATTAGACCTTAGACTCTGGCGCTTAGTCTTATTTCTTTCATTTTCTACTATCATATTGAATCTTGATGAACGTTTATTCTGTTTTTTCATCCTTTCTGAATCTTTATACAATTTACTAGAGCGGCACTTGTGCATTGATTTAAGAGTTAACATTCTTTCTTTCTTCTTTCTTTCCTCATTTTGTCTAACTTTTTGCATAGAACCCTTTGTCATTGACCTTTCTTTGACTTGCCTTTCTGGATTTTCTCTTGCTTTTTTCTTTGAAATATTTGTCATTGTCCGTTCCTTGACTTGCCTTTCAGGATTTTTTCTTGCTTTTTTCATTGAAGTATTAGTCATAGTCCGTTCCTTGACTTGCCTCTCTGAATCTTGTCTTGCCTTTTTCTTTGAAATACTAGTCATAGTCCGTTCCTTGACTTGCCTTTCTGGATTTTGTCTTGCTTTTTTCATTGAAATACTAGTCATAGTCTGTTCCTTGACTTGCCTTTCTGGATTTTTTCTTGCCTTTCTCTTTGAAATACTAGCCACTAATCTTTCCTTAGATTGTCTTTCAGGATCCTGCCTAATTTTCCTCATATAACTTTTCATATATTCATTTCTTTTTAATCTTTTACGTTCGTGTACAATTTCATAATCTGACCTAACTTCTTGTTTGCGCTTTTGTCTCTCTGCTTGATCCTTGAAATATATGTCAATCAAAGATAATTTCTCAGGTGGACAATTTGTAAATTCAATTTCATTTTTCTTGGATTCAGATTCATGGATTTTTTCTCCTATAACAAATCTAATTGGCATCATGTCAAATTGTTCATTTAGATCGATGTTCATACTTTGATACATTGCATACATGAACATTACCAAATCATCTATTGAAAGAAAAGAAGCTAATAATGATCTTCCATCATCATCTACCAATCCATCAACACCATGTGAATGAGAATCAAATAAACAATATCTACCATCCTGCCTGAAAATTGCAGAACAAACTGAACCAATGATAAATAAAAGATAAGAAGTTGTGTGAAATGCTTCCTTCAAACAACTGTGAAGTGATGACATATGAGTGTTGATAGAACTTTGAATAAATACACCAGATAAAATATTTCCTCTCACAATAGAAACATGTCTATCAAATGCAGTTACAGAACCTGGGATCTCTTCCAAATTCAAAAGCAAGCTTTGAAAGTCATTCCTCGCTTTCAGTCCAATCACTATTTCTCTATGTAATCTATCTCCTTCTATTAGAATTTCATCTAGATTTTGTGAAGATGGCAGATGTCTAAGCTCTGTGTATATCATCGAGCATAAGGCATTGGCTGTACATTGTAGATTTCGAGAGGATGGGTCAAACATTTGATTACCTTGATGAAAAGTTCCGAAAATCATTGTGTTGGATTCTGTATCTTCAGCAACAACTTCAGTAGCAAGAACAGTATTACCATCAGCACTAGCATCAATAACAGTGTCAGTAAGTATATCATCTGCAGTATTTGGTAAAGTATCATGAACAGTATCAAGAACAGTATCAAGAACAGTATCAAGAACAGTATCAAGAACAGTATCAAGAACAGTATCAAGAACAGTATCAAGAACAGTTTCAGAACAAATTCCAGACACAGATGGTTTTTGTGGGTGGGCAAGTCCCCCATCTGATATTCCAAAGACGCCCTCCATAGACACAGATGGTTTTTGTGGGTGGGCAAGTCCCCCATCTGATATTCCAAAGACGCCCTCCATAGACACAGATGGCCTTACATCTGTTTCATCCAAAACAGATGAAGGTAAAGGGTGGGATAGGCCCCCATCTGATAGTTCAAAGACACCCGTTAAATCAGCTGTGGTTTTCGTGAGTACATCTCTTCTGGCTCTACTCATTCGCCAATTCTTCTTGCGAGGCATTTTCCTTCTGCAATTAGAAAATATAAACTAAAATGGCAAATTTTCCAGACATTCAAAGACAACTTTTGACATTGTCTGATGACCAGGACCCTGTTTTACAAATGAATTGAAATGTTCATAAAATCATAAGAAAAACAGGGCCCTGGACCATAAAAGCTGCTACATGTGTATGAAGTGTAAATTTGCAAGCATGTATCGTTTTGACCTTGATAAGTCACTTTAACAATGTTATTAAGGGATTCATACCAATGAATTATGAACTGTTTTAATATCAAATTTGAGCACTACATCTTAATTTCTAACTTACAAGGAAAAAACAGACAAACTAATGGACAGACCAGATTTTATATTGATCCCTTTCTGATCTTTAGGTGCAGATAGTGTAAAAATTCAAGAGAAAGTAATAAAAAGCCAGTTCTTACATTAAACGGATAAATCAATGGTAAATCCAAGTCCCTTTTTCCTCTGTATCTCTTTTCTTTAACTTCGTCACACTGTACTCTATATCTTTCAGCAATCAACACAAAGTGATCTATATTAAGGTACACAACCTTAAGTCACATAGGGTAGAACTTATGTTCACAATAATTCCAATATATACTCCAATTCACTGTCACAATGAACTCACAGCTACATAAAAATCACAAAACTGTATTTAGAATGGGGAACCGTAGCGGATTATCTTTCCTTTGATAGGTGGCGCAGTGGTTCACGGTCCAAACTTTACTACACTCGCCCTTTTACCTGTTAATACACAACACGGAAAACACACGATCGCTGAAGTAAACTGTTGTTAAAATGTAAAAATGTCCGAAATTATGTCACTGTTTACTTGATTAAGTAGAACCCTATTAGATCTAACATAATTTGGAGGGAAAAGAATGAAAATTTTGGGATTCCCGGTAACCCAAATATTCTCCTCTTCTTTCTCTGTTTCCCTCATAATACACACTTCTTAGAAGTTTATGCCATTCAGTTTGTTAACCATTTTCCATAATTTCAACTGGTTTTAACCCTCTCTCGACAAGACCAGAATTTGACATCAATAATAGGTAAGGATTGAAAGGCATTGAGGCAAAACAAGTAAATGCTCATATATAGCATTGTCTCCTTTTGACTTGATACTTTTTTGGTAGTCTATGATAATTTGCACACAAGTCCTACCTTTATCAAGATGCATTTGGCATCTACATTACCTTTAATGTTGGAAAACTTTAAGACACGTAGGTTTGGAAAAGGGTAAATAGTGAAAGATCTCAAATTTCTGAGAAAGCTAAGAAAGCACCAGAAGAAAAGGCTGATATATCCAGCACTTTTCCTTTTCTAACAATGTTTCTAACTAAAGCATACACGCTTACTCAATACTGTATACATGTAGTAGTTTATTTGTTTTACTGCAAAACATTTGATTCAGGAAAATAAATGAAAATGTTTTTTCCCATTTGTTTTCAAAAGTGACCCAACTCTTTTTTAAATGACACAATCTTAGGATGGAAAGTTCCTGCTGACAACAAAACAGATATTGGTAAAGATGTTGTTTGTGCACAACATATTTCAAGGAAAATATCGAGGAAAAAGAAGAAAGTGATGGTTTACAGCATTTTCAGCATTTTCTTCCTTTCCTCAAAGTTTCCAAGCCTATTGTATTAGGGATGTTGAAACCAGGTTTTGTTTGGAAAAGGGTTAAAACTTTACCAATAAGGATTACCAAAAGGAATCGTTTTGTATTCAAAAGAATTAAAATTGATTAACTCAAACTCAACTCAAAAACTTTATTGAAAGGCATTCGGCAAAAAATATGCCATTGGCCATTTACAATAGTAGCATGGAAATATGGCAATGACGCAATATACATACATGCGAATGTTTTTACAAACAACATAACAATTCAAACATTCATTATGAAAGTAAAAATGGATATAATTTATCAAAATATTCAATTTTATATATTTTAGACTGGTCAAACATCCGTGTTAAGCACCTAACAACCTAATGGTGTTAATGAGCAACAATATCGTGTGCGCCCATAAAGCTATAAGTCTTTTACAACCGTTTTAACACAGCATAAATTATGCTATGTTTCTAGTTTTAAGGGATGTAAAGATCGTGAGATAAGAAAATGGTTTGGATTTTACGAAGAAAACTTAGTCTAAACATTATATCCATTTCAAGAATAAACACTTTATGATAACAAATTAATTTTGCGAATAGAACTGAGATTTTATATTGAGATTCATGCCGGTTTCCGGCTATCTACTTTCGTTTTCATGCTGATACTTACAGCTCTACTTAATCGCTTTTTCTACCTGAAACTCTAGCATTTCGTTTTCGTAGTTCATTTCTCAGTTCCGGATTCTTCATGAAACCAAATTTCTAATCCATTTTCTGTGTTTTACGTTTTAATTTAGGAAAATAGCTTGAAAGTAAGCAACATATTTACGTTCTGTGATAGCTTTTACATGTAAATAAAGGGAACTTCCGGATGCTGGTTGGACCGGGAACAACGGCGCCACCACACTACTCGCAGGGGCAATTAACCCGCTACGGTTCCCCATTAAATCAGTGTTGCACAAAAATCATAAAAAAATGTTCACTATTAAAGTGTTCACAATTCACTGTTCCACACAAGAATCATAAAAATGTGTATAACATTTCCAATTTTGGAAATAATAATAAAAGTTCACAAATGTTCCAAGTGATATTACGGTAAGTCTTTTTGTAATATTGATAAATTTGTCTGAAATAAATAAGAACAGTTGTTGAAATCATGATTGATAGAATAGTTGAGTGACAAAATGTAAGTTTCTTGAAAGACAAGATGTGTTTGTGAAACATGAATGCCCGAAATGGCTATTTTTCTACAATGTTAAGTTTTTTAATTAAGAGTTGATAAGGGTTACATGGAACATATAGATATCATTGAAAGGAAGTTAGATACCAAATTTCAGCTTTGTTTGTCAAACACTTTTGGAGAAAATGCAAAATGTTAAGTTTTCTGACAGACAGACAGGAGTAAAACAATAGAAATCATGTTATTTTGCTAACCTATGTAAAAGATCTGGAAGTAATTGCGATTAGCAATTCTAAATTATTCACTGTGTGTTTAGTTTTGAGATTTAAATCTAAATTTGTTCAAAACGTTATAATAATTTAAATATTGGCATGACACTGTACATTACTAAAGACTAGAAAATCAAATTCAGTTTATTGTTGAAATATCATTTCCAAAACTTAAATAAATGTGTATCTCTGTTAAATTGATAGAAAATAATTTCCACTTTCTATGAAAGTGGTAAACTATTTTTTGTGATAAACAAGGCGGTTATCCCAAAAAGAGGCCCTCTTCATAACTGGTGATAATCATGTATGCAATTCAAAGAAAGCAAATAACAACTGTCTTTGAAATACACAATCCTACATACTCAAAAGATTCCTGCAGCATGTTTTGGTCACCAGCACACTTACCTGGTATAGGTTAACGTCTGCAATAGCCCCTAAAGAACAAAGTCTATCTAAACTTTTGATTTAAATAGAATTTAACAAAGTATGGGTTACAAATTATCAATCATTCTTCATAATAATCATAAACTGTTGTTTTTTTTTCTTCATTAACACAAACACTTGTCACGGGTCAAGAGGGTCTGAAATGAGAAAAAGAGTATATCACATTTTGGCATCAAACTTAACCATTTTCCAAACTCTTCCAATTTGAAAGGTGTTGCAGACCGCAATATCAAGTGCATGGAATTTTAAATTTTTTGGTGTTTTTTTGTTCAGAAAATATTGTGGAAAATGAAAAAAATTGCTTATCACAAGCAATTTCTTCATTTTCCACAATGTTTTCAAAAGCCTTTATCTTGCAGGGTGTTGAAAGGCGTCACTGTGTGGTAATGGGTTAAACAGTGGACTCTTAATAATTATATAATCCTGTTATAAGACATTCATTGCAAATTAGCAATTTCCTGTCTGCAAAAACTTAAAATTTTGAGAACAATATACTCCCTTTTTAGCTTTTTTCTGTTAATTGCAATAATTATCTTGACAAATAGACATTGCAGTTAAAAAGAATCCACTGTTTAGTGCATTTTCTCTTTTCTCAAACGATAAAAATTCAGACTGTCAAGATTTGACAGCTACTGCAGGTGATGAATTGGGTTACAAAACTATATGGAATTTGTGAACATTACAGAACAGAAAATACTGAAGGAAAAGGAGCAAGTGCTAATAATCAGCATTTTGTTTTTTCTTTCAAAGTTTTCTGACACTAAATTCCTTCAGAGACATGAAAACATGGTCTTGTTAGGGAAAGGGTTAATGAACGTTGAATTGATTTTCATGTGACTAAAATTCAACACAAAAGTTCTAAGAAGGGTGTCTCAAATAAAAAATGGTCTTGGAGATGTTTTGAAAATTCAAAGTAAAAATAAAAAAATTGCAAAAAGTCACCTAAGGAACATTCTGGCAAAGTACACTCATAATATGTCCAGTGATTACAGAAGCGGCAATCAATGAAAAATTTTCTAATGATTTCTGATAAGCCCCATCCTGCCATGCACCCATTTTTGGACAAAAAACAGTTTTTTTCTAACATTTGACCGCTTGACCTAGTTTTCAACCCCAGTGACCCAATTTCAATCCTTCAATGATTTCATCAAAACAATCACTCTGACCTCTTTTCAGATTGACTGGGCAGAAAATATGACCTCTGAAGGGCATACAAGGTTTTTCTAAGATTTGACCTAATAAAGATTTATGTTTAATTAAAGAACTTTTTCATGGTTTGTCATATTCTGATAAGCCCTACCCTGCCGCACCCAAATTTATAGACCAATTAAAATTTTACTAACAAAGTATTATTGAATAACAAAGTATGGTCGAAAGTAACAAAGTATGGTTGATTTTAAGAATTTCTCGTGATTTCTCCCATTCTGATAAGCCACGCCCTGCAATGCCCACATTTATGGACCAATCAAAATTTCATGAACAAGTTAAGTATAGGGTCACTTAAGGTGCATTTCTACCAAGTTTAATTGAAATTGGCCCAATCGTTGATTTTTAAAGAATTTAACAATTATTTTGTGATTTTTCTAAGTCAGATAAGCCCGGCCCTGCCACACTCAAATTTATGGACTAATAAAAATTTCACGAACAAGTTAAGTAAAGACTCACCCGATGTACATTTCTGCCAATTTTGGTCAAAATTGGCCGAATGGTAGATTTTTAAAGAATTATTTTGTGATTTCTCTAAGTCTGATAAGCCCAGCCTGGCCACGCCCACATTTATGGAGCAATCAAAGTTCTTTAAACAATTTAAGTATAGGGTCACCTAAGGAACATTCCTTCAAAGTTTGGTCAAAATTGACCAACTGGTTTGAGAGGAGAAGATTTTCAAAGAATTATTTTGTGATTTCTCGAAATTTGATAAGCCCCGCCCTGCCACACCCACATTTATAGACCAATCAAAATTTCGCTGACAAGTTAAGTAAAGAGTCACCCAAGGTACATTTCTGCCAAGTTTGGTCAAAGTTGGCCAAATGGTTGATTTTTAAAGAATTATTTTGTGATTTCTCTAAGTCTGATAAGCCCCTCCCTGCCACGCCCACATTTATGGACCAATCAAAATTCTTTGAACAATCTAAGTAAAGGGTCACCCGATGTACATTTCTGCCAAGTTTGGTCAAAATTGGCCGAATGGTTGATTTTTAAAGAATTATTTTGTGATTTCTCTAAGTCTGATAAGCCCCGCCCTGCCACGCCCACATTTATGGACCAATCAAAGTTCTTTAAACAATTTTAGTATAGGGTCACCTAAGGAACATTCCTTCAAAGTTTGGTCAAAATTGACCAACTGGTTTGAGAGGAGAAGATTTTCAAAGAATTATTTTGTGATTTCTCAAAATTTGATAAGCTCCGCCCTGCCACGCCCACATTTATAGGCCAATCAAAATTTCACTGACAAGTTAAGTAAAGAGTCACCCAAGGTACATTTCTGCCAAGTTTGGTCAAAGTTGGCCAAATGGTTGATTTTTAAAGAATTATTTTGTGATTTCTCTAAGTCTGATAAGCCCCGCCCTGCCACGCCCACATTTATGGACCAATCAAAATTCTTTGAACAATTTAAGTAAAGGGTCACCCAAGGAACATTCCTGCAAAGTTTGGTCAAAATTGGCCCACTGGTTTGAGAGGAGAAGATTTTTAAAGAAAAAGTTAACGGACGCACGGACGCACGCACGCACGCACGACGGACACACCGCCATGACAATAGCTCGCTGGCCTTCGGCCAGTGGAGCTAAAAATATTTCATTTAAAATTGTCTGCAACATCTTTGAATTCAGAACAGTAAAAAACTTTGCCGTCTGGTAATTGGTTAATGTCAGTTTACCTCTCAGATTTTGTAAGGCTGTATCTCCGGGTATTTTTTCTGTGTTTGCAATGTTTAGTGATATCAATGCTGGACACTGAACTAAACACAGTAGGGATTCAGGCAATATTCCTGTTCTCGCAACGTTTAATGACTCCAGATTAGGAAGCTGGTCTATGCCTAACAAACTTTCAACCTGAAAAGTACAAATGAGCCCTACCATAAGATTTCCAACAATAGAGCGAAAAAAAAATCACATTTTACTTTTTGAACATTTTTCAAGTACACATTAAATTTTAACTGCGCAAATTACATTTTTTCTTTAATATTAAATTAATAAATTTTGTTATGGCCGAGATAACAAAGAGCTGCTTGTATGAAAATATTTGATATTCATTATCATCATACAGTGTAAAGATGATATGATTGTATGTGTAACCATGGTTATGTTACCTTTAACCCATTCCCACACAATGACTCTTTTTGACTCCCTACATGATAATGGCTTTAGAAAACATTATGGAAAAATGAAGAAATTTCTTCATTTTCCACATTGTTTTCTAGATCTACCACAATCTGTCAAAGTTTGTTAACTTGAAATTGTCGTTTGCAACATCTTTGAATTTCAATAGGTCAAAATTTTGTCATTTGTAAATTGGGTTTATAATATTAGGAATGTAATTTCATGTCACTATTTAGAAAATATTTATAAATTTGGGGAAATGTATTTATCATGAAAAAAGCTTTGGAGCTCTATTTCGTAAATGTGTACATTATAAAGAATGAATTTAATCACTGATGCCTATTTATTGCTTATTTGTATTGTATATTTGTTAAAAACGCTTAGAGTATTGTGTTTATAGCTGAATATAAAATAGTAATACCGGTAGTAGAAGTAGTTTAAAAATAAGCTTATGGTCTAACAATCAACACAGGATGTTTTACGAAATGGAACAACATCTATATATCTATATTTTTACCTGAGTGTTTTCTAAAGACAGCTGTCTCAGATTTGTTGCACGAGTGTGTAAATGTGATATGATTGCATGAGTAACCGTGGTTCTGTTGAGATTAAGGCTCGTCAGATGTTCAGGATTCGACGATAAATACTGTATTACACCTGAATCACCAAAACCTGTCTCCTCCAAATTGAGAGATACCAAACTTGACAAACCTGAAAAACATGTTGACCCATTACCAGACGGCAACATTTTCGACTTGTCAAAATTCAAAGACAATGCAGATGACAATTTCAAGGGATTGAAAGGATGGGTTGCAATAAGGGGTCAAAAAATAGATTTTCTTTAAATTTTGTGGATTGATATGGTTACATAATATCTTTAATTTGTATGTGTAAAAAATCTGGTTTCGGCTTATTTTCCGAGATATGGGTAAATAAAGTGGGTGGGGTAAGATGAACTGAAACACAGTAGGGGTCATTCTAAGTCGCTTATCTTTCTTATTTTTAGCCCCAGATGCGTGAAAATTTGTATGCGTGTCTTGTGATATATGCGTTAAACATTTATGGGCTTACATTTGACATTCCATGTATATCTTTTCCGTAATACACATTCTTCTTTCTTTCGAAGAATTTCGCTATTTTTTAACGACCAACTTTACCAAACTATCTCCACACGTTTTATGTGAAACCCAATTTCTATGAAACTTTACAGATGTGTTGTCCAGATATTAGTGTAACTTTGTGTGAAATTTGAAAGAAACGCGTTGGCTCGTTGTTGAAATATTTGACCTTGACCTTCAAAATAACATCAAATTCGGGAAAGTCCGTTAAAACTACGCATTGTTGGGAAAATGGTTAGGGTTGAATGGCATGTGACAGCCCATTCATAAAAGAATGCATTTCACATATCATTGGGTTTTTTATTGTATGATTTTACCGTTAAAATTGATATACTCAATATAATAAACTTGGTCACCTCTCAGAGTTACCCGGTTATTTCATCTAATGAAATCATTGTTAGACAGATATTTGTTTAAGGCCTGTCTATACATTTAACATTTTCTTTTTGTTGATATTATATAACGTTATAAAAATATTTAGCTTAAGTTAATTAATTGTAAGCACATCTGATCATTTAGTAAAATCATTCACAATGCGTCTTCTTTATAACCATATACGAAATAGGCCTACAATCTGAAAATGATCAGTTTTCTCGTAGCAAATTGATAATTCTTGTCCATCATGAGATGAGTGAATATAAACTCTTAGACAATTCAAGTTGCATATAAAGCTTTGGTAGTTCTAGCAATCTTAACATAACGCTAATATTTCATTTCACTCACCTGTGGTAGTAATATTAATCACAGCGGTTTCCGCGTAGACATGTTTCATGTGCAATATTTAGTTTGATAAGAAAACTGAGAAGTAAAAAGAATTTCTTTTCTTTCCCATTCTTCCGAATGGGTTGTACGACACAAAAAATTAAATATTGCTACGAAACTCATTAGGAACAATAAAAAGAAACCATGCTTCCAATCCTTATGAATAAAATTGGCGCTTTAAATATCACATTTTGGCATTTTCCGAGTTTTGAAGTCATTTTGAAGGTCAAGGTCAAATATCTCAAAAACGGACTTACGCTTTTCTTTCAAATTTCACACAAAGTTACATTAATATCTGGACAACACATCTGTAAAGTTTCATAGAAATAGGGTTTCAAATAAAACGTGTGGAGATAGTTTGGTAAAGTTGGTCGTTAAAAAATAGCGAAATTCTTCGAAAGAAAGAAGAATGGGTATTACGGAAAAGATATACATGGAATATCAAATATAAGCCCATAAATGTTTAAGGCATATATCACAAGACACGCATACAAATTTTCACGCATCTGGGGCTGAAATTAAGAAAGATAAGCGACTTAGAATGACCGCTACTGTGTTTCAGTCCATCTTACCCCACCCACTTTATTTACCCATATCTCAAAAAATAAGCCGAAACCAGATTTTTTACACATACAAATTAAAGATATTATGTAACCCTATCAATCCACAAAATTTAAAGAAAATCTATTTTTTGACCCCTTACTGCAACCCATCCTTTCACCATTTTTGGTCATTCTATGTAAAAAGCACTGTGGAAAATGAAATTATTGCTTGTCACAAGTAATTTCTTCATTTTTCACAATGTTTTCTTCCCTGAAAGATGGGAAAATGTAAAAAACCATTCAATTGAAATTGTTCTCGGCAACATCTTTGAATTTAGACCAGTCTGGAATTTTGTCATTTTCCAATTTCTTAATGGGGCGTCAAACATGTCACTATACCGGAATATGGAATGATTTTATCAAGTAAACAGTGACGTAATTTTGGACAAATAATAGTATATCGTGGATGTTGTTATAAAATCTCGTAACTAAGGCTTGAATCAAGTTGTTACAAGATTTTATATTGATGCCGACAGTTTATCAAAACATAACAGTAAACTATGTCTATTTCTAGCACAAAATTCATTGCCATTTATTAATGTAACTGTAAGATTTATAATCCATCATGTTAAGTATTTCTATCGAGTATATTTTGTCTGTTCTAAGTTTTTCGTCATAACAAGAATATTTTATGCTCTTTTTAATGTTGAAGGTTTCTGCAACATATAATTGGAACTAGTCTAAAATCTTAAAATCTGGCAAAGAGTTATGGAAATATTAGATATTTAACCCATTTCCATAAAGAGATAATTTTGACGTCCCTCAAGAATAATACTTGGAAAAACATTATGGATAACGAAGAAATTGCTTGACACAAACAATTTCCTCCTTATCCACAATGTTTTCTAACCCAAAATGCAAGGATCATAAAAATTTCATCAACTTGAAATTGCCATCTGCAACACCTTTCAAATCGCGAAACATTCCAAAATTTTGCTGTCTGGTAAAGGTTTGAATATACTGACAGTGGGGACATCCCAGTTGGTCTAATCCCATTTGGTCTAAAATTCAAATTTCCAATTTCGTCTAAAATCCTTATTTCAAGAAATTTGCTTTTCTTCTAAAATATTTTCTCAGTTTGTCTAATATGTATTTATTTATGCATGTATTAGACCTCTAGATCTATATTGTTCAATAATGTCTTTTTATTTCAGATTTTTAGGACATGAAACAAGGTCTGAAAAAGTATTAGACGAAATGGGAATTTTTCGTCTAATCCAATATTTCTATATATTAGACGAAATGGGATTAGACCAACTGGGATGTAACCCTGACAGTCTATAACAACTGGAAAATTATCAATAAAGGTTATTGAAAATACTATACCTACTTCATTTCCTGTCACACGGGCAAATACAGTCAAATCAGACGCAGGTAATCAGCAATTTTCATGGAATTTCAAAAAACCTATACAGTTTAATAAAATCAGACAGAAAAAGATGTGTTTTTGAAACACAAATGCCCCCAATAGACCAATGTTAAGTTTTCACAATAAGTTTCAGACTGAAAGACAGACAGACAGACATCTTTCGATACAGGGGCATAAAAAGACAAAGAAATTGTCAGAACAATATCTTTTGACAAACAGCCTGACATACTGATTTCAGTATACCGCCTCTAAACTTTGTGGGAATACAATAACCCCTTCCCAAACGACAAAATTTAAGGGTGGGCCAATTCGAAAGCTGCTGAAGACGACAAAATGGGTGTAAATAAATATTGGAATTGAGAGTGATATAGCCAAGAAAATATTGAGGCAAAAGGAGAAACTGCTGGTTATCAGCAGTTTCTTCCTTTATTTCAATGTTTTCACAAGCCTATTCAAATACGGAAGTCAAAACCAGGTCTTGTTTGGGAAAGTGATAATAGAATACCTACTACACAACACTTCCGCACATCTATTAGTTAACTGTCGACATCCACTTAGATTCAGCTGCCTTAGTTTCTTCATTCCTGCAAAATATCATATGAATTTACAGAGCAACAGAAAAAGTGAAAATCAGCATTTTATCCTTTACTGTCAAGTATTTCTTTGCTTTCAATTATATACTTTGTGTGATTTCTTTGTCAATTTTGTTGTTTGCAAGAGCTTTAAATTTGCACTGGTCTCAAATATTGTTGTTAAAGTAAGGAATTTGGCATTTGTGACAATACAATTGTTCACCTTCTCGGAATCATGGCAAAACAGATTATTCTTCTTTGCAATTTCTTAAAGCTGGAGGGTAACAGATGGTCTGACTGCAAAAAATGAAATTTTTTGAAAAAATATACAAAACTTTTGTGTTGGCCACCTCAGAATGGTTAATAATATGCGATTCAGACAGAGATTGAGCCGGAATTATAAGAGAGATAGCCAAATTTAGGGAGAATCCAAACCCAAATTCAACTACGTTACAGATGTGGTTGAATTTATTTTTTAACTGTCACGCATGCGCATACAGCGCGAACCAAGATTCTAACGAGATTCATACTTGAATTTCAATATGACGTCATCATGTATGTTGTGACGTCATTTAAGAAAGTCGCAGGTCCTACTGTTTTTGACCTACTTTCGACATCGCTTCATGAATTTGGTATCAAATTGCGAAAAAATGAGTCATTGCTTCAATAGTTTGTCGTAATCATTTAATCAGGTCATATAAAGCTTAAAAAGTGTACATTTCGTTTGTTTTTGACAAATTTTGGGTCCAAATCTGGGAAATAGTAGCTTTAAAGCTTGATACATGTTGAGTACTATAATTACCGGATAAATCCTGGAATCCTGCATCTGTGATTAAAGGACATGAACTAATACTGAGATGTGATAGATTTCTGTGTAATCTGAAATAAAAGTAACACAAGAGCCGTCAGAGACTGACAATGCTCCCCGAATAAGGCATTGTCACAATAAATGTATGCCATGCAGAGCTAACATAAAGCTAACAAATGTTAAGCCCCCTTTTTGCATGACATAATTTTCATATCCAAATTTCTTATAGTTTATTGTCAAGGGCATCTGAGTTACTACTCAAATATGAAATTTCATCAAATTCTGACCATTAGACTAGGAGAAATTAGAGAAAAACTGTATTTTACCTTAAGTCCCCTTTTCCCATGACGAGGCCCCAAATCCAAAAACCGGGAAAAGTACATCGGCATTATGTCATAGGGAGTTCACATGGTAAGTTTCATTTGATTTGGCCCAAGGGTTATGGAGAAATCACTTCGGACGGACGGACGGACGGAATGACGGACGGACCGGACGGACGGACAGACAAAGCGGCGACTATATGCTCTCCCTTCGGGGAGCATAAAAATGTCTCAATGTAATAATCATTAATCTTCACTTAAACCCTTTCCAAAAAAAACCCAGAATTTTAGGGCAGTCCAATCTTACCCATTACAAGACGACAAAATCTTAGACTGATCCAAATTGGAAGATATTGCAGATGACAATTACAAGAAAATGATATTCTATGTGTTTTTTTGTATTTTTGGGTAAAAAACATTGTGGGAAATGAAGAATTTGCTTGTCACAAGCAATTTCTTCATTTTCCACAATGTTTTCAAAAGCTCTTTTCGTTTCAGGAGTCAAACAGTCATTGTGTGGCAATGGGTTAAAAGCTATTGCGGACAATATAATGATGATAATGAAGACAGGATTTGTAAGTAATATATTTTGTTAATGGTTTATCAAGCACTATTTTGTGGGCACTCATTGGAATTGGCTCCTTGATAAAATTCAAATGAGTAGCCAGTACATAGGGTTTGTATTTGAAATAACTAACTTAAAATGTCTT
This sequence comes from Fragum sueziense, assembly GCA_963680895.1. Taxonomy (NCBI): domain Eukaryota; kingdom Metazoa; phylum Mollusca; class Bivalvia; order Cardiida; family Cardiidae; genus Fragum; species Fragum sueziense. The sequence goes on from OY804606.1 coordinate 34,849,305, forward strand.
TAAGCCTTCTTATCTTTTGCTCTAGGAATCCTTTCTTTGTCAACGTCCAATTTATTGTCTACAGCACATTTTGACTTGGATAAGTATAAATATTTGCTGTTTGGGACGGGGTTAAGCTGTAAGCAGATTCCTTGTCTAATCTGAATTGACCAGACTTTACTGTTCAAGACTTTACTATTCAATCAACATGTTCTTTACCCATCACCAGAAAGGGATGCTTTTTGGTGCCTCTCACGAAAAATGATTGGGTTTACAAACATTGCGGTAAATGAAGAAATTGCTTTTCACAAGAAAGTTCTATAATTTCCACAACATTTCCTAACTTGAAACGGAAAGATTTTTAAAAATTCATAGATTTGAAATTGTTGTCTGCAACTCCTTTCAAATTGAAAGAGTCCAAAATTTTGCCATTTGATAATGGTTGAGGTATCCAAAGAAATAAGAAAATCTTACCTCACTGCATGTAAAAGTTCATTGGTTGCATAAGGGTATGTGTCTAAAATAAGCTGCCTTAAATAACTGCAAATACAAGAGAAGAATCATACATGTAGACACTGCCAATTAACCCTTTCCCAAACAAGACCTGGTTTTGACGTCCCTAATAGAATTTGCTTGGGAAAACATTGGAACAAAAGAAGAAACTGCTGATAACCAGCAGTTTCTCCTTTTGTCTCAATATTTTCTGTGCCATATTTTACACAAATTCTATCTTTAATAACATCCATTTTGCCCTTTGTGTCAGGTTACCCTAATTTTTTGTCGTTTGGGAAAGGGTTAAACCATTACAGAACAGTGACACCTTTTGACTCTCCTTAGAGAAAAGGCTTGGGAAAACATTGTGGAAAATGATGAAATTGCTTGTAACAAGCAATTTCTTCATTTTCCCACAATGTTTTCTACACAGATGGACCAAAAATGTAAAATTTCATGCACTCCAACACCTTCCAAATTGGGAGAGTCCAAAATTTTGCCATCTGGTAAAGGGTTAACCAGTCATCAAACTCAATCACAATATCAGTTGACCAAGCAAAAAGCTTAACCCATTTACACACATTGACTCCTTTTGACTCCCAACAAGATGATGGCTTTGGAAAACCTTGTGGAAAATGAAGAAATTGCTTGTGACAAGCAATTTCTTCATTTCCCACAATATTTTCATTACAAAAAGACCAAAAATTGTAAAACTTCATTAAATTCAAATAATAATCATATGTTAAGACCACGCCCGAATAAGTTCAGATACTTAACAAGGACCCTAAAAAAATCTGTTTTAAGAATCTCAAAATGGCCACATTATGGGTATTCTACCTTAATTTGTTACATGGAACAGGCTCATCTTTGTTACAAGGGGGAAAATTACAGATTTCAGTTTTGGAAATTGTGTGGCCAATATGTTATGTATAGAAGAGAAAGAATGAAACTATCAGTATAACTGACTTCTTTTCATCCTCATTTTATTTTTTGTAACTAGATTTGAATATGGTCTTATGCGGCTTTTAAAGGTATTCTAAAGGGGCCCATTCTATGCTTTTTAGCTTCCGAACTGTTGGGGAACTCATATTTGTGCATGGAAAAACAATTAGCAATGCATAAAAACCTCAATCACGGCGAATAACCATCTTTCCTTTGCTATAGATCAATTCTTTACAAGCGTGTTGACACATTCTATTTTTACTTCAAAACGAGACAAGGTCAAGGTCAACGAGGCACACCTCCGCGGTATTAACACATCGTACAACCGGCTGTGTCGATGATTGTGACCTTATTTGCGAGGAATATGTGGAAAGGTTTATTTTGTACAAGCACTGAACAGTTATACGCGTATTTATCAACTATAGAATACCAAAGATCCTTTCGTTTCTTTATAAAAGTAAATCAATTTGACCTACCATGCACATGACATCAGATGCCGAATCTGTCTTCACTGACTTTCGACGCAGCCGGTTGTACATTGTCTTAAATCTCGCTGAGCACAGTTGACGTATCTCTGACGTAATTGATTTTTGAAGGTTGGGCATATGTAGCCGTTACAAAACAAAAACAAGGACGCCCGCACGTTATTAATTGACTTGGATTTTAATACTTAACAAGAGATGTTTGTAAAACATATATGCCCCCTCAAGGGCCTACATTTGATGTAGGTCAAAGTCCAAGGTCAAGTTAACAAGGTCATGGTCAAATATGAAAGGTCTTGGTAGGAGGTGTCTATGTGTGAAATATCAAGGCTGTATATGTAAAAGTAAAATGAAATATAGGCCAGGTTAGTTTTTAAAAGTAGGCCAAATGCCGAGGTCAAGGTTATGGTCAAATGTGAAAGGTCTTGGTTGGAGGTGTCCATGTGTGAAATATCAAGACTGTAGGTGTAAAAGGACATGATATATATGCCTGGTTTAAGTTTTTTTTTAAGTAGGTCAAACTCCAAGGTCAACGTTGCAATATTCAAGGTCATGGTCAAATGTGAAAGGTCTTGGTAGGAGGTGTCTATGTGTGAAATATCAACGCTGTAGGTGTAATAGGACATAAGATAAAGGCTAGGTTAAAGATTTCTAAAAGTATGTAAAAATCAAAGATCAACATCAAACAGGCCAAGGTCATGGTCAAATGTGAAAGGTCTTGGAAGGAGGTGTCCATGTGTGAAAGATCAAGGCTGTATGTGTAAAATGACATGAAATATAGGCCAGGTTAATGTATTATAAAAGTAGGTCAAACACCAAGGTCAAGGTCACAAGGTCCAAGGTAATGGTCAAATGTGAAAGGTCTTGGTCGTAGGTGTCCATGTGTCAAATATCAAGGCTGTATGTGTAGAAGAACATGATATATCGGCCAGGTTAAAGTTGTTTTTTTTTTAAAGTAGGTAAAAGTCCATGGTCAAGGTCACAAGGTCATGGTCAAATGTGAAAGGTTTTGGTAGGATGTGACCATGTGTGAAATATAAAGGTTGTATGTGTAATAGCACATGAGATATAGGCCAAGTTTATTCTTTTTAAAAGTAGTTCAAACTCCAAGGTCAGGGTCACAAGGTCCAAGGTCAAAGTCATATGTGATAGGTCTTGGTCGGAGGTTTCCATGTGTCAAATATCAAGGCTGTATGTGTAAAAGGACATGATATATCGGCCAGGTTAAAGTTTTTAAAAAGTAGGTAAAATTCTAAGGTCAAGGTCACAAGGTCCAAGGTCATGGTCAATTACATACCTTTTGAGTTGTGCTCCAGACAAGAATCAAATTAGAAAATCAAAGGGCAATAACTCCATAAATATGATTGGCAGAGTTACAGTTCTTGTGCACTTCACCTCTCCATAATGAGAGCTATCCACCTTTTAAGTTTCATGATTCTACCTTACATACTTTTTGAGTTATACTCCGGACAAGAATCAAGTGTAACAAGAGATGTTTGTAAAACATATACACTGAACAGATCTTCTAAACCGCCATGGCATGTAAATTTATATAACTCCATTAATATTTTAGACAGGGGCTTGAAATTTTCATATAAGAAAAATTAACCATTTCCACAGAAGATGGCAAAATTTCACCAAGGCCCTTTGACAATAACATGACTAAATTGCAAAATGGAAAGGGTCACTGTCACGTCTACATTTTCACATCAGAAAGGGAAACTGTGAGTAAGAGATGTGACATCCCTTTGCGTCAATAACTCTGATTGACAACGAGCCCTCATTGAGTTGTAGCCATCTGGGAAGTACTCAGGTGTCATTCAAGACTTCTCAGTAGCCTAGGTATGTCTGCCACACTTCCGGTTGCCTGGTATTTGTGCCAAAACTTATTGTAACGTCTTGTGATTACATTAGACATTTCTCCACTTTGAATTGATCTGCGCATCAAATGTGAGTGATATTTTTTTACTGTTAACAAAGATGTCGGTCGATCTTCACTTTTAAATGATTTTATGGTGTTCTACGGATTACAATTCGGACTAAAAAAAGAACAAAAAATCCAGTTTATAAACATAACTTTGTATCCTCTCCAGAAGCATACAGGCGTCAAGGATATGTTAACGATATGCATAACTGATTCATAAGTCATGTCTTTCGACAGTAAAGGTACACGTGGAATGCTTATAATTTGTATGGTTGACTGTACGGGTCATAATCTTTGGTGCACTTTGACATGGTTTTTGGGGTCATATCACTCGTTAGAAAGAAGCAACAGGAAAACAGCAGATGCATTTAACAGCAATGTCGGCATATCATCACTTTTGAATGCTTTATGGTGTTCTACGGAATATAATACGTGCTAAAAGAACATTAAAATGCAGTTTTTAAACAACATTTTAAATCCTCTCTTTTAGTTTACATGCGTCAAATATCCATTACTGACATGCTAAATTCGTGCAAGAGACATGTCATCTGTCAAAAAATGTACAAGTGAACTAATAATGTTTTGTATGGTGGACTCTGAGGGCCATGCCCTGTGGTGCACTTTCACACGGTTTGATGTCCATAAGATTCGCAATACAGAATGCAATCGGAAAACAGTTAATGCATTTGGCAGTATCATGAGCAACCTTTTGAAACATGCACACATCACTGAAAAGGGTACATGTCTTTTTCATATCGAGGTTGCTTTCGATAAGCCCCACAGTCCGACCCATATCACTGAAGGACATCCGGTCCATTGAGTTGCTATTTCTATGCAAAATCGGCATGTCGGATCGATATGAACTAATGCTTGAGTAAATGTTGAGCAATTTAACTCATCACATCGTGCGCCACGTGCAAAAACGGTTTTATATAAAAGCCTCTTCACACAAAAAGCTATTGTTTAGATTTTGACTTAATTGCGTTAAATCGATAGCTAGTGATCAAAAATTTTAATGTACAAAATATTGTTTCAAAAGATTTATTCGTTTGTCATTTATACCAAAAAATCTGTTCTGAAAAGTGGCGGTTTAGAACATCTGTTCAGTGTATGCCCCCTAAAGGGCCTACATTTGATGTAGGTCAAAGTCCAAGGTCAAGGTAACAAGGTCCAAGGTCATGGCCAAATATGAAAGGTCTTGGTAAGAGGTGTCCATGTGTGAAATATCAAGGCTTTGTATGTAAAAGTAAAATGAAATATAGGCAAGGTTAAAGTTTTTAAAAGTAGGCCAAATGCCAAGGTCATGGTCAAATGTGAAAGGTCTTGGTTGGAGGTGTCCATGTGTGAAATATCAAGGCTGTAGGTGTAAAATGACATGATATATGCCTGGTTTAAGTTTTTTAAAAGTAGGTCAAACTCCAAGGTCAATGTTGCAATATTCAAGGTCATGGTCAAAAGTGAAAGGTATTGGTAGGAGGTGTGAAATATCAAGGCTGTAGGTGTAATAGAACATAAGATAAAGGCCAAATTAAATATTTCTAAAAGTATGTCAAACTCCTAGGTCAAGGTCACACAGGTCAAGGTCATGGTCAAATGTGAAATGTCTTGGTAGGAGGTGTCCATGTGTAAAATAGCGAGATTGTATAGGTAACAGGACATGAGATATAGGCCTAGTTTAAGTTTTTTAAAAGTAGGTCAAACTCCAAGATGAAGGTCCAAGGGCATGGTCAAAAGTGAAATGTCTTGGTTGGAAGAGACCATGTGTGAAATATCAAGGCTGTATGTGTAAAATGACGGGCCCGGTAAAAATATTATAAAAGTAGATCAAACACCAAGGTCAAGGTCACAAGGTCATGGTCAAATGTGAAAGGTCATGGAAACCTCCGACCAAGACCTATCACATACGTCTATGACCTAGGGCCTTGTGGCCTTGACCTTGGAGTTTGACCTACTTTTAAAAAAATTAAACTGCCCCTATATCTCATGTGCTATGACACATACAGCCTTGGTATTTCACACATGGACACATCTTACCAAGACCTTTCACATTTGACCATGACCTTGGACCTTGTGACCTTGACCTTGGACTTTGGCCTACTTTTAAAAAAAACTTAAACCTAGCTGATATATCATGTCCTTTTACACATACAGCCTTGATATTTGACACATGGACACCTACGACCGAGACCTTTCACATTTGACCATGACCTTGGACCTTGTGACCTTGACCTTAGTGTTTGACCTACTTTCATACTACATTAACCTGGCCTATATTTTATGTCATTTTACACATACAGCATTGATATTTCACACATGGTCACTTCCAACCAAGACATTTCACATTTGACCATGACCTTGGACCTTGACCTTGAAGTTTGACCTACTTTTAAAAAACTTAAACTAGGCCTATATCTCATGTCCTGTTACCTATACAGTCTCAATATCGTACACATGGACACCTCCTACCAAGACCTTTCACATTTGACCATGACCTTGGACCTTATGACCTTGACCTTGGTGTTTGACCTACTTTTATAATACATTAACCTGGCCTATATTTCATGTCATTTTACACATATAGCCTTGATATTTCACACATGGTCACTTCCAACCTTTCACATTTGACCATGACCTTGAATATTGCACCTTGACCTTGGAGTTTGACCTACTTAAAAAAAACTTAAACCAGGCATATATATCATGTCCTTTTACACCTATAGCCTTGATATTTCACACATGGACACCTCCAACCAAAACCTTTCACATTTGACCATGACCTTGACTTTGGCATTTAGCCTACTTTTAAAAACTTTAATCTGGCCTATATTTCATTTTACTTTTACATATACAGCCTTGATATTTCACACATAGACACCTCCTACCAAGACCTTTCATATTTGACCATGACCTTGGACCTTGTTAACTTGACCTTGGACTTTGACCTACATCAAATGTAGGCACTTGAAGGGGGCATATATGTTTTACAAACATCTCTTGTTTTTTTTAAAAGTAGGTCAAACTCCAAGGTCAAGGTCAAAAAGTCCAAGGTAATGGTCAATTGTAAAAGGTCTTGGTAAGATGTGTTCATGTGTGAAATATCTAGGCTGTATTTGTGAAAAGTCATGAGATATATGCCGGGTTTGATTTTTTTTAAAGTAGGTCAAACTCCAAGGTCAAGGTCACAAGGTGATGGTTAAATGTGAACGATGTTGATAGGAGGTATCTATGTGTGAAATATCAATGCTGTATGTGTAAAAGGACATGAGATATAGGCAAGGTTAAGAATTAAGTCAACAAAGAGCAATAACTCCAAGAATTTGATTGGCAGAGTTACGGTTCTTGTGCACTGCACCTCTCCATAATGAAATCTATTCACCTGTAAAGTTTCATGATTCTACCTGACATACTTTTTGAGTTGTGCTCCGGACAAGAATCAAGTTATAAAATCAACAAAGGGCAATAACTCAAAAAATTTGCACAGCAGAGTTACGGTTCTTGTGCACCGCACCTCTCCATAATGAGATCTATCCACCTGTAAAGTTTCATGATTCTACCTTGCATACTTTTTGAGTTATGCTCCGGACAATAATCAAGTTTGAAAATCAACAAAGGGCAACAACTCCATAAATATGATCGGCAGAGTTACGGTTCTTGTGCACTGCAGCTCTCCATAATGAGATCTATTCACCTGTAAAGTTTCATGATTCTACCTAACATAGTTTTTGAGTTATGCTCCAGACAAGAATCAAGTTTGAAAATCAACAAAGGGCAATATCTCAAAAAATTTGATCAGCAGAGTTACGGTTCTTGAGCACTGCACCTCTCCATAATGAGATCTATCCACCTGTACAGTTTCATGGTTGTACCTTACTTACTTTTTGAGTTATGCTCCAGACAAGAAACAAGTTTGAAAATCAACAAAGGGCAACTAGAATATCACTGAAAGTGATCATACCCCCAAAAAGCGCTGTGTTTGTACATCTGGAGATGTACATTTCCTATGAACTGTGAGATCAAGTGAGAAAAAAGAGTGGACAAAAAATCAACAAACTGATCAACACATGATAATGTTGCAAAAAAAGCAAATTTTCAACAAAAGACCATAACTCAGACAAAAATCACTGAACCGTGACCAAAATTTGATATGCACATATTTGAGAGCTAGTAAGCATACCTGTAAAGTTTTTATAAAGTCCATCCATAAGTTACTGAGAAATTAAGCAGACAGGAAAATTCACTCAAGGGCCACAACTCTATGAAAAATCATTGAACCGTGATCAATATGCATATTTCCACTTTGTAAGGTTTGAACAAAATCCATCCAGTAGTTAAGGAGAAATAGCGTGGCCAAAAAAATCAACAAACCAATCAACACATGGTAATGTTGCGCAAAGTGCCAATTTTCAACAAAGGGCCATAACTCAAAGAAAAATCACTGAACCATAACCAAAATTTGATATGCACATATTTGAGAGCTATTAAGCATACCTGTAAAGTCTTTATGAAATCCATCCATTAGTTATTGAGATATTGAGCAGACAAGAAATTTCACTCAAGGGACATAACTCTGTGAGAAATCATTGGACCGTGACCAAAATATAATATGCACATCTCCACTTGGTATTGAGCTCACATGAGAAGTTTGAATAAAAATGGACCTGTGGGAGAAATAGAGTGGACAAAAAAATCAACAGACCAATCAACACATGGTAATGTGCAAAATGCCAATTTTCAACAAAGGACCATAACTCAGACAAAAATCACTGAACCATAACCAAAATTTAATATGCACATATTTGAGAGCTAGTTAGCATACCTGTAAAGTTTTTATAAAGTCCATCCATAAGTTACTGAGAAATTGAGCAGACAAGGAAATTCACTCAAGGGCCATAACTCCATTAAAAAATCATTGAACCGTGACCAATATATACGGAGAGGCAAAAGAAAGTATACTTTTTTTGATTTTCGATATCTCTCTTAATTTCCATCATATCGACTCAAAATTTTGCACTATTTATTCCTACTTATAGACCAATAATGCCGTTTTGTTACATTTTACCTGAAATTGCTTGATTACCTGTACTCTTGCTACAGGCCGATCTTGTAAATTTTGCACGTGCGACTTAGTGGAGCATTAAATATTGCTGTTAATCCTTATTGAAATTCTTTATCAATTATCACAACAAATCACAACGTTAAATTTTCTCTAACATCATAACAGTATTCTCGTTAGCTGGTAGAAAACAATCAATATACCCATTTTTGCCATTAAGACCCATTTTTCTATGACGCAGCATAATACGAAAGAAACGTGACATAATATACACTTATTCAGGTAGCATAGGAACATCCTGTGCAAATTTTATCAAAATCCGTCTATAAATTTAGAAGGAGTTATGTCAGATAACTTGTTTGCATCAAGCCCCCTTTTGCCATGACGCATCATAATATGGAAAGCATTTACAATATACGCATGGTTCTAGATAACTAGGCTCTTTCTGTGAACATTTTATCCAAATCCGTTCATAAATGTAGGGATTGTGTCAACGTGAATTATTGTGTTAATTTATTTCTTAAGTCCCCTTTTTCGATGCCGCTGTATGGTAGAAAAAAACCTTCGCAACGGAAGGAAGGACAGATAGACGGGTAGGCGAAGAAGTGTACATAAAACAAACGACCTGTATCAGTTGCGTTTAGAAATCGTAATAATCTATACATCGTTTTCTTAGAATACTTGGAAGAACTAGGGTGTATACTTATTTTTGCCTCTCAGTATATTATATGCATATTTCCACTTTGTAATAAGTTCACATGTGAAGTTTGAACAAAATCAATCCTGTAGTTTAGGAGAAATAGAGTGGACAAAAAGCAACAAACCAATCAACAAATGGTAATGTTGCACAAAATGCCAATTTTCAGCAAAGGGCCATAACTCAAACAAAAATCACTGAACCATAACCAAAATTTGATATGCACATATCTGAGAGCTATTAAGCATACCTTTAAAGTTTTTATGAAATCCATCCATTAGTTGCCGAGATATTGAGCGGACAAGAAATTTCACTAAAGGGCCATAACTCTGTGAAAAATCATTGGACTGTAACCAAAATATAATATGCACATCTCCACTTGGTATTGGGCTCACATGTGAAGTTTGAATAAAATTGGACCTGTAGTTTAGGAGAAATAGAGCGGACAAAAAACCAACAGACAGACCAACAGACCAACAGACAGACAGACAGACAGACCAACGGATAAGCTGACTCCTATTTACCCCCCAAATTGAATTGGGGGGTATAATAACTCAAAAAATTTGATCGGCAGAGTTACGGTTCTTGTGCACTGCACCTCTCCATAATGAGATCTATCCAACTATGAAGTTTCATGATTCTACCTTTAATACTTTTCGAGTTATGCTCCGGACAAGGTTTGGTCTACCGACCGACCAACCTACCGACCGACCTTCAGACCGACCAACACTTGCAAAACAATATACCCCCATTTTCTTCGAAAGGGGGCATAAAAATCAACAAAGGGCAATAACTCCAAAAATTTGATCAGCAGAGTTACAGTTCTTGTGCACTACACCTCTCCATAATGAGATCTATCCACCTGTAAAGTTTCATGATTCTACCTTTCATACTTTTTGAGTTATGCTCCGGACAAGGTTTGGTCTACGGACAGACCGACCGACAGACCAACACTTGCAAAACAATATAGCCCCATTTTCTTCGAAAGGGGGCATAATAAAGTTCGAGGAGTGCTAACAATGGACATAAATGATCTACCCCTCAAGGTTGGTAATTTCATATGTTATTTCTGGTTTGTAATTATTGTGCCATTTGCATTTTCGACAGCCTAGCTGGCCCCCCTTTAAGCCTCTCTTGCAACCCTTAGAGCGTCTTTATAAATTGTATGTCTTCGGAGATTTTTAAAATGCACAATTTATAAGGATGCACAACAGGTTGTAAGAGAGGCTAAAGAATTGTGCGGCCAATTCTTTGCTACATGCAGTCTATGTCGTGGTTGCGTCCATCAAAATCTTATGTTGCATGTGCGTGCATAAGTTTTAGACGCAGACCACATGCAGGAGCATGTACAACAAGTTGTAAGAGAGGCTTTAGTCATGTTGCGATGGCTGAAGCATGGAATTCTAGTATATTTTGTCATCAGTACTACCATAACAACCCTTGCCTGGGCCAGGTTTTCCTCAAAGTATCAGAGAAACCTTTGGAGGAAGGCGAGAAAAAGCTTTCTCACCAGGGTATAAAAGGGTTGAGAGTTCTTGGTTTGAGCTGTTTCTCCTTCAGGAGATAGGTTAAGATAATCTGTGCCATATCCTCGGAGATCCCTCCTAGCGACAACAACTGATTCCTGGGATCGTTCAGTCTGTGAGCAATATGTTTCAGACACAAGGTTAGTAGCCTGGGTACTGAACTTGCGACCTGCTGGTGAGAGGACGAGCTCGGTTCTGGATCTGGATTGTTCTGCGCTAGTCTCGCTTGTAGCGCTTCTGCTCTCTGTACTGAAAAAAGATTTCGTTTGTTGAACAGATAAGTTTATTACCTTCTATCATCCATTGCCTTTTAAAAAAGTTAAAATATGGCTAAATTTGCATTCATTAAGTAAAATATAGGTATCAAAATAAATCAAGATGTTTTATCATGATTAACATATACAACCCATCATTAGCATCAAAGAGCCAGAGGCGAAATTCAAAATGTGCCAGTAAATCCTAAACTGTGTTATACAGTGGAATCCGCTTAATTGCAATGTCCATTTGTCAGAGAAAATATTGCAATTAACCGAAATTTCGATTAACCGGCGTTTCTATTTTTAGCCTAGAAGTACCGTATGACGGTTCCATAAGCCGATGTCGGACGATGCAGAGGCCAAGACCTTGATTGAAGACGCCGGATTTTCTCGATTGCAATATTGATTGATTAAAATACATTTGTAAATAAATACTGTTTTAAACTTTAGATTTTGAAATAGTTATTTTATCAAATTACCCGTCATCGGTATCCAGAAAGCTCTTGCGGCATAGGTAAGTCGGGTCCCCTTTGTTTACATATTCATTACACGCGGCATATGCATATGTAGGCCTACACATTATTTGTTTGGTTTATTATGCGGCGGACTTTTTACTCCACCAGTTGAATAATCTAAACCGAGAAATATCTATCCAACTATAATTCAAACGAACTCCGCGTTCATAATTTTCAACACACTGTGTTTACACGCTGGAGATCCAATAAATGACGTCATTCGACATTCCCAACAGTTCTCGGCTATTTTCGTTCTCCGTAGATCTGCCGAGAGATGGTCGTTTACAATCGGAACTTCTCTCGACCAATCTACGATAAGGTTGCATGTTACGGAAATAGCCGAGTGTCAGTAAATTGGGATAATTAAAAAAAAGAGACAATCAGAGTAAGGGAAAATTATTTATTTCGATAGATTTGTACATCCGTCGGCTACGCTTGATAGTGTCTTAACTACAATTTTAAAAGGTTGTAGTTACGACATTTCAACCGTAACTGTCCAGTCATTATCGAATAGGTGTTGATATGGCTTCGCGTGGACTTGACACTTCTTTGTTTATCTGTCAAAGGATTAACCGCGCGTCTTTACCTGCAAAAGAAAGCAAAGTTGCATAAAATTGTTACGAGTTTAGTCCATTCTTCCCCCGAAATGACGGAAAATATTTTTAATAACCGGAGGAAAATGCCGATCGTGCTATATTTTAATTGCAAATAAGCGGGATTTTCTATTAAGCGAGACCCGATTATCCGATGAAATTTACCTTATCTAAATAGGAAATGGTTTTGTGCGGGACGAATTATTGCTAATAAACGGAAATCCCTAATAACCGTCTTGCGATTAAGTGGACTCCACTGTATTTCCATTCCAAATACAAACATAAGCATTTTGAACGGTTTAGAGTTTTGAATTAATGCATAACTATGGAAATTTTTGACAAAAATATTATAAATTACCTCCCTTGCATATGAATATAGAGTAAAAAGATATTTGTAAATCATTTTCTTCTTGAAGCATAATCTTGAATCAACTTATTTGATGTGTATTTACAAGTATGTGTAACTTGATGCATGTCCCATGGTTAGAAAGTGGAGTTTTTAATGATGGGTCATATACCTTAAAATGAACATGAGCCATTTTACACAGTATTTCAGTCATACTGTGGCAACTGTAGCACCTAACAATGTTTTCCTGGCATTTCACAAAAACTCAAAATTTACACAAATCACACCTTGGCTGTAGACTCTCCCTATCTGTTATGATTGATTATGGATGAAAATATTTTTGGCAAAGATGTAATTTTATGCATTTTCTGTGTGTTTATAGTAAGTAGTTTATAGAAGTGTTTTTTTGGAAAATATTGAGGAAAAAGATTTCTCCTTTTCCCTCATTATTTTCTCAGCTATAACACACACATTTTCTACTCTTGACAATGAAATATTTTGCCAATTGCAACATCTTTTAAAACGGACCACCCTAAAATTGTGTTGTTTGGGAACGGGTTAAAAGTTAGACAAACAAGTCTTACAAGCTCTCTCCCTTGCCATTCTCAGTCCCGCTGCCTCGTCCGGGGCTCCTGCTGGATTCTCTGCCTCAGATACGAGTCTCTGTCCGACACCACTGAATGCTTGCTGCTGCCCATAACCCCCGGGCATACCAAACATATCTGGAGCTGGAATAGACAAAAGATTAGACAGTGGACTGACAGACAGGCAAAAGCAAGTACAGGTTGACAGACAGTAAAGCTCTGATACATATTCTGAGCATAACCCCCCGGCATAACCCCCTAGAGCTGGAATTGACAAAAGATTACACAGTGGACTTACAGACAGGCAAAACCAAGTAAAGGTTGACAGACAGTAAAGCTCTGATATATATGCTGCTCATAACCCCTGGACATACCAAACATATCTGGAGCTGACATTGACAAAAGATTAAACAGATGGACAGAGGTAGACAGACAGATAAATTGATAAAAAAATTTTATTTTATTATTTCCTACTTTGTTTTTACAGCTACCATTAAGGCAAATAACCAATTTCCTTCACATCAAAATATTAGAATGTTTAAAATTCTTTCTGTTTCTTTTATCAACTATATCACACAAACCATATACATATGAGCCAGGATCTGGAAAAACGTCCCTTAAGGCATTTGAGCCCAACATAGATCCAGATCAGCTTGTGCATATGCACAGTCTGATCAGGATCCATGTTGTTCTCTAATAGGTTCTTGGTGACCTGTAGTAACTTAAAGAGAGCAGCATGGATGCATATTGGACTGCATTTGAGAACAGACTGATCTTGAAACTCAATTTTTAAAAACGCTATAAGGGACGTTTTTCTAGATCCCGGCTCATATCCATAACTTGTCCAGAGAAGCGTTCTTTCTGCAAGATTTTTAAGATTTCTTTAGATGTTTTAGATAAAGCGCTTTTAAGACATAGATTCAAACCAAGGCATCCGAAAGCTCTATACTTCATACAAATGACATTTGTTTGAAGTATAGAGCATTCGGAACACCATAGTTAATGAATCATGGAGCATTTGGAACAACTTCTGCTGGTAGCCCCATACCACCTATATTGTATTAACCCTGGTCAAGCTGTTTCCGGAATATTCCAGTCGCTTGGGTAGGCAGAATAGAACAAGACCAGTCTGCATGTAAGTGCAGTACGGCCTTATTCTATACTACCTGTTTCTTCAATTATCAATTCTAGCATGACAAGGGTTAAAGTGTCCGATGATTGGCAAAATTAAAGTCTTGTGCCGAAAGAACACCTTACTATTAACCAATTATCAAAGTTTCTACAATTTTCCAACATTAGAAGTGTTTTTATTTCGTCTTTTAAATTGGATATTTTGGTCTTTTCCGATCTTTGCCGAAGAAAATACCCTAAACTTCCGACTTGAAATTATGACGTCATACTGGCCACTGAATGACGTCATGGCGGGAAAAACGGGCAGTCATGGGTCATTTCCCGGAAAGTCTGAAATTTCTGAAAAAGTTAAATGTCCGACTTTTCTGTCATAAAACGACTTCCCCAATCGATACTCAAAACACGGAATTCGTCCTCAGTAAATGTTAGAAAAAAATGTTAAAACAGTCAAGGAATAGGTCGTAAGTGAATTAAGGAATATGCCAAAGAACGGTTTAAGTTTGTCTGTATTACTCTTACGATCGAGAAATGGATAACTAGAAAGACCTGAAGGTCTTGAGTCGCTCCACAGGCCTGAATTTCTTGTGGTTTGCTATAAAAAAAATTGACAAATTTATCTAAATGCTTAAACTGATATATTTTTAAATGCTTGTGATTCTTAGAGCAGAAACAAAGTAAAAAGAAGCAATTATGTGGTCAAAGCGAAAAGAAGGTAAATGATTGACTAATATTTTGGGGATTTTTAGAGTGATGATAAAGTTGAAAACTGTCATTATGCCAAATTCAAGAGCACATAATTCAATATGTGAGTTAATAATTGTGGTAGACTAAGGGAAGTAACTTTTGATATGAGCAATTTAAAGTTCAGTAAGAGTTGTTTTCCTTTATGATAATTAGTTCAAGAAGTTGCGGTTGTGCATGTAGCATAGTGGTCATAAAAATAAAGACATTCTGATCTAAAAATATGATTCTGACTTGATAATTTATGTCTTGAACACCACAATAATCAAGCTGAATATTAAACTTGAGCAAGATCTTATGGTCTGTCCAAATTTCGTCAGTATTAATCTATATATGTGGCCACAAAAGTGAAAAGTGTTGAAAACTGAAATTTTGTCAATTTCTAGGGCGCATAACTCAGCTTGTAGCAATGCAATCATCCTGAAAATTACACAAAAGCAAGATCTTGTTGTCAACAAAATTCTGTCCAAATATCATCTTGATTGGTTAACAATTATGGTTGTTAGAGTGAAAACAAAGTCGAAAATGGAAATTTTGTCAAATTCAAGGGCACATAACTCATGATGTAAAATTCCGATCAAGCTGAAAATTGAACCCAGGCAGGATATCATGCTTATATATATTCTGTCCAAGTTTTGTCTTGATTGGTTAATATTTGTAGATTTTAGAGTAGAAATAAAGTCAAAACCAGCTTTTTTTGACGTTCAAGGGCAGATAACTCAAGTAATTCTGGTTCAATCCAAACTCATTGTAGGAATCTGAGGGAGGGTCACCCAAGGATCATTCCTGTGAAGTTTGGTTGAAATCCATTTAGTAGTTTCTGAGGAGAAGATTTTTAAAGAAAAAGTTTACGGACGCACGGACGGACGGACGCACGCACGCACGCACGACGGACACACCGCCATGACAATAGCCCGCTGGCCTGAAAGGCCAGTGGAGCTAAAAAGGCTTGTCCAACTTGAAAGAAGTTGCAGACGACAATTTCAATGTAATTAGATATAAAAATTTCACAACTTTTTGGGTAGAAAACATCATGGGAAATGAAGAAATCGCTTGTCACAAGCAATTTCTTCAATTTCCACGATGTTTTCCAAAGATCTTTATCTTGTTAGGAGTCAAAAAGGTCTTGTTTGGGAAAGGGCTAACTAGTGCTGTGAGGTAATGGGTTAAGTTCCCTTACTTTAACCCTTTCCCAAACAAGACCTGCTTTTGACGTTCCTGATAGTGTAGGCTTAAAAGAACATTGAGGCAACAGGTGAAAATGCTGATGATCAGCAGTTTGTCCTTTGACCTCAATATTTTCTTGATGATATCATAAACAAATCCAGTCTTCAAATTCAATTTGTCTTCAGGAGCAGCGTTTTGAATCTAATTTTTTGCCATTTAGAAAATTGTTGAGAAAGTTTTTTGTTTTTTCCCTCTCCTATAAAATTATAGAAAATGTAGTTACAATAGTTTTGCACTACGCTCTTGAATATCTTTTTTTGCTTAAAAAATTTCTGTGCTTTTTGATACTTAAGTTTTATCTGTATCAACAAGACTTTTGTGCAGCAGCTTTCTTATTGTGTACCACCTTAAAAAAATTGTGTGGCTTAACCCTTTCCAAAACAAGACCTGTCTTTGACGTTCTTAAAAGATTAGGTTTTGGAAAACATTAAGGTAAAAGGAGAAGAAAGTGCTGATAATCAGCACTTTTTCTTTTTGCCTCATTTTTTTTAGCTATTTTGTACACAATTCATTTTTTTAGCAACATACCTTTTGTCTTTAGCAACAGCTTTCAAACTGACCCATCATAAAATTTCTCTCTTTGGGAAAGGGTCAAGTAAATTGTACAATGTAGATGAGAAAACATTGAGTAAAAGGGAGAAAATGCTGATTATCAGCAATTTCTTCTTTTGACTCAAATTTATCAAAGTGTTTTCTAAAGGGGGCATCAGAACTAGGTCTTTGGGAAAGAGTTAAAAGTATGTCTGTGAAGAAACCACACTGTGCATGCAAAGAAGAAAAGTATAGAATCTTATCAAGTCAACTTACAACAACACAGCTTAATCATCCATAAAATCTTTCAATGAACAATCAAACACTTTTCACAAAGATGTGTTCATGTCCCATGTGTTTTTTATTTCATCTATAGCTATTTCAACTTATATCACATTTGCTTAATATTGACACAAATATCTTCAAACAAATTTTGCCTGCACTGTGACCAACAACCTTTAGAGACACTCTCCCTTCCAAGTACACCACTAACTAGTGACCCGGCCTCACTAACCAAGAGTGACCCTCACTAACCTTTAACCTTTTCACCCATTTCACACTTTACTCAGTTTTTAGCATTAGCTTCATATCATTATCCATATAAATGAGCACATAACTCAGGAAGTAAAATTAGGATCAAGCTTAAATATACACACTATCAAGATCTAACAGTCACCAACATCCTGCACAAGTTTTGTCATCATTTGTCAATAGTCAAAGTTGTTAGGGTGAAAATGTCATTTTTGACATGCAAGGGCAGATAACTCCAAACTTTCTGGTTCAATCAAAATCAATTGAAGGAATCTGAAAGAGGGTCACCTTAGGATCATTCCTGTGAAGTTTGGTTGAAATCCATCCAGTACTTTCTGAGAAGAAGATTTTTAAAGAAAAAAGTTGACGACCGGACGCACGCACGCACGCACGACGGACACAGCGCCATGACAATAGCTCGCTGGCCTGAAAGGCCAGTGGAGCTAAAAATTGAGACTTCGCTATATGACAGAAAAGTCGAACACATTATCTTTGTCAGACACCTCATGCTCTAGATTGGGGGCGGAGTCAAGCCATTGATGACGTCAATCCGTGGCAATTTTACGGAAATTGCCGATCTTTATTTTCTCGAAAATCAGTTTTTCAACGATGTAAAGAAAAGCAAATAAAACTTTTAAAACAACCGAGTTTGGCGGATCTTTTATAAAACACGTTAATTTAATGATTTTCTTCCAATATACGGTGCAATAAACTGCCAAGCTTGATAGCCTTTAAGTATTCCTACCCATAAATTGTCCGGGAGGGGGTAAATTGAATCCCCCTCCGCCCCTTCCTCTTCCACCCCCACCCACAAATTGTGCAGGTAACCCCATGCCAGCCATCATCTCTGCTTCATCCATCTCTCTCTCCATTTCTTCTTCTGCCCCTTCTTCTGCCTCTCTTTCCATCTCTTCCATATCTACAAAAACAAGATGTGTTTGTGAAACACCAATGCCCCCGAAATGGC
Source organism: Fragum sueziense (assembly GCA_963680895.1). NCBI lineage: Eukaryota > Metazoa > Mollusca > Bivalvia > Cardiida > Cardiidae > Fragum > Fragum sueziense. The sequence goes on from OY804606.1 coordinate 34,867,823, forward strand.
CCCGAAATGGCTATTTTTCTAAAATGTTAATTTTTCGTGTAAAGGGTGGATAAGGGTCAACAGATGACCTTGAGGATGATCATATTGCATGGAACAGGTAGATATCATTGAAATAAAGCTGCATACCAAATTTGAGCTTTGTATGTCCAACACTTTCCGAGAAAAGGTAAATGTTAAGTTTTCGGACAGATGAAGGGACGGGCACAGTGAGATGCACGGACAGACAGACGGACATGAGTAAAACAATATGCCTCCGATCTTTCGATACAGGCATAAAAATTTACCCTTTCCTAAACAGCATATTGTTGCTTTTTCAACAAAACTCATCACTGCAGCTTGTTTAAAGCTGCAGTGATGAGCTTTTTGTTGAAAAGCAGTGAATTACTTTGATTGTTTCAATTAGCTGCAGATGACTAAATGTGTGTTTTTAAAGATATGTTACATGAATAATGTAGCTCAGAAAAATACTGTGGCAAAAAGAGAAAATGTTAGTTATGGCAAGGGATTAAATCTTCATATTTCAATCTGTATTGGAAACTTAATTGTTTCCAAAAATAAATGGTAAAAGTTTGGAGGTGAATATCGCGAATGGACCACTGATTGGTTGACAAAACACTGAGAGAAAACAATTACCATTATTTGCAGCCTCCTCTTCATTCAATGCATTACCCTGTCCCCACAGATAATCATTATTAGGGCCGGTGGGACTCGGAGGTATGGCAGTTCGACCACTGATATTTTGACAAACATTGAGAGAAAAGAACACTTATCATTATTGACTGCCTCCTCTTCATTCAATGCATTACCCTGTCCCCACAGATAGTTATTATTAGGGCCTGTGGGACTTGGAGGAATCGCAGTTGGACCACCAATTATAGGTTGACATATATTGAAAGAAAAAAACAATTACCATTATTTGCAGCCTCCTCTACATTCAATGCATTGCCTTGTCCCCACAGATAATTATTATTAGGGCCTGTTGGACTCGGAGGTATCGCAGTTGGACCACCGATAGGTTGACAAACATTGAGAGAAAAGAACAATTGCCATTAATTGCAGCCTCCTCTTCATTCAATGCATTGCCTTGTCCCCACAGATAATCATTATTAGGACCGGTGGGACTCGGAGGTATGGCAGTTATACCACTAAAATCTTGACAAAGATTGAGAGAAAAGAACAATTACCATTATTGGCAGCCCCCTCTACATTCAATGCATTACCCTGTCCCCACAGATAATTATTATTAGGGCCTGTTGGACTCGGAGGTATCGCAGTTGGACCACCGATAGGTTGACAAACATTGAGAGAAAAGAACAATTACCATTATTGGCAGCCCCCTCTACATTCAATGCATTACCCTGTCCCCACAGATAATTATTATTAGGACCGGTGGGACTCGGAGGTATCGCAGTTGGACCACTGATAGGTTGACAAACATTGAGAGAAAAGAACAATTACCATTATTGGCAGCCTCCTCTACATTCAATGCATTGCCTTGTCCCCACAGATAATTATTATTAGGACCGGTGGGACTCGGAGGTATCGCAGTTGGACCACTGATAGGTTGACAAACATTGAGAGAAAAGAACAATTACCATTATTGGCAGCCTCCTCTACATTCAATGCATTACCCTGTCCCCACAGATAGTTATTATTAGGACCGGTGGGACTCGGAGGTATCGCAGTTGGACCACTGATAGGTTGACGAGGCGCCATTGGTACCACATCATCCTCATCCATGGCTGCTGGAAATACAAATGTTACTTGATACGTTGGTGCATAACTATTGTAAGTAAATGTAGTGTTGAATCACTGAAAATCTGAAGAAAAAAATCCCTAATGATGACAGTATATGTGAATTGAGTAGGAAAGAAGAAAATTCTGTTTATCTTTATTTTTGTACAGGATCCTTTTTTAATGTGTGTCAATTTTCCTTTTGAGTCTTTTCTATACAGATTAATTTACTCAGTATACTTAGGAAAATGGTCAAAATGCTAGTGACTTGAAGTGGTGCAACTTCAATCTACTTTTGACCATGACTATTTAGATAATCAGAGATGAGAAAGCTTGCTAATGTTTAGTTTCAGATGCTAGGATAAGCTGGGCAGGGATACAGACTATACCTTATTCAATAACAAGAGCTGTCACTGTAAGATGACAATGCCCCCGACACCGCTTTGATCGTCATAAGGTCAAGGTCATCCAGGGGTCAAGGTCACCAAAGTATGTGCCTACAGAAAGGTAATGTACCAAGGAATGTTGTGGTAAAGTATGAAGCGAATATGTTAAGTAATAAGGAAGTTATGGCCAATGTTAAAGTTTTTGGACGGAATGACGGACGGACAGACAGACAGACGGACGGACAGACGGACGGACAAGTCAAATTTATGATGCCTTATATCGGGGGCATAAAAAGAGATACAAATAAGAGGGGGTAAAGACTTTATGCCCCATTATCTGTAGCTCTATACATTATCATACCTGTTTCATTGCATGGTTCTGTAATGACTTTCTGTGTGACTTGTTTTTTCTGTAGAACTAGAGAGCCAGATGGTGCCAACTTGAGCTCATGTAACGTTGAGGACATTTCTTGTTCTGTAAACTCATGATGCGGAAATGGCTGAAAACAAAGAAACATAAAAACTATGTGGTGGCTTTTCCATTTAAATGTTTGGTAAATATATTGTTATGACAAGACACATCAATCGCTCAAGTCGAAATTAGAGTTAAAGTTTGATGAGGCATTGCTTATCATCAACATTTTCCTCTTTTCCCTTAATGATTACAAAGGCTTTATCTTTTGGAGATGTAAATGCCATGACCACATTCTACTAACGATCTTATGACTGCATTTTTGTGTAAACTGTACAAGAAGACATCTCGAGATTGCGCTAGAAGTCAAAAAGGGCCAATATGGTTTGCTGTTACAAGTAATTGAGCAAAGAAATGATATTAAGTTTGTTAGTAAAACAGTGGCCAAGGTCCAGTTTGGGATAAGGTTAAAACTGAGGCACATTCTTTAGAGGGAGATTTATTAGGAATTCTTAAGACGTTTTAGATAAACCATTTTCAAGACAGAAATTCTGACCGACTTATTCTGAATGCTCCATACTTTATACAAATAACGTCAACATGATGTCATTTGCATAAAGTATGAGGCATTTGGAACACCATTGCTTAAGAATTAAGGGGCATTATGGGTCTGTCAATTCTCTCTTATTTTGTTTCTACGGAGATGACCGAGGGGTTCTGTAAGAGGTATAGAGTAATGGTTCCTCTCATTGAGCTGTTTAAAAATCTTGCTCTAAAGAACGCTTTATCTTAAAACATCTTTAGAAGTATAGAGTAATGGCACTTCTCAATGAGCGGCTTAAAATTCTCCCTCTAGAGAACGCTTTATCTTAAAACAGCTTAAGAAAGAAGTATAGAGTGATGGCGTCTCCCATTGAGCGGCTTAAAAATCTTGCTCTAAAGAACGCTTTATCTTAAAACATCTTTAGAAGTATAGAGTAATGGCACCTCTCAATGAGCGGCTTAAAAATCTCCCTCTAGAGAACGCTTTATCTTAAAACAGCTTAAGAAAGAAGTATAGAGTAATGGCGCCTCCCAATGACAGTGTTGCATCCAGGATGAGCCCAGAGAGGGGGAGATCCCCCATCAAATTTTCAAAAAGGGGGGAGTAAAAATTTTGAGCGTGCAGCATATAGACTTGTATTTTCTGATCAAATCATGTGTAAACACCGTATGGTAGAGCTACACGCTGATGAGGGAGTTCGTACATGGGGTTCTCTTACTCGATTTTTAACTTAACTTACATAACATACCCTTTCAGCACATCATTGTCTATTTCCACGATTCCTTAATCCGTAATGTTTTATTTCTTTTTTTTCATGACCGGGCGCGTATTCCTGTACCGGTTCATCCCTAATAAACAAATCGTCAGTTGCAGGTCAGTACCCGACTTGGAAAAGTTCGTAATCCGTTTAGGTGGCATCTAGCTAACCCGAGAAATATGGTTTCAATCTATTCTACTATTTCAAACGAACTCCGCATTCGTAATTTTCAACACGCCGTGTTTACACACTTGAAATCCAATGAATGAGGTCATTTGACTGTCACACCATTTCTCGGCTATTTCCGTTCTCCGTAGATCAGCCGAGGGATGGCCGTTTTCAATCGGAACTTCTCTCGGCCAATCTACGACAAGGTTGCAGTTTACGAAAATAGCCGAGTGTCTTATTACCAACAGGGTTACTTCCCCTAATTCAACTTCGTCATTAGGGAATTTCCCAGGAAAACCCTTTTTCGGATCAGATTTTTTTTAGCGAATTTCACCGATCTTTTTAAAAACATGTTTTGATTTTCTTGTGAAATGCAATCTTGCTGCGCACTGACTTTTGAAGAGGGGGCGATTATTCCCTATTCTGCGGGAGTTGCCATCCACGAAATTTTGAAATTGCGGGAGTGAAATTAAAATCAGCGGGAATCGCGCGATCGCGCGCCCTGGATGCAACACTGAATGAGCGACTTAAAAATCTCGCTCTAAAGAACGCTTAATCTAAAAACATCTTAAGAAAGAAGTAAAAAGTAATGGCGCCTCCCATTGAGCGGCTTAAAAATCTCGCTCTAGAGAACGCTTTATCTTAAAACATCTTAAGAAGTATAGAGTAATGGCGCCTCCCAATGAGCGACTTAAGAATCTCACTCTAAAGATCACGCCTCTAGTCTCACCTGTATCAAAGTGTATCCAGTAAGGTCAGACTGTTGACCCTTATAAACTCTATAACTTCTTGTAACTTTGCTGTAGAGTCAAAGGATTGTCTTAATGAACGACCATCAGAGAAATCCATCTTAAGAAGAATAGAGAAATGGCGCCTTCCATTGAGTTGCTTTAAAATCTCGCTCTAAAGAACACTTTATCTTGAATCATTTTTTTAAACGAAATCTTAACCCATTCCTGCACAGTGACAGCCTTTGACTCCCTCACAAAAAAGGCTGAGGAAAACGTTATACAAAATGAAGAAATTGCAAATTTCTTCATTTACCACAATGTTTTCTAACCCAAAATGGAAGTATTTTCAAAATTTCATCAACTTGAAATTGTTGTCTGCAACACCTTTCAAATAGGAAAAGTCCAAAATTTGTCATCTGGTAATGGGTCAAAAAATCTCGCTCAAAAGAACATGCCTCTAGTCTCACCTGTATCAAAGTGTATCCAGTCAGGTCAGACTGCTGACCCCTTATAAACTCTCTAACTTCTTGTAACTTTGCTGTAGAGTTGAAGGATTGTCTTAATGAACGACCATCGGGAAGCCGGATCTGAAATTGTCAATACAGAATACATTGAAATAATGCTCAAATGATTCTTGAATACTAAAATATTTTACATGTTAAAATTGTTTCTTATATTTCAGATTCGATTCATTTGGGTTTAATGTAGCAGCTGAAGCACCTAACCATGGAATCCTGTCATTTCTTATGCTTGTACTACCACAATATCCTAGGAACTGATGGAGGACCTCAACAGTGAGTCTCATGCGCTACAAACCGTGCAATATTTTCAGACCAATAGGTTTACATGTATTTGCATAAGAAGAATTGACATAAATTAAGCTAAAGAAGAGATTGAAATTCCTAGGATTGATCCATTTTACCTGTAGTAAACAGTTAGCAGGTTGTGTAGACGTTGATGGCTTCGTTGTATCAGTTTCTAGTTTCTGTTCTTTCACAGGTGGTGTATCTACTTCTGTTTTCTCTTTATTTGCCGTTTGTAGCAGCTTCTTCTTCTCCCGATCTGCAGCTATTTCTTTCAACACTCTGTCATGGTCCTATTAAAGATATATGAAAAGATGTGTTTTCGAAACACCAATTAGAGCTACAGACAAGAGATGGCCGGAAGCTTTTCAAAATACGAATTTCTTTTATTAAAGGCTACCAAGCTCGACAGTTGAATTCGCTGTATATTAGAAGAAAATCATTAAATCAACGTGTTTTATAAAAGATTGTTTTGAAAGTTTTATTTGCTTTTATTTACGTCGATACTTGGAAGGAAATAAAGATCGGCAATTTCCGTGAATCTCCACTGAATGACGTCATACCGTGGCATGTCTCCGCCCCCAATTTAGAGCATGAGGTTTCTGACACAGATAATGTGTTCGACTTTTCTGTCATAAAGCGAAGTTTCAGTTATTATGCATTTCTCCATCGTCAGAGTAATACAGACAACCTTAAACCATTCTTTGGCACATTCCTTCACTCACTAACGACATATTCTTTGACTGTTTTAACGTTTTTTCTAACATTTATAAAGGATAAATTCCGTGTTTTGAGAATCGATTGGGGAAGTCGCTTTATGACAGAAAAGTCGGACACTTTACTTTTTCAGAAATCTCAAACTTACCGGGAAATGACCCATGACTGCCCGTTTTTCCCGCCATGACGTCATAAAGTGGCCGATATGACATCATAACTTCAAATTGGAAGTTTAGCGTTTTTTTGTTTAGTAAAGATCGGAAAAGACCAAATTATCCAATTTAAAAGACGAAATAAAAACACTTCTAATGTTCAAAAATTGTAGAAACTTTGATATTTGGTTCTTAGAAGGGTGTTTTTTCGACACGAGAGTTTGATTTTGCCAATCAACGGACACTTTAAGCTCATCAAACCCTCTGCTGTTGCTCATCAAACCCTCTGCTGTAGGTACTCATTCGAATTGTCTCATCGAGACAATTCAAACAAGAGCTTCGCAAAGCGGCCCATATACGCCCGAGAGGGGCTTGTCAGTAAAATTGGCCATTTTTTCGATTCAAGGGCAGTTAATTCAAACATGAAAAGTTATCAAAAGCTTTTGTTTGCACAACAAGACACCATAGAGATTCATTGTGGCTAGTTTGATTAAATTCTGGTTGAAACTATAGGATTTGCACACAGGAGAAAATGGACATTTTTGAGAAAATGGGCATTTTTTCTTAAATTCAAGGGCAGATAATTCAAGAACGAAAACAGTTATCTAAATTCCGTAAGCGGTGTGCACAACTAGACACCATGGAGATTCATTGTGGCAAGTTTGATCAAATTCTGATCAAAACTGTAGGAGGAGTTGCGCACACAAGAAAATGGGCATTTTTTAATTCAAGGGCAGATAATTCAAGAACGAAAAGAGTTAATTAAATTCCGTAAGCGGGATGCACAACTAGACACCATGGAGATTCATTGTGGCAAGTTTGATCAAATTCCGATCAAAACTGTAGGAGGAGTTGCGCACACAAGAAATTGCTAACGGACGGACAGACAGACAGACAGACGGACGGACAGACGGATGGACAGACGGACAGACAGACGAGCGGGGCCATAACATAATACGACCCTTCGGGCGTATAATAAGTACCCACAATATAGGGTTCGAATTTGAAATAACACATTCAAAATGGTTTCAACCCCTTAATTGTTGCTCCCAAAAGACAAAAAAAAAAAATTAAATTTCATTTTCTTGAAAATCATCGTCTGTAACATCTCTGAACTTAGACTAGTCTTAAATTTTGCCGTCAGCTAAATGATTAAAATGCTAACTTCTTTCTGTCTCTTTTTCTCCAGCATTGCTTTTCTCTTCGCCTCATCTCTCTTCTTCTGCTCAAATCCTTCCTTCTGTTTCCGCTGGCTGTCAGTGAGATGCATGCGACTAACAACATTGGGCTCCGATTGGTCGTTACCAGACTGGTTAGCATGTGGGTCATTGACGCTGCCATGTGATTGTGAGCCACTAGCTTGTGGGATACTTGCTGAAAGACTTTCGTCTATTGGTACAGGTTTGGAAAATGCACTGGATGCTGTGTCAAACGTTGAAGTTGTCTGTAAATGAAAAACATGGATTATGATAATCTGAGTCTTCTCTGATGTAAATACGCTCTTTTATATTTTGATTTTTCGCTAAAATAGCGAAAAATCAAAATATCAAAGAGCGTATTTACATCAGAGAAGACTCGGATTAGGATTATGAATGAGTGGGTGGTATTGAGCTTTACATCCCACTCAACAGCTAAGGTCAAATGGAGACAGGGACTGGGTTGTAAGCCTCAATTTGGAAGACTTGAGAGGTGAGGGATCAAACCTGTGAACCCAGCTTTACAAGTCCAGCATGTTACCTCCAGTGTTTCCACTGACTTTCAAATTTGGGGGTAAAAACCATGATTTTTCAGCATGCTTGTACCCCCTCTGTAAGAAACAAAGAAGGCTGCTGGCAAAATTTAGGGGTAAAAGATTTAATTTGGGGGTGAAAAACCCCCATTTTGGAGCTTTTGGAAACTCTGACCTCTGCACCAAATCAGCACCTAGTGGATTATAAATGATACATACACATTAGACCAAAGTAGGTGAGCAACTGACTATTTTCAACAATGGTTTGAATTTATTAACATACACATTTGCTGGCTTATTAATTTTGACATCAGTACCACTTTAGACTTTTGACCGAAAGAAATTCAGAGTTTGAGAAAGAGATAACAGAGAGCTGCAGATAAAAGGGGGTGAAGACATTCTAACTTTTGTTATTTCAAATCCAAACCATATGCTGTGTGTACTTATTTGAATAGTCTTGGTGAGATGATTCCAATGAGTACAAACATTATAGGGTTTGATGAACATTAAAATATAATTTAGACTTGAAAAGCCACCAACCCCTCTTACCTCTAAATTGGCTAACAGATTTAGTCTGTAAAGATTTATATGAACTCGACAAATATGCAATGAGTAATTGTGACACAGAATAATCAATACTCCATAGTAGTGAGAAGTCAATAGTTTTCATTTATAAGAATTGTAATTGTATTCTGCATGTGCTCCTCCTACCAATATACCATGGACAGTCTTGATATATTTAGAGAACCGTTGAAGCCTGTAATTACTTAGGTCAGGTTGAGGTGAAAAGTTACCAACTCTGCTAACAGATACCTTACCTGTCTCAATTTAAGACTAGGACCTATTTGCTGCTGTGTTGGTTGTGATTTAAATCCTGGTTTACCAGCAATCAACCTGAAATTTATCAAGAGAAAATAAAATGTCAATAAACAAGAGAACAAGTCGACCATCAGACCAACAGATAAGAGGGGGTTGAAGACAATCACACATTCAAAATTTGTTATTTCAAATCCAAACCTCATGTTGTGGGTACTCATTTGAATTTTCTCGACGGGAAAATTCCAATGAGTACCCATAACATAGGGTTTGATAAATAATAAATAAAATAATGCATTTTCTAAAGTAATTACCTCCTCTTATATTGTAGCTCCGTAAAATGTTGATGAAGAGGACCATGAGGATCCATTATCCCTCACATGATTGTTTTGAACCATTATTTTAGCATGAGGTTTTGTGCAAAATCATCTTTCTCTTTCAAATTTTGAAATCCCAGCGATATCAGCAATACCTATTTTTCTCTCGATGCTTTTTTGGAACTTTTTCTACTACAGACACTGGACAGCAAATCCTGTACAAACAAGACCTGGTTTTGACATCCTTAATAGAATATGCTAGGGAAAACATTGAGGTTAACTAAAAGGACTTAAAAAGGCATTTTCTAGATATTTACCACGTTTACCACAATATTTCTATGCTATGTTCAGAAACTTTCAGTTCAAATTTTGGCCCTTCAAGGGTTAAAAAAAGACATCAACTTCAAGGGATTTTTTCATAAGAAATTGAGGCCAAATTTCAGCCTCTTCCCCTCAGGGAATTTTTCCCCTAAATTTTAATTTTCCCCTCATAATCAATGTTTTAACCTTAACAATGTTCTCCAATGGTAGTATTTATGTTAACAATCAAACATCTTCAGTTTATCAGTTTATCAATTGCTTTTACACCCTATTTCATTTGTGCTTCCTAATATTTTTTGGAGGATTGTCAGTATTTAAACAAAATTTAAACTTGCTTGAAAATTGTTCCCATAAAACAGCTCATTTGACACATTTTTTCCCTAATTCAGGACCCGGGCCCCTTCCCCATAACCTTGAAAAGACCCCTTCAGGGATTTTGTTACCTGCGAGTCCGGAGTCCCTGACTCACATTTTTTCTCAGGACTCATTGATAAATATTTAGTGGGTCCCAGGATGCAAACATCTTCAATGTTTAATCGACGTTGTCTTACAAAGACTTCTATCTTTCTATATTGGACTCATTGTTTTGAGAACCAATGGGTCCCAGGACTCTTCCGCATAAATTTGTAACAAAATCACTGCCCCTTGGACATGTCATAAATGTATACCATTCCACTGCCGCCTCCACTGATATTTTTCCAAAAGCTACGGCATCTTGACAGTCTGTGAGTTCAAATCCCATCGACATCAGATGTACAATCAAGTCATCTGTACCCTGGAATAGGGATTACATTATTAATCCATTACCAAACAACAAAATTTTAGAGTGGTCTAAATTCAAAGATGTTGAAAATGACAGTTTCAAGTGAATGAAATATTACATTTACCGTAATTATTCTAATAAATGCCCGACGTTTTTTAGAAATATGGTCAATGAAAAAGTAGAGGGGTGGGCGTTTATTAGAGGTTTTTTAATTTTGCTGGTCAAAATTTGGGAATTAAGTGTCAATTCCTGGACTCGAAGTTCAGCAAGTCAAATTTGGCAAAGTTTAGTCATAAGGACTGCAAAACACAATATTCCAATGAAATTCCTTCATTGCAAATAGATTGAGGACGGGACATCCTCTTTTTCATTGCTTTTGGAAATGATCTTTGTTGGGGATGGGCGTTTATTAGAATCACTCTTTTTCTCGAACAGTGTGCTTGAAATAAGCATATTTTCAGCCAAGATATGGGGATGGGCGTTTCTTAGGATATGGTCATTTATTAGAATAATTATGGTATGTTCTTTTTGGGTAGAAAACATTGGAAATGAAGAAATTGTGTCATATCAATTTTTATTTCACGCCCCCCATCTGTCAACACAACATACACACATTCGAAAATATGAACAAAATTAATCTACCTTAACATTAAACACCATAAATGAGCAAGAAATCAATATCAAACGAACACTTGTGCGTGAATTGTGATTTTGAAACAAACTAGTATCGAAACTTATTTGGGCGAATCCTCAAAGACTCTTTAAATAATGATTTCGTTGAGAAAGGTAATGATTAAATACCAGAAGATTTATTAGGGAAAGTAAATGCATGACAATTTATTGATAATTTGGCAAGGATAATGCAAATTTTGTGGTTTTGTACCTCAGGCGTAGAAGTCGACATTTTTGACAAGGGAACCAATCTCAAAGCAGGCAAACGTATTTCATAATAGAAAATGAAAACTATTAATGAAATTATACATAAAGATAAAGTAATATACATATTCAAATTAAATAATTTACAAATTCAAATAATGGATGGATATGTAAAATTGAGCTTTTATTTTGTAAGCGGTCATTTATGCTTGATTTTTTTTTAAACTTATACATTAGGCTTCAACCAAAACCGAAAGTAGAGAATCCTTTACTTGACGGACATGTGTTTGTAAAAATTAGATAACATGTCAAGCCGAAATGAGATACCTTGGTAATACTTTTACTATATTTGCATTTTTCAATTGATATATTCTACTTTAACTGTTAATCTTCCAATGAATATTTGATTGTTTCGAATTGTAATGTATTTTCGCGACCCTGACGTTTCTGAACCATTTTTGTACACTTTTTTTTTTAGATAATTAACTAGTGTTTATTTGGCTTTTGCTGCCTTGCATCCATAATATGACTGTTATGTATGTTTTAAAACCTGCGACTATTTGCACTGTTAAAGTTTTTTGTGGAACCCAGAGCAACAGATCTATACGAAAATGCATTCTTGGCTGACTTCGAATCAGAGTGAGACAATAGCTTGAGCCATTGGGAATCATCACTGGGAACCAGCGCTTTTCTGTCTATTGAATTCCTCCCCATTCTGAGTCAGCCAATCAAAATCTTTATTTACCTCGACACTGATTGGTTCGCTGTTATCCGAGGAGTCCCGAATGACTTAAATGGATAGGATGGCCGGACAACACTTTTTCCGGTGGTCGGACTATAGCTCGCACCATTGCTGTTTGATTGGAGCTATAGCTGCGGAAGTGACGTCAATAGCTCGCACTACTGGTGTTCTATTGGGGCGATAGCCAACGATGGCCCGAGCCATAGTGCCAATCGAAGTCGGTCCATGCTATTTCAAATCAAAACCCTATGTTGTGGGAACTCATTAGTATTGTCTCATTGTGACGATTCCAATGAGTACCCACAGCATTGGGTTTAATGAACAATAAATGAAATATTGCATTTTGAAAAGCCACTGCCCCTTCTTAACCCTTTACCAAACAAGACCTGCTTTTGACGTCCCTAATAGAACAGGCTTGTGAAAACATTGAAACAAAAGAAGAAACTGCTGATAACCAGCAGTTTCTCCTTTTGTCCCAATATTTTCTGTGCCATATTTTACACAAATAATATTATTGATAACATTTATTTTGTTATCTGTCACAGTTTTTGAAGTGGTTCACCCTTAAATTTTGTCGTTTGGGAAAGGGTTCACTGTAGCTCTGGGAACTTCAGGGGCGTATCCAGAGGAGTTTGTACATGGAACCAACAGCCAGCAGAGTTTTTTCTTGGATTTTGGAATGGGTCTGAAACCAAACATATTGGGAAAATTACAGCGATTTCTAAAAAATGGATAAACATTTCTTAGTTCCAGATAAGAGCCCTGAGGGGGGTAAAGGCTTTTCAGAATGCAATATTTTTTCCATTGTTCACCAAGCCCTAATTTGCGGGTACACATTAGAGTCTTCTCATAGACTTTGTTTTGTATGTCACATTAGTTACTATATCAGAGTGATCTTTAAAATGATCATACACTTTGTAGCTCATGATTCTCACGATCCATAGCTGCGGCAAATATCCTTTCTGACAAAAATGTCACCCACCAATTGTTTGATTATCATGAGCCTATGTGGGCGAGCATCTGGAGGCTCAGTAAGGATGTTGTGGTAGTACTGATATGAGAAATGACAGGAATCCATTCCATGGTTCGGTAATACAGATTTCATTTGACCTGACATTTACCTTTATTCAGAAAATGTTCATAGTTCGCATTATAGCATAATATTCTTCAAAATGATTTGTATCATAGTACATGTACACAGATATAACAGATATACAAGAAAATATTACTGAATTGTTATTTTCAAAAAAAAAAACGGAGGCTTAATTTTTGATGATTAAATCTAAAGCTGCGCCATGTGAAATGAAATATGTAATACTGACTCCAGTCGCCATGAATGTTATGACCATAGAGGTCGAACAAGGCGATAAACCCTTATCAATCATTTAAGAAATCATTAGAAGCAACTCATTAGTTTAAAGATGAACTCTTTCCCAAACAAGACAAGGTTTTGACATCCCTGAATGAGAAAGGTTCAGAAAGCAAAAAAAGAATGAAATTCTAAATAATGATGTTTTCTCCTCGTCAAAATTGTCCATAATTCTTCATTTCAACCATTTTGTCTTTTTCTCACAGCAAATTTCAAATCTGACCACCCCAAAATTTTGTTGTTTGGGAAAAAGGTTTAAACAGCATATATGCAACTTTGAAGTTTTATTTTCAGGAATAAAAAGCCTAAAAATGGATTATCAGCGTTCTTCACCGAAGCTTCGTTTTACACTTGGCTTGAGAGAGAAAGTCATGAAAGTCGTCTGGCCGCAAACCTTGAAAAGTTTTGTAAAGGGTTTATTGTACCAAAACAGTTCTTTGACAACAAAGAAGAAGTGCAACAAAGTACTAGTGCAAGCAGATCAACTGAGTCTGTTGACAAGACAGATCATAACACTGATCATGTAACATCCGATGAAAATACTGTAGATTATCAAATAGATGGGACTGAAATTAAACCAGAAACTGCTACAGAAACAATTGAAAAATCTGCAACAACAAGTGAAACTACAGATGGGGGTGAAAATTGCCTTGCAGTTAGTAAAGATGAAGATGTTCTTAACAAGAAGCAGTCTGAATCATCAGATGGTGCTAAATCTAGTCCAAATAAAGATCAACCTCTAAATGAATTGGAAAAGAAGAAGCAAGCCATGGAAACAAATAAACTGTTTTATAATGACCAAGACAGGTAAGTTAATTAGCCGTTAGCTTATAATCACAGTGACACTGTGACAGAGCTACAGATAATGGGTGATGGTTTTATCAAAATGCAGTATTTCATTCATTATTCGTCACAGCCCTGGGTTTCCACCAACTTTCATATCTGGGGGTACAAACCATACTTTTACAGTATGCTTGTACCCCCTCCAGTAGAGTCAAAGAAGGCTGCTTGCAAAAACTGGGGGTACAGGATTCATTTTGGGGGTAAAAAAAATCCCATTTGGAGGTTTTTGGACACCCTGACACCCTATGTTGTGGTTACTCATTGGAATTGTCTCACCGAGACAATTCAAATGAGTAACCACAACATAGGGTTTGGATTCAAAATAACAAATTTAGAATGCCTTCACCCCCTAGTATCTGCATGCAATGAGTCCATAACTCTTTCCCAAACATCAGAAATTTAGACTGTTTCAAATTGAGAGCTCTTGTAAACGACAAAATATACGATGAAAAAAAACCATTCATGGAGAATATATACTAGTCAAAACTCCTAACCGGCCACTTTGTTTTGCGTATTTTTGAAATATTTACAATAATCTGATACGTAAGAGGTTTACTTCTATAGAAAGGATGGTCATTTGAATATCATTTCGTACAAACATTGCGTATTAAAACGTTAATGTTTCTCTTTGGGATAACATGAAAGACAAGAACCCCCATTTTCAAAAATCACGAAAACTGCAATATTTGACAGAAATTCGGATTTAGGACCAAATAAAAATTTGATATTCTTAAAATTTATTTATCAACATCGGTAGTCAATCGATGAAGAAGCATTTTTCTCGAATGAAGAATTTAATTCTATTGAATATTGCCCAGTTATGAACAGATTTTCCACAAAATACCCCACCCATCAATGTTAAAATCTATAAAAATCGAAATAAGGGGTATGGTGAAACTTGTGTCAATTTTCAAACATTTGAAACAGAATATTGGTAACATTTTCATCTTTTTCACTTTGAAAATGATTATTCTATGAAAAACAAGGATAGTGGTTTTCCTGTCACTAAATGTGTAATTTGTGACAGAAATTAAGTGGCCGGTTAGAAGTTTTGACTAGTATATATACATAGTACAGAAAATATTGTGGTCATCAGCATTTTCTACTTTTGTCTCAAGTGCAGACTGACCTGGGTCGATACTTTTCACTCTTCCCAGAAAGGCCATTTTAGCATGACAGGCCACATTTGTATTTTACAAGGTGTGCAAGTCTGGCATATAATTAGAATGACTTTTTAGAGAAAATCAAATTTAACCCATTTCCACACAGTGACACCCTTTGACACCCTACTAGATTGGGGCTTTAGAAAACATTGTGGCAAGTGAATAAATTGCCTTTTACAAGCGATTCGCCGAGCCCGGATAGCTCAGTCGGTTACGTCGGAGTCTGTCAATCCAGGGGTCTCGAGTTCGAACCCCGGCTCGGCCAGTATCCATTCTGACATTTGACAAATGTCATTTGTCTCTCACCAATGGGTGATATGACTGCGATATGACCCTGGTAGTTGAAAACGGCGTAAAACCCCAATAAACTCAAACTTTACAAGCGATTCCTTTATTTGCCACAATGTTTTCTGTTAAAAAGTAGTTTCATTCCCTTGACATTGTTATCGACAACACTTTTTAAATTAGAGGAGTCCAAAATCTTGCTGTTTGGTAATGGATTATTAGAAAATTGACATGATAGCTTCTCCAATGGAGTTGTGTTTTATGTGGATTACAGGAAGGATAAATATTTGCCGATACTTGCCAAAAAGCGACCTAGAGGTGGGAAACCAACCCTCACTGTACAAGAACAGAAGCTTTACCTAGACATGAAGAGAAGATTCGCTAAATTAGACACATCCCAGCTGAACCTACAGCAGCAAACTGACTATAAAATGTTCAAGGTTTGTTAACCCATTCCCACTAATTTTCGCCTTTTTATGCCCTACAAGAAAAAGGCTTTCTTCATTTCCCACAATGTTTTCTACCTAATAAGACCAATAAATTAATGTAAAATCTCATTCAATTAAAATTGTTGTCTGCAACATCTTGGAATTTTGACAAGTCTAATAATTTGCTGTCTGGTAATGGGTTAGAGTACAGATTCATTATTATGAGATTTTATTTTATGGAAAATTTCTCTCTTTTCAACTTAAAATGTCTCTGAAGTTTTAAAGGCAATTTATCCAACATATACATGTACCTGTAATATCTGTTTCTGCTAGTGCTCTGACACTGCAAATGCTATTGTGGTAGTTATACCATCCTCTATGCAGAGATTCGCCGCTGTCATCTATTTAAGTGTACTTAAAACCATTTTTGGCCGAGAAATTCTTGTTTCATAATGCAGTATTTGATAGTCAAATAGGTCAGATATCATATGCAATCAGAACAAATTATGTTAGGCGTTAATGTAATTTAAATAGATTATAAATTATGTGTAATTTGCTTTAAGTATCAATATTTTTGCAATAGTATCATTTTTGTGAAGAAATATGAGGCATTCTACCTTACAGGCTCTAGCTCATAAAGTAGAGACAGAACAACAAAAGTTTATGAAGCAGCTCCGTTATGCATTCACACAGTGTGGGGAAGATTATAAATACATTCATGCTGAAGTCGAGAAATATGTAAACGTAAGTAGATAATTTGATGGCTCAGTGCAAAACGATTGTAACTGCCTATAAACATATAGGCAGTTACAACCGTTTCGCGCTAAGCCATCCATATGTGGAATTATGCCCTTACAAATATACATGTATGTAGATCATAATTTTTATGCCCCTGTATCGAAAGATTGGGGGCATATCGTGTCTCTGTCTGTCTTTCTGTCCGTCTGTTTGTTCAAAAACTCAACATTGGCATTTTCTCTAGAATTATTCAACAAACAAAGCTAAAATTTGGTAGGAAACATTTTAATAATATCTATTGGTTCCATGCAATATGACCTTCCTCAAGGTCATCTGTTAACCCTTTTGATGTTACAAACCCTTTACATGAAAACCAAACATTGTCATTTTCTCCAGAAAAATAGCCATTTTGGGGTCATTAGTGTTTCACAAAATTGAAACACATCTTGTTGTTTTTATATCCAGCCAAAAATTATTTAATCATTGATAATGTTCATATTTGGCTGAAGTTTAACCCTTTCCCAAACAACAAAAAATGGACTGTTCCAATTTGACAACTGTTGCGTACAACAAATTATGTGTTAATTCAAAGGGAATTTTCAATATTTTCTCAGACAGTTTCTACTATGAACATCAAAACAAGATTTTGTTTGGGAAATGTTTGATATATTATTTTAGGACAAATTGATGGCTAAAAGAAAGAGAGTGACAGAGTTACCACGGTTTTATTACCCAGGAAAGAGAATTGAGTTAACGGACTATGTAACGGACCAACAGCCCATGCTGACTTATGTCAAACCCTTGTTACAATTAGTGAGTATTTAACCCATTATCAAATGACAACATTTTAGGCTGTTCCGAATTGAAAAATCTTACATCTACGACATTTTCAAGAGAATGAAATTTAAGATTTTTTAGCCCTTTAGAGTAGAAAACATTGTGGGAAATGAAGAAATTGCTTGTCACAAGCAATTTCTTCATTTGCCATAATGTTTTCTAATGCTTTTATCTTGAGGGGCGTCAAAAAGCGTCTCTGCGTAGGAATGGGTTAACAGGGAAGAGAATTGAGTTAACCGACTATGTCACGGACCTACAGCCCATGTTGACTTATGTCAAACCCTTGTTACAATTAGTGAGTTTTAAACCTATTACCAAACAACAATATTTTAGGCTGTTCCAAATTGAAAAATCTTACATCTACGACATTTTCAAGAGAATGAAATTTAAGATTTTTTAGCCTTTTAGAGTAGAAAACGTTGTGGTAAATGAAGAAATTGCTTGTCACAAGCAATTTCTTCATTTTCCACAATGTTTTCTAATGCTTTTATCTTTAGGGGCGTCAAAAAGCGTCTCTGCGTAGGAATGGGTTAACAGGGAAGAGAATTGAGTTAACCGACTATGTCACGGACCTACAGCCCATGTTGACTTATGTCAAACCCTTGTTACAATTAGTGAGTTTTTAACCCATTACCAAATGACAACATTTTAGGCTCACTGGTGGTGAACCTTGGCCAAAGCCAGGGACGTTTTTTGCTACAACAAGGTATAGATATTTTGCGTTAAAATGTAAGTTTAAAGATTTTTTTTCTAATGACAATGAATTTGTTCTAAAAATAGACTGGGTTTACTGTTTTGTATTGACAAACCCTCGGTGTTGTTATAAAATCTTGTAACTACGGCTTCTATAAAGCCGTAGTTACAAGATTTTATAACAACACCGACGGAATACATTGTTTGCGAAAAAACGTCCCTTGCTTTGGCCAAGTTCACCACCAGTGAGGCTGTTCCAAATTGAAAAATCTTGCAGACGACATTTTAAAGTTAAAGTGATTTTACATTTTTGGTCTTACTGGGTAGAAAAAGTTGTGGGAAATGAAGAAATTGCTTGTCACAAGCAATTTCTTCATTTTCCACAATGTTTTATAATGCTTTTATCTTGAGGAGCTTCAAAAAGCGTCTCTGCGTAGGAATGGGTTAACAGGGAATAGAATTGAGTTAACCGACTATGTCACGGACCTACAGCCCATGTTGACTTAAATCAAAGTGGGTGGGGTAAGTCACCCACTATGCCAATAGATGGTAATCAATTTCTTATACAGTTTTACTAACAATTTATAACTTGAAAATTGCTGATGCAGTGAAATATATGTGTATTGCACCTTAAATACATGTTGTTGTTTATTCCATTGGATGCCATGTACAGGAGAAAAGGGGCATTAAACATGTTTATGAATTTTTAGGATTTTTGGATGGGCTAACTTTACGAAAAACCACAACAGGCTTTTGTTTCTTATTTTATTTGATTTATCTTTCTGGTGGTGAATGAAGATATATTATCGTAATTTGTAATATGAAAATTTTCAAAATGCCTTTTGTATTTTCTGGATTACTCACCCTTGATTTCTTGATAAAAATGCCAAAAATTATAAGAAGTACTATTTTGTTTCTAAACCAAACATTTCTGTATAAATCACCATAAAATACCACCAGAAAAACGATATGAGCCTTATGAACACAAAAACATCAGATAAAGAGGTTGCAATTGTTATCTTAGCAGAGTGGGTGGGGTAATATACTCCAAAATTAGGCGTGAAGCAGACAAAAAATTTTCAGTCAGAATTGCTTGTATAGCATCTTAAATGGACGGTAGCGTTGTTTTTAGCTGATCTGAGCACAAAATGCTTAAGTTGTGCTGTTTAAATCGCTTTTTGTTCGTTGTCTGTCTGTCTATCTGCCCATCTGTCTGTTCTTGATTTGGTTTTTACACTTTAGCATCCGCAAATATAAGCCAATCTTGACCAAACTTTATCAAAACAAGTATGGCCATAAGTTCTCTTAGGAGTTTGAATATGGACTGGATCGAAATAAAATCTCCAGAGTTGTCTGCCCTTGCACGTCAAAATTAGCTAGTTTTGACATTGTTTCCACTCTAGCATGTACATTTATCGACCAATCAAAATGAAAATTAGAAACAAGGGTGGTTACTATATGAGCTATAATGAATCTGAATTGCTGTCTGATCGAATCTGAAAATCGCGAGTTATGTGCCCTTAAATTCGAAAAAATTGCTGTTTTGAACTTTTTTACTATAACAAACACAAATACGGACCAATCAAGACAAACCTTTGACACAATGTTGGTCACTTAAAGACCATGAAGGAGTTCAAATTTCAGCACAATCGGACAACAATTTGCGGAGTTGCCTGTTCTTGAATTTGACAAAATTGCCGTTTTCGACTTTGTTTTATCCTTAAAAACCACAAATATAGGCCAATCAAAATGAAATTTTGACACTGTGTTTGTGACTAAAAGAACTTGGAGAAGTGTGAATTTCAACACAATTAGGGTAAGACTTGCTAAGTAACCCGCCCTTGTACAAGACAAAATTAGAGTGAAAGCAAAGTCGAAAATGGTTATTTTCTGATCCGATCAGACTGTAAATCGATGTCATTTGAGCACATATGGTACCCAATATTGTGACTAATTTTCATCTTGATTGGACAATAAATGTAGAGGCTATTGTAGAAACAATGTCAAAACTAGCTATTTTTGACCTGCAAATGCAGACAACTCTGCACCTTTTTGTTTGATCCGGCCCATAATCAAACTTCTAAGATAACTTATGACTATACTTGTTTTGATAAAGTTTGGTCAAGATTGGCTTATATTTAAGGATGCTAGAGTGTAAAGACCAAATTAAAAACAGACATATGCGCAGATAGACAGACAGACAATAAACAAAAAGTGATTGAAATATCCCAACTTGAACATTTTGTGCTCAGATGAGCCAATAACAACGTTAATACGCATTTAGGATGCTATACAAGCAATTCTAACTATGAAAAATTCTTGTCTGTTTCAGGCGTAATTTTGGAGTAGGGGAGACCGGGGCTATTTCGGCCCCGGGGCAAGTTCGGCTAGTGGCTGTTTTGAGCCTGTCGACAGAGATAGAGAGCTCTGACCCGGATTTTAATGTCACTCATGACGAAAGCTTTTCACAGAAGGTTTTAGGTAGAATTTAATACAAAAACATATAATTTAGAACACGATTCTGATTTTTAGACACTTTCAGTATTTTTTCCACATTTATGTACGTTTTAATTTATAGTAATATGCGCCAGGATTCAGATTTCATTTTTAGCTCCACTGGCCGAAGGCCAGCGAGCTATTGTCATGGCGGTGTGTCCGTCGTGCGTGCGTCCGTGCGTCCGTGCGTCCGTTAACTTTTTCTTTAAAAATCTTCTCCTCTCAAACCAGTGGGCCAATTTTGACCAAACTTTGCAGGAATGTTCCTTGGGTGACCCTTTACTTAAATTGTTCAAAGAATTTTGATTGGTCCATAAATGTGGGCGTGGCAGGGCGGGGCTTATCAGACTTAGAGAAATCACAAAATAATTCTTTAAAAATCAACCATTTGGCCAACTTTGACCAAACTTGGCAGAAATGTACCTTGGGTGACTCTTTACTTAACTTGTCAGTGAAATTTTGATTGGCCTATAAATGTGGGCGTGGCAGGGCGGAGCTTATCAAATTTTGAGAAATCACAAAATAATTCTTTGAAAATCTTCTCCTCTCAAACCAGTTGGTCAATTTTGACCAAACTTTGAAGGAATGTTCCTTAGGTGACCCTATACTAAAATTGTTTAAAGAACTTTGATTGGTCCATAAATGTGGGCGTGGCAGGGCGGGGCTTATCAGACTTAGAGAAATCACAAAATAATTCTTTAAAAATCAACCATTCGGCCAATTTTGACCAAACTTGGCAGAAATGTACATCGGGTGACCCTTTACTTAGATTGTTCAAAGAATTTTGATTGGTCCATAAATGTGGGCGTGGCAGGGAGGGGCTTATCAGACTTAGAGAAATCACAAAATAATTCTTTAAAAATCAACCATTTGGCCAACTTTGACCAAACTTGGCAGAAATGTACCTTGGGTGACTCTTTACTTAACTTGTCAGCGAAATTTTGATTGGTCTATAAATGTGGGTGTGGCAGGGCGGGGCTTATCAAATTTCGAGAAATCACAAAATAATTCTTTGAAAATCTTCTCCTCTCAAACCAGTTGGTCAATTTTGACCAAACTTTGAAGGAATGTTCCTTAGGTGACCCTATACTTAAATTGTTTAAAGAACTTTGATTGCTCCATAAATGTGGGCGTGGCCAGGCTGGGCTTATCAGACTTAGAGAAATCACAAAATAATTCTTTAAAAATCTACCATTCGGCCAATTTTGACCAAAATTGGCAGAAATGTACATCGGGTGAGTCTTTACTTAACTTGTTCGTGAAATTTTTATTAGTCCATAAATTTGAGTGTGGCAGGGCCGGGCTTATCTGACTTAGAAAAATCACAAAATAATTGTTAAATTCTTTAAAAATCAACGATTGGGCCAATTTCAATTAAACTTGGTAGAAATGCACCTTAAGTGACCCTATACTTAACTTGTTCATGAAATTTTGATTGGTCCATAAATGTGGGCATTGCAGGGCGTGGCTTATCAGAATGGGAGAAATCACGAGAAATTCTTAAAATCAACCATACTTTGTTACTTTCGACCATACTTTGTTATTCAATAATACTTTGTTAGTAAAATTTTAATTGGTCTATAAATTTGGGTGCGGCAGGGTAGGGCTTATCAGAATATGACAAACCATGAAAAAGTTCTTTAATTAAACATAAATCTTTATTAGGTCAAATCTTAGAAAAACCTTGTATGCCCTTCAGAGGTCATATTTTCTGCCCAGTCAATCTGAAAAGAGGTCAGAGTGATTGTTTTGATGAAATCATTGAAGGATTGAAATTGGGTCACTGGGGTTGAAAACTAGGTCAAGCGGTCAAATGTTAGAAAAAAACTGTTTTTTGTCCAAAAATGGGTGCATGGCAGGATGGGGCTTATCAGAAATCATTAGAAAATTTTTCATTGATTGCCGCTTCTGTAATCACTGGACATATTATGAGTGTACTTTGCCAGAATGTTCCTTAGGTGACTTTTTGCAATTTTTTTATTTTTACTTTGAATTTTCAAAACATCTCCAAGACCATTTTTTATTTGAGACACCCTTCTTAGAACTTTTGTGTTGAATTTTAGTCACATGAAAATCAATTCAACGTTCATTAACCCTTTCCCTAACAAGACCATGTTTTCATGTCTCTGAAGGAATTTAGTGTCAGAAAACTTTGAAAGAAAAAACAAAATGCTGATTATTAGCACTTGCTCCTTTTCCTTCAGTATTTTCTGTTCTGTAATGTTCACAAATTCCATATAGTTTTGTAACCCAATTCATCACCTGCAGTAGCTGTCAAATCTTGACAGTCTGAATTTTTATCGTTTGAGAAAAGAGAAAATGCACTAAACAGTGGATTCTTTTTAACTGCAATGTCTATTTGTCAAGATAATTATTGCAATTAACAGAAAAAAGCTAAAAAGGGAGTATATTGTTCTCAAAATTTTAAGTTTTTGCAGACAGGAAATTGCTAATTTGCAATGAATGTCTTATAACAGGATTATATAATTATTAAGAGTCCACTGTTTAACCCATTACCACACAGTGACGCCTTTCAACACCCTGCAAGATAAAGGCTTTTGAAAACATTGTGGAAAATGAAGAAATTGCTTGTGATAAGCAATTTTTAGCTCCACTGGCCGAAGGCCAGCGAGCTATTGTCATGGCGTTGTGTCCGTCGTGCGTGCGTGCGTCCGTCCGTCCGTGCGTCCGTCCGTCCGTCCGTTAACTTTTTCTTTAAAAATCTTCTTCTCAGAAACTACTGGACCAATTTTAATTAAATTTCACAGAAATGTTCCTTGCATAGCCCTCTTTCAAATTCCTTCAAAGAATTCAATTCCATTGAAAACTCTGGTTGCTATGGTAACAAATACGAATTTTTAGAAAAAACTTAAAAAATCTTCTTCTCCCAAACAACTTATCAGATTTCTTTGAAATTTGACAGGCATGTTCCTTTGGTGACCCTTTTTCAGATTCCTTGAAGAAATTTTGATAATTCGAAAAACATGGCCGCTGTGGGCGGGGCTTATTTTCCATATATGGCGCATAGTGTAATTTTAAAAAATCTTCTTCTCAAAAACTACTGGACCAATTTTAATTAAATTTCACAGAAATGTTCCTTGCATAGCCCTCTTTCAAATTCCTTCAAAGAATTCAATTCCATTGAAAACTCTGGTTGCTATGGTAACAAATACGAATTTTTAGAAAAAACTTAAAAAATCTTCTTCTCCCAAACAACTTATCAGATTTCTTTGAAATTTGACAGGCATGTTCCTTTGGTGACCCTTTTTCAGATTCCTTGAAGAAATTTTGATAATTCGAAAAACATGGCCACTGTGGGCGGGGCTTATTTTCCATTATTCGGCCAGTGAGCTATTGTCATGGCGTTGTGTCCGTCGTGCGTGCGTGCGTCCGTCCGTCCGTGCGTTCAACTTTTAGCTCACGTGAAGACAAAGTACTCAAGGTGAGCTATTGTAATCGGTGAATGTCCGTTGTCCGTCTGTCTGTTGTCTATCGTCCAACAATTGCTTTAAAAGTCTTTTCCTAAATCACAAGGCCAAACGACCTGAAACTTTGCAGGGATCTTCTTTGGGTTAAGCTCTACCAAAGTTTTAAAAGGAATTTTATTCCTTTTGAAAACACAGGAAAAGGGGCCTTATTTACATTTTCACTGTTTCACTCTAGTGGCCACAAATTTGGCTCAATCCTATTGAAACTTGGTCATAATTAAACTGGTCAAAATAATTGTTTAAGCATACAGAGATCTTAATGACATTTCCAATGTTTATATACTGAAGGCCACAAATTCAGCTCAATCTGAAAAAACAACTGGTCAAAATAATTGTTTCAGCATACAGAATGAACCTTTTTGAACATGGAAAGGTTTTGTGTTAAAACATGGGAAAAGGGGTCTTTATGACATTTTCTTACACTGAATTTGATTGAGTCAAAGTGTTTGTCACTTAAAAAGAGAAGCTTGTCTTGAATTGGGCAGATCTAGACTAAGAAAGGGGGTCTTAATGATTTTTAGCTCCACTGGCCGAAGGCCAGCGGGCTATTGTCATGGCGTTGTGTCCGTCGTGCGTGCGTGCGTCCGTCCGTCCGTGCGTCCGTCCGTCCGTTAACTTTTTCTTTAAACATCTTCTCCTCTTATACCAGTGGGACAATTTTGACCAAACTTGGCAGGAATGTTGCATGGGTGACCCTTTTCAAAACTTGTTCGCGAATTTTTGATTCGTCAAAAAATATGGGCGTGGCAGGGCGGGGCTTATCAGACTTAGAGAAATCATAAGAAAATTCTTTAAAAATCAACCATTGGGCCAATTTGAACCAAACCTGGCAGGAATGTGCCTTGAGTCATTCTGTTCAAAATTTGTTCACAAATTTTTACATTTGTCAAAAAATGTGGCCGTGGCGGGGAGAAAGGGGCTTATCAGACTTAAAGAAATCATAAGAAAATTCTTTAAAAATCAACCATTGGGCCAATTTGAACCAAACCTGGCAGGAATGTGCCTTGAGTCATTCTGTTCAAAATTTGTTCACAAATTTTTACATTTGTCAAAAAATGTGGCCGTGGCGGGGAGAAAGGGGCTTATCAGACTTAAAGAAATCATAAGAAAATTCTGTAAAAATCAACCATCGGGCCAATTTGAACCAAACCTGGCAGGAATGTGCCTTGAGTCATTCTTTTCAAAATTTGTTCACAAATTTTTGCATTTGTCAAAAAATGTGGCCGTGGCATGGAGAAAGGGACTTATCAGACTTAAAGAAATCATAAGAAAATTCTTTAAAAATCAACCATTGGGCCAATTTGAACCAAAGCTGGCAGGAATGTGCCTTGAGTCATTCTTTTCAAAATTTGTTCACAAATTTTTACATTTGTCAAAAAATGTGGCCGTGGCGGGGAGAAAGGGGCTTATCAGACTTAAAGAAATCATAAGAAAATTCTTTAAAAATCAACCATTGGGCCAATTTGAACCAGACTTTGCAGGAATGTTCTTTGAGTCTCTCTTTTCAAAATTTATTCACATTTTTTTACATTTGTCAAAAAATGTGGCTGTGGCAGGGAGAAAGGGGTATATCAGACTTAAAGAAATCATAAGAAAATTCTTTAAAAATCAACCATAAGGCCAATTTGAACCAGACTTTGCAAGAATGTTCTTTGAGTCTCTCTTCAAAATTTATTCACAAATATCAAGATTTGGCTGCCGCTGTGTAAGGCTTACAAGAAATCATGGGATAATTCTTCAACTTTAACCAGTGGAGCGATTCAGGCCCTCCTGGGCCTCTTGTTGTATATTTATGAAGACAATTAAGTCCTTTTTCATATTAAAACTAAAGATGAAGTGTTCATGTTATCTAAAAGAAGATATGGTGTGGTGTTGACACCAGGTCTGTCTGGGGCTAGTTCGGCCTTTGGGGTTGGGGCAAGTTGGGCCACCACCAAACTTGCCCATGAATAAAAAGAATAATCGCTGTTAGAATTGCCATTTCCTGACGACTCCGAATATATCAACTGTTCAGACCTAGCACTAACAGAAATTTAAAAAATGGACAAATTCAAAATCACAGGCCGAACTTGCCCCAGCCTCTACTTGTTATCCCGAATGTCCCCTTACTCACGATGATTTGACTGTTATAACAATGCCTTTTCAATTTATACCTTCATTTGGAAGTCGTATACAGATTCTTTTAAATTGAAACAGTCTAAAAATGTAATATAAGGATTTATAGGTCTGTGCATACCTTGCCCGAAGGGTGGGCCAAACTTGCCCCATGTATGGGGCAAGTTCGGCCACCACGATCAAAACTCTAAAATTTGAAATTCTCTTTATTGAAAAGAAAAATATAAAACGGACAGACGCAGTTTGAAAGGCTTTCGCTTGTCGAACTTAAATATATAAATCACGCCCAAATAACTTTCATATAATTCAAAATATGAGCAATCGAAATTAGGGGGCCGAAATAGCCCCGGTCTCCCCTATATTACCCCACCCACTCTGTTAAGATAACAATTGCAACCTCTTTATCTGGTGTTTTTGTGTACACAAGGCTCATATCATCCTCATATTGGTATTTTATGGTGATTTATACAGAAATGTTTGGTTTAGAAACGAAATAGTAATTCTTACATTTTTGCATTTTTATCAAGAAATCAAAGGCAAGTAATCCAAAAATTAAAAAAGCTATTTTAAAAATGTTCATATTACAAATTACGGTAATATATCTTCATTCACCACCAGAAAGATAAATCAAATGAAATGAGAAATAAAAGCCTGTTGTGGTTTTTCGTAAAGTTAATCCATCCAAAAATCCTAAAAAATCATGAACATGTTTAATGCCCCTTTTCTCCTGTACATGGCATCCAATGGAATAAACAACAACATGTATTCAAGGTGCAATACACATAAATTTCACTGCATCAGCAATTTTCAAGTTATAAATTGTTAGTAAAACTGTAAAAGAAATTGATTACCATCTATTGGCATAGTGGGTGACTTACCCCACCCACTTTGATTTAATATATCTTCCAAACCAAGCCTCCGTTCAAGTTGATACTTTGCCTACATAAGGTCAATATATTAGTGGTCATGTGTGGCGAAAATAAAGAAAATCGGGTTGGGTCACGAAAAGGGCCTTATTGACACTCATCCTTTACCATTGTTTATGTTATTTGTCCAATGACATCATCGACGTCATCTTTTCGAAAAAGACAATGTCTCTTTCTCCCATTCTGTACTTATGAAATGATTTTTAAGTCGCTGAGCGCTCGCGCTGCGACTTATTGGTGCCGTACGAGTTTTTCTGGACAGGTCAAATAAGGTCAAAGACGGACCTCTTAACTTCTTCTGTATTTCTGTTTTGAGACAAAGTAGATCTCTGATTTCTTGTCCACACTTTGATTTAATATTGAAATTCGACTTTCTACAATTTCTAAACTGACATGCCAAATAATCATTGTTGAACGAGGAAATTATACGTTTTATGTAGAACTACTTTTTTGGCGGAGAAAATTTATCGCGCGCAATAATTCCGTTTTCTGAGGTATATTGGTCTAAGGGAAATAACCAGGTTTAAATTAGACAGTTTTCATGAAAGAGTTACTTCCCTTAGATAGTCAATATTCCATACTGTATATCTTCGGCTATAAGTCAAGGAAAAAAACTATTCAGAATGTGGGGGAAATAGACATCGACTTTATGATTCGGCGACAATAAACATACGACAACGACGGAATACTCATTTGCTCGATTCTTTTTATAATAATAAATTCCATTTTAACAAGGTGTCTTGCTTGATATGCATCGTTCTGCCATTTCAAGCGTGTAATCTCGCAATCAATATGCCCTAAATTAACACACGACATAATTGTACACAACAAGCAGTCGTCACTTTTCTTCGAAAACCTCGTAACTGTATATTGTTTTAATCTGCAATTACTTGGTGATGACAATAGTTTAAAAAATCGTGTGATCAAATTTGCCGAAAATTCGAAAAACTGTGCGGCTGAGAGTGATTTCGGCATCAGTGGAAAGCTAGTGAGAGACTGGCGAAAAAACAAGACAAAGATCTGTGATTGTCCAAAATCGCAGAAATGGAGGGTTATTCGGATCAGTCCCTATGAGCCACAGGAAAATGATCTGAATGATTGGATTTTGGAGTTACGGGCAAGTGGCTATGTTGTAAGTAGGATCGGGATTCGCGTCAAGGCCCTTCAACTCGACAAGGACCAAAATACAAAATCCAGGGCGAGTTCAAAGCTTCTTCTGGGTAGTGTTGCAGGTTCATGAATATTTTAGTCAATACCGGGAAGACCAGAAAAAAAAATTTTTATTACACACCTGGCCAGCTTATCAATGGGAAAACCTACGGGACCACATCAAAGAAACGAGACTTAACTACTCGGCTGGTTCCGTGATGTTGACAATCCCGAAATATGCAAGATGTGCATATCCGACGATTACTTTAAACAAAGGGTTTTACGTCGCCGGATTTACGGAAATGAAATTGTTGATTTGCAGGGTTGAATCTCGCGACCGGTAGGCGATCATAGACGGCACAAAAGCAGCTTTGCAAGTCACGGGCATTTTGTATGATACGGTTCCCCCGAAAGATCGCAGCTAAAACCTTACCTTCGTTTCAGATCAGAATAAATATTTCAGCCCACACGTTTTGATTTTTGTGTATGTATGGATCATCATTAGCCCCAAAGTGTAATTCATGGATATTTACATTCATGTTCAATTTTCGTCATTTTGTTTACCCCAAAACAGAAATATTTTTTAGACTGCTCCATTTTGAAAGCTGTTGCATGCATACGACATAACTTCTTAAAAAAGATTGAATTACATCATGGAAAGTATCTCGGGTGAACGGAGAAATGGCTAGTTATCGACAATTTCTTCTTTTCAATGTTTTCCAATCTTTTTGTTCCCATGATTGTCGTCGGAATCAAGTCTTGTTTGTGAAAGGATTTAAGAGAGAGGTTATATAGACGAACGTCGGCAAGAATTACTCTCCAAAGCCGATGTCTATTGATTAGATCATCAAAATACATTACTAATTACATATCATTTCATAAGAGGTAATGTACTGTACTTTGTTTTAAGAGAGTAGCAAGTATAAGCACGAGTCATGTAGATCTACATCTGCAAGAAATTTCCTTTTCACTAAATACACTGAAATAGTCTACCCTTTGAATTTCGTTCTTCTTTTGAAAACTCTTTATGAAGTTAAACTGTCTCTTAAATCTATCTACTCTAAAATTTAAAAATGTAGAGGTCAACACTCTAATAAATATTCACTAAAATGTGACCGATTAAGGGAGAGACTCGGGGTAAAGCTTCTTTTCTGACGATTGCCCTTTAAGTTCTAGATCTTTTATGAAGCAATGCTTGTAAAATTTATAGGCCTACAGATTGGTTGAAAAAGAGAATTGTCCCCGCCCATTCATTGACACTGGGGCGCCGTGGTCTAATGGTAAGACGCGGGCTTTGGGATCGAGGGATCCTGGGTTCAAATCCCGCCAGCGCCACGGGAATTTTTCTGAGCAAAAAACTTACCCCACGTTGCTCCTCTTCACCCAGGTGTATAAATGGGTACACGGGAGAGTTGAAAGCCAAAAGAGCTGTGGCTGCCGAAGGCGCCGTTGTTAACAGCCGACTTGAGACTCGGTGATCGTGGGTTAAAGTGTAAAGTCGGTTGAACACGAAAGTGAAAATAGACTTTAACTAGAAACTTTTTTTTTTGACTTACTAGTTGATTGACATGCTTCTCAGATGAATAAGCATGTGATACAGTCGGATCCATTTTGTTAAAAAAAGCAATATGACGTCTTGATGACGTAGCGTCTACTCAATCTGGGCTGGAATAGTGACTTCAAAAACACCGCCAACACCTGCTCAGTTATTTCGGAAACTGTTTCAAAATATGTTAGTTGGATTATTACCGGTGAATTTTTGGTTTGGATAGTAGACTAACAGGTATCATTTTCTTCGTATCATCATGACATTATCGCTTGCCGACCAAAAACAAAATAACCTTCTAAACCTAGATGTATAATTTTCTACTTTACATCATAAAATCTGCATGAATTACCATTTAAATTAATTTGTCGAGCGTCCGTCGATTCAGTCGACGTTTCTGCGATTAAATTTCTTATCATTAATCACCGAATAATCAACGTGAAATAAAATAGTTTTTGTGAAGAGAGGGGAAGTTAATTCGTGAATAAACCATTATTGGAGGCTCAAATTATCGATTAATCACGACTTTAGGCTTGCCGCAATAAACAGTTCTAGAGATTATTCATTTATTATTCATTTTCTTGTATACGTTTTTAAATGCCAACATATTTTATCAGAAGTAAATCCGATAAGAACATAGTCCATGTCAAAATTTTGGTATAAAAGTAGATCTATCAACAAGAATTGTTTTGATATTTTTTCTTCCAACAGAAATTCCATGTCTCAGTAGAATAAAATAGGTGGGTAGTCTAGTCCGCTTCAAAATTAAATTAAACTTTATTTGAAAGTGATTTCGACATAAAACTAAGATGGATTGACAGAAAAATGGTTTAACCTGTTGTCAGGTAACATTCTCACTACATTCAACAGCTTTATTTTGAAGTTTGACTTTGCTAAACTTGCTGGAATGAATCATTCCAGTACCTGCTCCATTGCAACAAATAGGAAGGAATTTTATCCGAAACCCAGATCAATATTCAAAATGGTATTGGTTACATTATTGCAACTACCGTGAAATATGTGCATATTTTGAAATTTGCCATGTCATACCACGGGCGGATCGAGAGGGGGTCGGTGGGGGGTGTGTTTTGGACCTCCCTCCTGGAATTATCCGAAAATTATTTTTAAGCTGTATAACTTTAATGTAACGTTACACATTTTACACATTTTATGCCATCATTTAGGCTCGGAAAAAAATCCTTGAGCCACCATTGCATACTAGAACGTATAAGTTCTTGTTTCGAAATTGAAAAAAAATGATGTAAAAAAGTGCATCATATTGAGTTATAATTTTAAACTGAGTGATAAATGATTTGGAAAACTTGCATCAAAAGATGGTAGAATTTATAGTGTCACGAACGCCTTCCTGAGGGTTGAAAACGCTATTTCTCAAGAGCTCCCGGGTGGCTCTGGCCCCGTGGACCCCTGGCCAGGGCATTTCCATAGACCCATCGGGGGCCCTGTGGTCCATGGCCCCCCAGCTGTAAAATTCAGTATTTTGAAAGTATCTAACTTTCACCCAGGGAGGACAAGTTTGATTTTGAGGGGTTTTAGTTAAGTGAGGAATGTGTTATGAAGTATAAATCTATTTTATTCAATGAATTTCTGAGACATCTTCTGAAATTGGGAAATCTGAATAGAACAAAATGGGTAAATATTTCATTTAAAACATCGTTCTTACCCAGAATTTAGTTTAGTATCAATTCCAGTCAATTTACGGGACATGCAGCCAAAACATCACAATCTACAGATTAAAGGGGGACCTGCTAGGCTGTCGAAAATGCAAATGGCACAAAAATTACAAACCAGATATAAACGTATGAAATTACAAACCTGAAGGGGTCCATTGTTAGCACTCATTGAGCTTTATCAAGTATAAAAATCCAAGTCAATGAATAACGTGCAGATCCGCATTTTATTGTCCTTGGTTTTTGTTTTGTAACGGTTACACATGCCCAACCTTCAAAAAGCAATTACGTCAGAGGTACGTCATCTGTGCTCAGCGAGATTCAACACACCGTACAACCGGCTGCATCGTCAACGAAGACAGATTCGGCATCTGATGTCAGGTGCATGGTAGGTCAAATTAATTTACTTTTATGAATAAACGAAAGGATCTTTGGTATTCTATAGTTGATAAATACGTGTATAAATGTTCAGTGCTAACTGCTTCTACAAAATAAACCTTTCCACGCATCCCTCGCAAATAAGGTCACAGTCATCGACGCAGCCGGTTGTACAGTGTGTTAATACTGCTGGGGATGTGTCTCGTTGACCTTGACCTTGTCTCGTTTCGAAGTAAAAATAGAATCTGTAAACACGCTTGTAAAGGATTGATCTATAACAAAGGAAAGATGGATATTCGCCGTGATTGAGGTTTTTATGCATTGCAAATTGTTTTTCCATGTACAAATATGAGTTCCCGAATAGTTCAGAAGCATAAAAACGTAGCATGGGCCCCTTTCAGAAATCTGTAGTTACGATGTTTTTACTCCCAATCACTAAACACCCCAAAATTACCTACAAATTGGACCAATCTAACATTTTGAAAATAGATCTAGCTTCCACTGCTTTTCATATGTAGCATTCATTTTAACGATATAATTATCTATGGATTTGCTGTAGCCTATGGTATTATGAATTTGTATATATAGATATGGATGAAAAATAAAGCTGTGTTTCTCTGTAAATATTCTATAACTTGTTTTGTCTTTCATTTTATTATTGTTTTTTTTTTTTTTTTTTTTCAATTTGTTTCTAAAGAATGTGATCTAATCACGAGTTCGGTCATCGTTTATAAACTTTATCGTCATTTTGACAAGATATATTTTGCGTACTTAAAATGGAGATCTAGGTCTTGTTTACATTGCATAAAACTTCATAGGTAAGAATTGATACTCTGTCAATCATATTTTTGGGTTTTTGCCCTTTGTTGATTTTCATATTTAATTGTTTGTCAAGAGCATTACTAAAAATTATGCGAGGTAGATTCGTGCAACTTCATAGGTGGATGGTGTCATTATGTAGAAGTGTATTGTACAAAAATATAACTCTGCTGATAATGTTCGTGGAGTTATTGCCAATTTTCCCTTTTCATTCTTGATGTAAATTAATACTACAATTGCACTACTTCAATTGTTAAAGGTTTACCCTTGTGGGGGCATACATACATTTCATTCAATACTTCAAAGCATTCTCTGATAGGATCATGAAAAGCAAATCTTGTTTTACAAATAATTCTGTTGTAGCGACTTTCAGGCCCTTCAGGGCTTTGATTGTTTCTTTGTATCCTATGACTGTAAGACATAAGGAAGGTCTTACTACTTTTAAGATTAACGACAAAATTTTGAGTTGGAAATGAAAAGAAAAGTTATCGGTATTCCTTCTTCTAGTTCTTTCTTATTCATAATTTACCAGAAATGTCTTCCATTGCATCAGTGATGTTGTGAAAAGTTTGGATTTTTAAAGAAAAAAACTTTAAATTACACCCTTTTACGACACCACTTGAACAGGTCTCTTGTGCATGAATAGGAATGATATTTTCAATACTTTTTCACAAAATGTAATTGCCCTGCGCAAATGATTGTCTCTGCAAAAACGACCCCCTTTAAAGCATCATTTGCACCATCATCCAAATTTTCAGTGAAACAAAATCTTTCCTTATTTCGATCTCTAGTTTTTGTAATTATTTTCACCCCTTTAAAATTCAATGATGTTAAGAACTTTCACTGCATATATTTAAGCCAGAATGGCCATGGAAGACAAAAGTAAAAGGATCAATTTGATCATCTTAGCATGTAAAGAGAACGTTTGTCAAATGAAAAAGATGACATCGTTGACGTCACATGGCAAAAAGTTAAAAAATGACACATTTTTAAAACGGTATGTGGAATAAAATTTCAGAGTAAATGTAGATGTTCTAAATATCAAACAAAACTTTATCATGTCCCCTTCATATCTATGTCACTGATCTTACTCAGTGATAACTTTTGTGAATTCTATAGATGTTTAGAATGGGGACATTATATTTTGGGACACCCTGTATTTGAATGTTGTCGGACTTGATATCTAGACATCAGTTTAGCCTTACCCACGAGAGAGAATTGAGTTAATGAACTAAAGGACAGATCAAAAAATTTCATGAAAAGTATGAAATTGGAACATTACTTTAAGCAAAGCTTTGAGGGAAAAGGAGAAAATGCTGGCCATCAGTATTTTCTTTTTTTCCGTCAATATTTACTAAAACATTCTCTGAGATGTCAAAATTAGGTCTTGATTGTGAAAGGGTTAATTGAATCATATCTAATCTTAACTCTTTCATTACATTTTTCCTTGCATTTTCCATCTTTATAACATTGTTTTGATATCAAAAGTAAAACTTCTGTTGTAAAAATGCATATGCTAATATACATAACATCATTTATAAAGCAATGATAATAAATCAACAGACAAAAGAAGAAAATACTGATTGTGATGTTCTTGTGATTTTCTTCCTTTACTGCAGTGCTTTCCTAAACATTTTCTTTGGGGTGGTCGAAACCTTGACTTTATATGGCTATGTGTTATCCTTAGATGTATTTCATTCGCAGGGTACTGTTCCATGGATGGTTTTGCCCCAAATAGTGTCGGGGTTACCCCAGCCCTGTGTACCGACATGCTGTAAAAAAGTGGAGAAAGTCTATCCTAATGTGAGAAATGTTGTCAAGGGACAATGTGTCTGGGACCATGAGGTAAGGATTCACATGTTTCACATTTTCCATGTTTCACATTTTATTCATTTGTAAGTAAGTCTACCTTAATGTGAGAAATGTTGTCAAGGGCCAATGTTTCTTAGATCATGAGGTAAGGATTCACATTTTTCACATTTTCAGTGTTTCACATTTTTCATGTTTCACAATTAATTCATTTGTAAGTACAGTTGTCGCCACATCGTATGGCACGTGTTTATGTTTTCTTTAACGTTCAATTACATTTGAACAAAACATAAACATTGTGCCATACGATGTGGCGACAACTATAGGTCTACCTTAATGTCGGAAATGTTGTCAAGGGCCAATGTGTCTGAGATCATGAGGTAATGATTCACATGTTTCACATTTTTCAAGTTTCACATTTTATTCATTTGTAAGTAGGTCTACCTTAAGGTAAAAAGGGCCTAATTAGCACCAAAGAGCCGGCGGCGAAATTTGAAAAGTGCTAGTAATTCCTAAAGTGTGTTACATTTCTATTCCAAATATAAACATAAGCATTTTGTACGGTTTAGAATTTTGAATTTATGCATATTTATGGAAATATTAGACAAAAATGTTCCAAATTACCTCCCTTTTATATGAATATAGAGTAAAATAATATTTGTAAATTACTTTCTCCTTGAAGCATTATCTTGAAATCCGACACGGTGAATCAACTTATGTGAAGTGTATTTACAAGTGTGTGTAATTTGATGCATTTCGTATGGCTAGAAAGTGGTGTTATTAATTAGGCACTTCATACCTTAATGTCGGAAATGTTGTCAAGGGCCAATGTGTCTGAGATCATGAGGTAATGATTCACATGTTTCACATTTTCCATGTTTCATATTTTTCCTGTGTTTCATATTTCACATTTTGTTTGTTTCACATTTTGTTTATTCATAATAAAGTAGAAATCTTGTCAAGGGTCAGTGTGTTTGGGATCATGACATGTTTCAAATTTTCTGTGTTTCACATTTTCAGTGTTTCACATTTTCATACCACAGTATCAAAAGATAGGGGCATATTGTTTTACTGTTGTCTGTCTATCTACCTGTCAGACCAATTCTTAACATTGGCTATTTCGGGGCCATTTGTGTTTCACAAACACATCTTGTTTATGTTTCGAATTTCCATGTGTTTTGCAATTTCTGATCAGCGCCATTTTTTTCGATACACGGATAGTACAATCCCTCTACTTCCTAAATACAAACTTTCAGGCCTGTAGCTTTATTCTGGTGCTGCAAAGCTCCGTTTGACCTAGTCAAAAACCACATTGTTGGTTTTCCAACAAGGCGGCTCATTTGTTTATTTTGGCTGTTCCAGGTTTGTAGTCAAGATGTTAACGCAGAACAACTGGCAGTACCAAATAGATGTAACTTTGTTATGTCATCTTCTGTTATTAAACATCAGGGCCCAGTGGTATAAACATTGGTTGGCGCTAACAAAAAATCGTTAAATACCTGTTTTGATTAAAATTATCAGAGTTGTTATAGGGCAATCCAACCAACATCAGTATTTAACCACATGGTTAACGCTAACCAAAGTTTATGATTGGGCCCTGGTTGATAATCAGGGATTCACATCTAAACTGTAGAATATACCTATAGTTGTAAAGGACTATAATTTGGTGAAAAAGTGAATTAGAAAAAATTTCAAACATTTCAAATCGTTAGGATGAGAATTGTGATTTATGTATTTTGGCCGTTCCAGGTTTGTAGTCAAGATGTGAATGCAGAACAACTAGCAGTACCAAATAGATGTAACTTTGTCATGTCATCTTCTGTTATCAAACATTTGGTGGATAATCAGGGATTTACATCTAAACTGTGGAATATACCCATAGTTGTGAAGGAATACAATATAAAAGGTAACAATTCATTCAATATTAATCCATTCCCAAAAATTAGAATTTTAGACTGCTCTAGTTTGAAAGCTGTTGCAGGCTGCAATATGGGTGCAAATAACTTTGGAATTTGTGTACCCAATAGTATAGTACATCAGTCTTTATAGTAAAACAAACGGGAGTGGATGATTTTTACGTGTATTTACTATGTAAAAATTGGCCACTCCGGTTTGTCCCACTATAGTCAAAAATTCATTACTCTGACCTTTAATTTACTGAAATTTTAAAACTTTCTGTGCTTAAAATTTTCTTTGCTATCCAGCACATGATAGTCACGCTTTGCTATTTATTCTCTTACAGCTTTTGTTTACAGTCTAATTTTAACTTTCAGAAGGAGACAAGATAATCACACACAAGGTTGTATATCTGGACAAGCCTTTAGTCAAACCTAACCAAATCTGTGTTAGAGACAAACATAAACTTTATCAGAAGTATGCACTCCGATCTGTCGCCATTAGAGAAAACCACAAACCACATGTGTTCTGTAGCACAAGACCAAGTTCAGAGGTCGCTAAATATGTAACTCTCGAGGACGTTTACAGAGAAATGGAAGAGTTTGATAACAGAATCATGTCAGACGTGCCCAGTCGGGTAAATTATGATCTTGATAGTCCAGATGAATGTAATTTTGAAGAAAAAGAAACAAAAAATGAAAAGAGAAAAGACAGACGAAGAGCAAGGAAAAGGGGTTCGTTAGATGTCATGGACGCAGTGCCTGCCAAAAAGGGGGTGGGGCTGTTTGACCTTGAAAATGAGATTGATGACCTTGAGACTTTTGGTGGAGACATGTCCTGGAAAACATCCAGCAAGTTTGATAAAAATCTAACCAAGATTTTTGGAAAGTCGCCAACCGGAAAGAAAGGTTCTAGTTTAGACCTTGAAATGTTTAAGCAAGAATTAGAAGGACTGAAATCAAACACTCTGAAGAAAGGCTTGAAGT
The DNA here is from genome assembly GCA_963680895.1 of Fragum sueziense. Lineage (NCBI taxonomy): Eukaryota > Metazoa > Mollusca > Bivalvia > Cardiida > Cardiidae > Fragum > Fragum sueziense. The sequence goes on from OY804606.1 coordinate 34,905,443, forward strand.
CTCCAGAAGACAAGAATACAACCAACACCTCAACTACTTCTAGTGCAAGTCAAAATACCAGAGAATCTGATAAAGAACAGACAACTTCCAGTTATAAAGTTTTACCATCATTGTCTGAAAAATTGAAACAAATGTCAAACATTAGATCTAAACTGAATCTGAAAACCCTACAAACTCAATTTGTACCATCTTCCACAAATCCAACACAAGTGAGTTCTAGTGGTGATGCTGTAGATAAGTCTATACACAATCAAACTGCAGTAGACGACACAAATAAAGATAACCAAGAAACGCAAAAAGATAAACACAAAGTAAAGCCTGTAGTGAGAGAGTTCGATTCTGAATCTGACAGTGACCAAAGTGATGAGGGTTTAGTTATAGATATGCCTGCATCTGCTGATGAGGCAGTAGCTTCTGATGCTAGTCCAAACAAAGTGGTATCCAAAGCTGAAGCAGTTAAAGCTGCAGGTGATGGTCCTGATAAACCAGTAGGCTTGTCTGATGGTTTATCAGGAATTGCTGATGTCTCTGCTTCACAACCTTCAGTTACTAGTCCCAATAAAATGTCAGCCAAACCTAAAGAAGGTCAATTAAAGCACATGAATACAGATCTGACTTCAACATCTTCAAGTTGTATGGAAGTGTGTGCTGATTCTGATGAAGACGAAGGTTTGAAAATAGATGAAGATGGTGAAAATGCCATGGAATTAGATGATACAAATCAGACAAAAAATGACTCAGAAAATGAGAAATTAGAGTATATGCAATCTGCTGAAGATATGAATGAATCTCAAAGCATGGAAAGTGATAAAATACAATGTGAAGGAGATAATGAACAAACAGCTGTCTCTGAAGAATTATCTGAAACATCAACTAAACCTGAAGATTTAGATGTGAATCAAACAAGCAAGATTGACAAAGATGAACATGTAATTGGAGTTAGTACCAGAGGATCTAAACGTAAAAGTGTTGATAAAGCAGATGAGGTTGGTCCCGTTAAAAAGAGAGGTTTGCGGTCTAGTGTGTCCAGCAACACTGAATCGCCACACAGACACTTTACCAGACATTCAACCAAGAGAGGAGCCAGTATTGATGTAAATGTTGAGGATGAAGCTTCAAAGGAATCTAATGATAAGAATGAGACTGATGTACAGCCAACAAAAAGGTAAGCAATGTCTTTTTTATCTTTCCCCAAACATCTTCAATTTGATATGTTCCATTTTGAAACCTGCTGCAAAAGACAACATTAGCTGTGATCAAGATTAATAGATAGGATCTATATATGATATAGAAGATAGTGAGACAAAAGTAGAAAATGTTGATTATAATCATAATTTCCTCCTGTAAAGTGGGTAAAGGCTTTTTAAAAATCAAAAACATGATTTATTGTTAATCAAACCACATGTTGCAGAGACAATATCAATGACTACTGACAACTTAAGGTTTGGATTGAAATAACAAAGTTGAATTCCAAACTCCCTCTTATCTGTTGTCCTTTAATTATATACATGTATTATATAGAGTATCTAGAAGCAGGGCTTCATCACAAGATAGCACTACAAGCACTCCAAATACAAGTCGGAGACTAACTAGGCAAAGTGGGGTAGATAAAGGTAATTATGATGACATTTTTAGCTCGACTTTTCGAAGAAAATGAGAGCTTATACTGTCACCCGGGCGTCGGCGTTGGCGTTGCAACCAAGGTTAAAGTTTTTTCAAACATCAATAACTTCCATACTATCAAAGGGATTCAACCCAAACTTGGAATGCTTATTCACCATCACACCTTCTACCTTACTATCAGGGCCCATGACCCTGGGACCACTCTATTTGGAGTTATGCCTCCTTTATACTAAGCAACAAAGAAAGTCGAGCGCGCTGTCTTCGGACAGCTCTTGTTACGCTCATCCGAGGCTGCAGCCATGGGGCAGTTGCCAATTGGTAGCCCATCATATTCTCACCCATGAGGTTCAGGGTTGGATACTCAGCCGCGGCAAATATCTTTTCTGACAAAAATCTCAACAACCAAAGGTTGGAAAATTGTTAACCTAGATGTGGGTGACTGAGAAGATGGAGGCTCGGTAAGGATGTTGTGATAGTACTGGTATAAGAAATGACATGAATCCATGCCTAGGTGTTCCAGCCGCCATATGACCATAGTAGTTGAAAGAGGCATTGAACCCCAATCAATCAACCCATCAATCAAGCTCACCTGAGCACCAATTTATGGGGGTTAGAAATTGTTAAGTTTCATTGACTTGAAATTGTCCTCTGGAACTTCTTGGAATTTTGACGAAGTTAAAATTTTGCCATCTGATAATGGATTAATAGAGTACTTTTTTGACGCACCGACAAGACAAAGGTTTTGGATAACATTGTGGAGAATGAAGAAATTGCTTGTGACAATTGCTTCTCTCAATGTTTTCTATTACAAAAGATGAAAAAAATGTAGATTTTCATTCTACAAGATCTTAAAATTTGTGCAAGCCTAAAATTCTGGTAATGGGTTAAATGTTTTACTTCTTTTCTCCAGCAGATATTAGTACAGATTGTGACAAAGAAACAAGTGAACAACAAACACAACCAAAACGCAGAGGACGACCACCAAAGAAACTAACTCAGATAAAAAAAGAAGAGACTGAAATAGAATGTAAAAAGATAAAAGAAATGGCTGACATTATGAAGAAAAAGATTGCTGACAAATTGGACAGCCTTCCAAGTGACAAAGATGATGAAGCTGTCAAAAATGAGGGAAACAATAAGGAAACTGAGAAGGCAGAGATTTGTTCTGGTGACATAAAGGATAATAATGGAGAAAATGACGAAAACGGAGTGAATAAAAGGCAGTCTAAAAAACTACAAAAGCCTTCTGATGTAGAAGAAGATAAGTTAGAAGAAGATAAGAACTTAGAGACCAGTCAACAGGAAGTTCCAAAAATAAAATTTTACGGGACTGGTTCACCAGATAAAACTAAAACAAATGAAGCCAAAGGAGAAAAAGAGGTTGAAAGTAAAAATGAAGAAGAAACTAGTGAGAAAGGTGAAGGACTTGGACTGGACAACATACTGAATCTACAGACTAAGTTACTGAAATCCCCAGATAGTAAAGGAACAATCAGAGGTAGGACCCTTTAAACTTTTCCCAAACGGCAAATTTTAGGGTGAGCCACTTGAAAGACTGCTACTAATAACAACAAGAGCTTCGCAGAGCGGCGCATATACGCCCGAGAGGGGCTTGTCAGTAGAAATTGGCCATTTTTTCAATTCAAGGGCAGATAATTCAAACATGAAAAGTTATCAAAATTTTGTTTGCACAACAAGACACCATAGAGATTCATTGTGGTTTGATCAAATTCTGGTTGAAACTGTAGAAGTAGCGCACAGGAGAAAATAGGCATTTTTGAGAAAATGGGCATTTTTCCTTTAATTCAAGGGCGGATAATTCAAGAATGGAAACAGTTATCTAAATTCCGTACACGGTGTGCACAACTAGACACCATGGAGATTCATTGTGGCAAGTTTGATCAAATTCTGATACAAACTGTAGGAGGAGTTGCGCACACAAGAAATTGCTAACGGATGGACAGACAGACGGACAGACGGACAAGCGGGGCCATAACATAATACGACTCTTCGGGCGTATAAAAATGGAAGATATTTAATTTTGTGTAAAATATGGCATAGAAAATATTGAGACAGAAGGAGAAACTTTTTCAAGCACAGTTTCAACATAATTTGGTAATTTTGATAACAAAAATTATCCTTTAATTCCAGAAAAAATATTGTAAGTCATAGAAAAAGGTTATTTTCAAAAGCAAAAAAAGAATTTCAGTCCCTGATTTGTTTCCAACGAAGATTTTCTGTCTAGAAAATCATATTTTGCCGTCCTTGTAACAATACTTTACAAATAACTTGCTTTATCTTGAGTCGATGAATTGACGCTGAATTTACTTGAAGAAATTATTTGTAACCTGGCATTACAAATACTATCTTGTTTCTACTATGTTTCAGGATCGTTTGCTGCAAGACACGGAATGAACACGGTAGTTTACCCACTTAAAGACAATGTAACATACCACCAATGGAAATTGGGTGATTCCAATATCTTAATCAGGTGCCGTTATCATGGTGTTGCAAATCCGCAGGTAAACACTAATTATTATACCCCCACAACAAAGTTATGGGGGGGTATACTGGATTCAGGTTGTCCGTCCGTCCGTCCGTCCGTCCGTGGACATAATATTGTGTCCTCTTCTCCTCCCACAGTTTTTGACCAATTTTGCTGAAATTTTAGCAGGTTGTTTCCTATCATATGAAGTTGTGCACCTGCAATTTTCATCTTGATCCAGGCAGTAGTTTCAGAGTTATGCCACTTTGAACTTTAGCACTTTTTCAATGACAACGCGCTAGTGGGGGGTATTTGTCCGCTTTGCGACAGTTCTAGTTTATAATCAAGGCTAAAATCATTGAAGTGAAATTGACAGTTTTATACACCTTCCGAATATGGGACTTGTGGGATGACCACAGGTGTCTTGGTATTTTAGTTAGTATGTCAAGGTTATCCATGTAGGTCAAGGTCAAATATCAATTAACCCTTTCCCAAACGACAAAATTTTAGGGTGGTCCAATTTAAAAGCAGCTGCAGACGACAACTTATATGTGAATAAAGACAAGATTTGTGTACAATATATCTGAGAAAATATTGAGGCAAAAGGAGAAATGCTGGTTATCAGCAGTTTCTTCTTTTGTCTCAATGTTTTCTCAAACCATTTCTATTATAGACGTCAAAACCAGGTCTTGTTTGGGAAAGGGTTAAGGGCATTATTTTAGAAAAATAGCCATTTTGGGTTCATATGTGTTTCACAAATACACCTTGTTTTGCAATTATAACATACTTTCAAAACTAAGCTTTAGGACAACAAAGAAAAGAAACAGTGACATAGCTATGTACAGAAAAGAGGGATGATGGCTAAATGAAGTATTTCACTTACTGTTCATCAAACCCTACATTGTCGGTACTCATAAGAATTGTCTCTTTGAGACAATTCAGATGAGTACCCTCAACATTGGATTTTGATTTGAAACGGAAAAAAAAAAGAATGTCTTCACCCGCTCTTATCTGTTGCTCTGAGCCTGTATGACAGGATGTTAATGAAATCCTAATGAGATTCATGCAATGTCTGAATTTTTTTCGTGCGATATCATTTACTTTTGCTACCTATCAGAATCTTTTTTTTGGATATTGTTTAAAACATCCGGCAAATGTTTCTGATGTTGCCGAAATATTTCTGAAGTCATGTGAATCTCATTAGAGGTGGACTATCTTAATTCCTGTTTCAGGGTTTGGTCCACATTGCTACAAAGATGGAGTACCAACCATATTTTGGTTTTGAGAAACAATTCTCCAACGATATTGCAAGAAACTGGATATCAACCTATATTAGACCAAACTGTACACTTGTCAGGGGTAAATGATCAGAGTGCTACAGATAAGAGGGAGTGAAGTCATTTGTTATTTAAAATCCAAACCCTATGTTGTGGGTACTCATTTGAATCGTCTCAACGAGAAGATTCCAATGAGTACCCACAACATAGGGTTTGTGGAAAAATTGATAATATAGTGCAATTTGAAATGCCTTCACGCCCTCTTATCTATTGCTCTGAGAGATTATAATGAGATTTTCTTCAACCCTTTCCCAAACAACAAAATTTTAGAGTGGTCCATTTTTGGAAGTTGCTGCTGTTAAATAAATGAATATCAAGTGTGATGGCATTTGTGTACAATAAAGCATAGAAAATATTGAGACAAAAGGAGAAAATGCTGATAATCAGCACATTCTTATTTTGCACAATGTTTTCCCATGCCATTTCTATTAGGGAAATCAAAACTATGTCTTGTTATGGAAAGGGTTAAACCCTTCTCATAGAACAAAATTCTAGACCAGTCCAGTTCAAAGAGCTTTTAGAAGACAATGTAATTGATGACAAATATAGAAAATTTGAGTTTAACCCTTTCCCAAACAAGACCTGGTTTTGATGTCCCTAATAGAAATGGCTTGGGAAAACATTGAGACAAAAGAAGAAATTGCTGATAACCAGCAGTTTCTCCTTTTGTCTCAATATTATCCATACTAAGTTGTACACATATTCTATCTTAAACACGGTCTATTTGTCATCTGCAGCAGCTTTTGAAATGGAAATTTCGAAAATTTGCTGTTTGGGAAAGGGTTAAGCTTTTAAATAATGACTCGGACTGGAAAGAAGAAATTGTTGGTCATTACAATTTCTCCTCTGAACGTTTTCCAAAACCATTTCTCATTTCAAGTTCATACCCTTTGTTGTGGAAAATCATTTACATTGTTTCGGTGAGACCATTTTAATGAGTACCCACAATATGAGGTTTGATGAACAATAAGTGGAATATTGCATTTTGAAATAGTCATTACCCCTCTTATCTGGAGCTTTGTATGTCTGTCTGTCCATCCATCTGCACATGTACATCCTACCAGAAATATATCTTTGCTATGTTTGAAAGAAAACGAGGCTATATTGTTTTGAAAGTGTCGGTTGGTTAGATGGTCGGTTGGTCGGTCTGTCAGAAGACCAACCTTGTCCGGAGGCGAGCATAACTCAAAGATTATGCAGGGCAGAATCATGAAACTTCACTGGTGGATAGATCTCATGAAGGAGAAGTGCGGTGAACCACAACTCTGCTGACCATAGTTTTGGAGTTATTGCCCTTTGTTGATTTTCAAACTTGATTCTTGTCTGGAGCATAACTCGAAAAATATGTGAGGCAGAATCATGAACCTTCACTGGTGGATAGATCTCATTATGGAAAGGTGCAGTGCATAAGAACCACAACGCTGCTGACCATATTTATGAAGCCATTACCCTTGTCAATTTTCTTACTTGATAAATACTGCCATTGGACTGCTACAGTTGTAGGGCTGTGGCCTTAGCGCAGTTGGTAGCGCATCTGCCTCTCACTCAAGGGGTTTCAGGTTCGATATCTGGCAGCGGCAAATACCTTTTCCGACTAAAATGTGTCCCATCAGTGGTTTGGTATCGTAAACCTATGTGGGTGAGCAGCTGGAGGCTCGGTTGGGGTGTTGTAGTAGTAATGGTTTGAGAAACAACAGGAAGCCATGGGTAGGTGCTCCAGCCCCCACGATATGACCATAGCAGTTGAAAACGGTGTAAAACCCCAATAAAGTCAAACACAACCGTTGTTGGATGGCTATGTTGAAAGTTGGTCCTTAAGGGGTATACATGTTTTACAAACATCTCTTGTTTTATCTATTACAGCTAGAATCAATCCGTACAATTCAGAGATCATGATGATGGAGTATGTTGAACCAAAAGATCTCGTCCCCCCAGATTGTTTATTCAGGTAGTGGTGAAGTTCCAAAATTAAATAATTTATTCAATGTTCATCAAACCTTATGTTGTGTTTACTCATTAAAATCGTCTCATCGAGACAATTCAAATGAGTAACCACAACATAGGGTTTGCATTTGAAATGAAAAAGTTAGAATGTGTTATCCCCTCTTATCTAGTGTTCTGGCATTGTTTTCCAATTTTCCATTAACATAATATTCTTTTCTTGTTCGTAACAATGTTGCATTACTCTGACAAGTTTATCGGATGAGCTAGAAAGGATGCTGTGGTACTGGTAAGATTGAGACTAAGAATACTTGGTAAGGTACTCCAGCCACCACAATATGACTGAAAAACTGATGTTTCATATGGTGTTAAATGCTACCGTATAGCACTTTATTTCTGCGGGGACTTTATTTCTGCTATTTCAGCGGTCCTGGACAGCACCGCAGAAATATAATCCACAGAATAATAACCCCGAAGATAGAGATTGTTGTTGTTGTTCTGCAATTTTAGTCAGTACAGGGAAACGTTAAACGATTACCCCTTGACGCAAAGCATAATTTCAAAACAATGGAGTTCTTTCCCATTCAAAAATAGTGTATCTACATCTTTAATTAAGGTGTAGATAAGACATTTTTATTCATCCATAAATAACGATTAAACAAGATTGGTAACAGTTTGACAAGTCTTTCTGTTCACACCTATCTGTTTACAGCATTGACTCCCATAACAACTTTATAGATAAGTGAATGGGATTATCGCTTAACCATCATGGAGTAATTCAAATGTTTTGTAAGCATCGTCTTTCGAGATATGTTTTGATACTGACTAAAACTGATTTCATACCACAGAAATAAAATCTTTAACTTGGCAAAGTAAGAGACCGCAGAAATATGTTACGCAGAAATTTAACTTGGCTGATTTTAGGAAAAAACGCAGAATTTGGACCCTGCAGAAATAAAATGCTATACAGTATATTCAAATAATCAACCTGAGGAGAAGTGTTTTCTCTTGTTAGCTAAAAGTATTTTTATACACTGAAGGGTCAGTTTATGATCTTGATTGGATTGTCCGTCTGCCTGAATGAACATTTCACCACACTGAATACTTTTAATTGTCATTTATCAAGAATGTACATATCTGTTTATTCCAATTTCAGGCCCAACAAAGCCATGGCAGACTTGCAGAGTGTTTTGGAAGGACTTAAAGAGTAGGTACACACTTTCTTAGCTTTATTTCTCAGAGCATAATACTGGAAAGATTTCCAATGAAACTTTACAAATGCTCCTGTGACCATAATATCAGCCTCTAGGTAAAGATTCATTACTCTTAAGATTTAATTTAGTGGTATTTTAAGCCTTTTAGGACTTACAAATTCTTAGTTACGTAAAACTTGGTAAATGAAATAAGACTATAGTATGTTATCAGCAGTTAATTATGAATTCACAGGCTCAGCGCAAAATTATTGTTATTACATATTTCAGAAAATCCCTATTTTGCCTTTTCTGAATCTCTAGGAAGGAATACATCATGTGTTCTAATATATGGTTTCAATACTGTATACTTAAAAAGATATTTAGAGTTTTAAAAACATTTTTCCTCTTTAACTTTGAGAAAGTCAATAAGTTTTTTCCCTCTCCTGTAAAATTTTACAAAATGTAGTTACAATAGTTTTGCACCAAGCCCTCGAAATATCGTCACTTTTCAACAAAAACCTCTTAACTGTAGCTTGTTTTAAGCTTCAGTTACGAGGTTTTCATTGAAAAGCAGGGATATAATCATGTTACAATGATCAGCATTGCCATTAAAAGAATTTACTTTACTAATATGCAATACACACTCAAGGGTGATAATCAATTTCAGTGATAGAAAACTGAAACCATCATACCCTCTTTAGAAAAGCATCAGATCTGAACTAGACCCTGAGCTAGAAACATGTTTGCTCCCCCCCCAGAGGGAATTTTGTAGACATATTTTTTCTTAAAGTTTATTATCTTACAAACATTTTGAGCGTTGTTTGCACTCTGGCCGTTGGGGCTTTTGGCTGTAACCCTTATCTAAAACCCTTAACCCTATCATTTTTTTCATAAAAAATTACATTACTTATTTGGTCATATTTTCATCAAATATTGACCTGCATATGTCAAAGTGGTATCAAATGAAAGCCTATGACTTGCTCTTCATTTTGAAGTTATTTTATGCAATTAGCTCATTTGCATATGCATTAATATTAATGATTTCCCTTAAAATTTGCATTTTTGGGCGAAAATTTGATAAATAACTTCTAAAACAAGGCATTTCTGTCCAGGGGGAATTTTGTAAACATGGTTTATCTTAAAGTATATTTTATTAGAAACATTTTGAGCCTTGTTTGCACTCTGGCGGTTGGGGCTAATCGCCCTAACCCTTATCCAAACCCTTAACCCCGCCAAATTGTTCATTTGAATTTTGAAAATGAATTTGGTCATATCTTGATTGAATATTGACACACATGTGTCAGAATGGTATCAAATGAAAGCTTATGACTTGCTCTTTCATTTTCAGTTATGTTATGCAAATTAGCTCATTTGCATATTCATGAATATTAATGATTTTTCCTAAAATTGCGATTTTCGATAAAAATGTGGTAAATACTTTCCAAAATGAGGCGTTTTTGTGCAGGGGAATTATGTAAACATAGCAAATCTTAAAGAAAATTATACGAGAGACATTTTGAGCGATGTTTGCACTTTGTCCGTTGGGGCTTTTGGCCAAAACCCTTATCTAAACCCTTAACCCTATAAATTATTCAATCATTTAAAAACGTTTTTGGTCATATCTTGGTTGAATATTGACTTATAGATGTTATAATGGTATCAAATGAAAGCTTTTGACTCGCTCAATAATTTGCTATAAATTTTATGCAAATTAGCTCATTTGCATATTCATAAATATTAATGATTTTACTTAAAATTGTGACCTTTTTGCTAATATTTGGTAAATAGTTTCAAAAACATTGTGTTTCTGTTCTGGGGGAATCATGTAAACATGGTTTATCTTAAAGAACATTTTATTAGAAACATTTTGAGAGATATTTGCACTCCGGCGCTTGGGGCCTTTGGTCATAATCCTTATCCAAACCCTTAACCGTATAAAATTGTTCACTCAAATTTTCAAAGCATGCTTGGTCATATCTTGATTGAATATTGACCTACTGATGTAAGAATTGTATCAAATGAAAGCCAATGATTTATTCTTTAATATGCAGATATTTTATGCAAATTAACTCATTTGCATAAGCATGCATATTAATGATTTGTCTAAAATTTTGATTGTTTTGCAAGGTTTTTAGCTCCACTGGCCTTTCAGGCCAGCGAGCTATTGTCATGGCGCTGTGTCCGTCGTGCGTGCGTGCGTGCGTGCGTGCGTGCGTGCGTCCGGTCGTCAACTTTTTTCTTTAAAAATCTTCTTCTCAGAAAGTACTGGATGGATTTCAACCAAACTTCACAGGAATGATCCTAAGGTGACCCTCTTTCAGATTCCTTCAATTGATTTTGATTGAACCAGAAAGTTTGGAGTTATCTGCCCTTGCATGTCAAAAATGACATTTTCACCCTAACAACTTTGACTATTGACAAATGATGACAAAACTTGTGCAGAATGTTGGTGACTGTTAGATCTTGATAGTGTGTATATTTCCGCTTTATCCTAATTTTACTTCCTGAGTTATGTGCTCAATTATATGGATAATGATATGAAGCTAATGCTAAAAAATGAGTAAAGTGTGAAATGGGTGAAAAGGTTAAAGGTTAGTGAGGGTCACTCTTGGTTAGTGAGGCCGGGTCACTAGTTAGTGGTGTACTTGGAAGGGAGAGTGTCTCTAAAGGTTGTTGGTCACAGTGCAGGCAAAATTTGTTTGAAGATATTTGTGTCAATATTAAGCAAATGTGATATAAGTTGAAATAGCTATAGATGAAATTAAATACACACATGGGACATGAACACATCTTTGTGAAAAGTGTTTGATTGTTCATTGAAAGATTTTATGGATGATTAAGCTGTGTTGTTGTAAGTTGATAGATTCCAAGCGCGGATCCAGGTATTTTTCCCAGGGGGGGTCAACCAATCTTTAACCACTTTTTTGCCAAACTCCAGGGGGGTCAGGGGTTTACTATGGATCCGCGCATATAGATACCATGAAGGACTAAATGTAACAACAGTTTGTGGTGGCACACAGGGACGAATGACGCAGCTATTTTGGGACATAACCAGTAATCTTTTTGATAACCGCTTTTTTCGCCAAATTCCAAGGGGGGTCATGACCCCCTGACCCCCCCTCTGGATCCGCGCATGGATTCTATACTTTTCTTCTTTGCATGCACAGTGTGGTTTCTTCACAGACATACTTTTAACTCTTTCCCAAAGACCTAGTTTTGATGCCCCCTTTAGAAAACACTTTGATAAATTTGAGTCAAAAGAAGAAATTGCTGATAATCAGCATTTTCTTCCTTTTACTCAATGTTTTTTCATCTACATTGTACAATTTACTTGACCCTTTCCCATACAGAGAAATTTTATGATGGGTCAGTTTGAAAGCTGTTGATAAAGACAAAAGGTATGTTGCTAAAAAATGAATTGTGTACAAAATAGCTAAAAAAAATGAGGCAAAAAGAAAAAGTGCTGATTATCAGCACTTTCTCCTTTTACCTTAATGTTTTCCAAAACCTAATCTTTTAAGAACGTCAAAGACAGGCCTTGTTTTGGAAAGGGTTAAGCCACACAATTTTTTTAAGGTGGTACACAATAAGAAAGCTGCTGCACTTGTTGACACAGATAAAACTTATGTATCAAAAAGCACAGAAATTTTTTAAGCAAAAAAAGATATTCGAGAGCGTAGTGCAAAACTATTGTAACTACATTTTCTAAAATTTTATAGGAGAGGGAAAAAACAAAAAACTTTCTCAACAATTTTCTAAATGGCAAAAAACGCTGCTCCTGAAGACAAATTGAATTTGAAGACTGGATTTGTTTATGATATCATCAAGAAAATATTGAGGTCAAAGGACAAACTGCTGATCATCAGCATTTTCTCCTGTTGCCTCAATGTTCTTTTAACGCTTTCCCAAACGACAAAATTTTAGGGTGATTCACTTAAAAAATTGCCACAAATGACAAAATAGATGTTATTAAAGATAGGATTTGTGTAATATATGGCATAGAAAATATTGTGACAAGAGAAGAAACTGCTGGTTATCAGCAGTTTCTTCTTTTGTTTCAATGTTTTCCCAAGCCTTTTCTATTAGGGACGTCAAAACTGGGTCTTGTTTGGGAAAGGGTTAAGCCTACTCTATCAGGAACGTCAAAAGCAGGTCTTGTTTGGGAAAGGGTTAAAGTAAGGGAACTTAACCCATTACCTCACAGCACTAGTTAGCCCTTTCCCAAACAAGACCTTTTTGACTCCTAACAAGATAAAGATCTTTGGAAAACATCGTGGAAATTGAAGAAATTGCTTGTGACAAGCGATTTCTTCATTTCCCACGATGTTTTCTACCCAAAAAGTTGTGAAATTTTTATATCTAATTACATTGAAATTGTCGTCTGCAACTTCTTTCAAGTTGGACAAGCCTTTTTTTTGTTGCGTAATGGGTAAAGTTAAAGAGATTAAATACTCTTTGAATTTTTAATATCTTTTTAATTATACAGATTCAAATTCCAATATTAGAATGCATGATGTATTCCTCCCTAAAGATTCAGAAAATACAAAATTTTAAATTTCTGAAAAATGTGTAGGTACAATAGTTTTGCGCTGATTCCTCTAAATACTGGTTATCAGCATTTTTTTTGTCTCAATGTTTTAGGGACATCAAAAGCTGGCCTTGTTTGGGAAAGAGCTTTATTGTTCAAAGTTATAAAGTAAAACTGTTATCAGTAACAAAAAGCTCAATAGATATATAAGTTGCATGAAAAATAATAAATAGATCAGCCTCAAAATTATAGATTCAATTAAGTTGGAGCTGTTAACAAAATGACTGATGTCAAAATAACAGATTCTGAGTGTAATTATGTTGAAAGTATTAAGTGGAAAGGAGAATTTGCTTAACTTTTTCTTCTTTTCTTTCAATGTTTTCATAAAGTGTTTCAATGTTGACGTCAAAACCATTTCAAAAATTTATTTAATTTATTTGATTCATCGATAATGGTCTTCATCTTGTTTGGAATTTGATTTAAGACACACATGAAGTGTAAAAAAAGAACTGAACTGATTAAAGGGATTTAGTTGTAAATTCCCTCTACTGGGAATCACACCAAATACCAGCAATTGGGGGGAGAAATCTTACATAATGTTATATAATACAACTACTGCCATCTTCTGCAGGTGTCAGCTTTGGCCTTTAGTTTTGACCAGTGTAATTTTCATGGCCTTCAGAAGAAACATGTTATTCTTTATAACCCTTCCCCAAGCAGGACCTTATAGAAAAGGATTGGGAAGTAAGGCTAAATGCTTTGGAAAACATTGTAGAAAATGAAGAAATTGCATTGAATTGAAGCAATTTCTTCACCAACCACAATGTTTTCTTACTCCAAATTCAAAGATTGTCAAAATTGTCATCTGCATCATTTTTAGCTCTATTGGCCTTTTAGGCCAGCGGGCTATTGTCATGGCGGTGTGTCTGTCGTGCGTGCGTGTGTCCGTCCGTCCGTCTGTCTGTCCGTCTGTAAACTTTTTCTTTAAAAATCTTCTTCTCGAAAACTACTGGATGGATTTCAACCAAACTTCACAGGAATGGTCCTTGGGTGACCCTCTCTCAGATTCCTTCAACGAAAATGGATTGAATCAGAATAACCCAAGTTATCTGCCCTTGAATGTCAAAAATAGCAGGTTTTGACTTAAGTTTCTTCTAAAATCTACAAATATTGGACAATCAAGACAAAACCTTGACAGAGTAATGCTGACTACAAGATCTTGCCTTGGTAAAATTTTCAGCTTGATCTGAATTTTACATCATGAGTTATGTGCCTTTGAAATTGACAGAATTGCAATTTTCGGCTGTTTATTAGCTCACCTGAGCACGAAGTGCTCAAGGTGAGCTATTGTGATCGCTTTTTGTCCGTCGTCCGTATGTCCGTCCGTCTGTCCGTCCGTCCGTCTGTCAACAATTTGATGTTTACACTCTAGCATCTACAAATATAAGTCAATCTTGACCAAACCTGGTCAAAACATGTATGACCTTAAGTTCTCGGATGAGTTTGATTTTGGGTCAGATCAGACCTGAAAGTCCGGAGTTATCTGCCCTTGAATGTAAAAAATAGCTGCTTTTGACATTGTTTACACTCTAGCATCTACAAATATTGACCAATCAATACAAAAGTTGGACAAAATGTTGGTGACCATAAGATCTCGGATGAGTTCAATTTTTGGGTTGATCGGATAAGAAAGTTGTGAGTTATCTGCCCTTGAATTTGACAAAATTGCCGTTTTTCACTGTTTTCGACTTTGTTTACACTATAGCATCTACTATTATTGAACAATGAAGACAAAACTTGGACACTATGTTATTGACCATAAGATCTTAGATGAGTTTAATTTTGGGTCAGATCAGACCTGAAAGTCCGGAGTTATCTGCCCTTGAATGTAAAAAATAGCTACTTTTGCCATTGTTGACACTCTAGCATCTACAAAAATTGACCATTCAATACAAAAGTTGGTCAAAATGTTGGTGACCATAAGATCTGGAATGAGTTTAATTTTTGATTTGATAGGATTAGAAAGTTCTGAGTTATCTGCCCTTGAATTTGACAAAATTGAAGTTTTTCACTGTTTTCGACTTTGTTTACACTATAGCATGTACAATTATTGACCAATCAAAACAAAACTTGGACACAATGTTAGTGATGATAAGATCTTAGTTGAGTTTGATTTTGGGTCAGATTGGACTGGAAAGTATGTAGTTATCTGCCCTTGAATGTAAAAATTAGCTACTTTTGACATTGTTTACACTCTAGCACATCTCCAAATATTGAGCAATCAATACAAAAGTTGGACACACTGTTGGTGGCCATAAGATCTTGGATGAGTATGATTTTTGGTCTGATCAGGCCAGAAAGTCCTAAATTATCTGCCCTTGAATCTAACAAAATTGCTGTTTTTTACTGTTTTCGACATTGTTTACACCCTAGAATCTACAATTATTGGCCAATCAAGACAAAATTTGGACACAGTGTTGGGGACCATAAGATCTTGGATGAGCTAATTTTTCAGTCTGATCTGGCTGGAAAGACGAGAGTTATGTGCCCGTGAATTTTACAAAATTGCCATTTTCTGCTGTTTCTGACTTTGTTTACACGCTCTAAAATCTACAATTGTTGACCAATCAAGACAAAACTTGAACACAATGTTGGAGACTATAAGAATTCTTATTAGTTTGATATTTGGCCTGATGGGACCAGAAAGTTGAGAGTTATGTGCCCTTTAATTTTACAAAATTGCTGTTTCCAACTGTTTTTGACCTTGTTTACAATCTAGAATCTACAATTTTTTTATCAATCAAGACAAAACTTGGACACAATGTTGGAGACCATAAGATCTCGGATGATCTGCTCTTCAAACTTTACCCGAACAACCACAAATAGTGACTAATCAGAACAAAACTTGACGCAATGTTATTGACCATAAGTTTGTTTTCAGTTTTCAAGTCATATTAATTGAATTGAACAAAACTGCCTAATATCATTTTGGTTCAGGTGAGCGATATAGGACCATCATGGTCCTCTTGTTTTACTTTGTTTTCACTCTAGCAACTACAAATATTGACTAAACAAGACAAAACTTTGACAGAATGATGCTGACTATTAGATCTTGCCTTGGTAAAACTTTCAGCTTGATCTTAAATTTATAGCATGAGTTATGTGCCCTTGAAATTGCCAAAAATTGCCATTTTCTGCTCTATTTTGCTGGTTTTGACTTTATTTTTACTCTAAAATTTACAAATAATGACCAATCAAGACAAAACTTGGACAGAATATATATAAGCATTATATGATGCCTGTGTGTAATTTTCAGCTCGATCGAAATCTTGCCATTTTTAGCTCCACTGGCCTTCAGGCCAGCGGGCTATTGTCATGGCGCTGTGTCCGTCGTGCGTGCGTCCGTCCGTGCGTCCGTCCGTCCGTCCGGTCGTCAACTTTTTCTTTAAAAATCTTCTCCTCAGAAACTACTGGATGGATTTCAATTAAACTTCACAGGAATGATCCCTAGGTGGTCCTCTATCAGATTCCTAAAATTGATTCTGATTGAACCAGAAAGTCTGGAGTTATCTGCCCTTGAATTAAAAAATTGCTGTTTTGACTTTGTTTTCACTCTAGCCACTACAAATATTTATCAATCAAGACAAAACTTGGTCAAAATGTTGGTGCTGATAAGATCTTGCCTGAGTGCAATTTTCAGCTTGATCTGAGTATTATGTCTTGAGTTATGTGCCCTTGAAATTGTCAAAATTACCATTTTTGACCCTATTTTTACTCAAACAACCATAAATATCCACCAATCAACACGAAACTTTCATGTAATCTTACTGACCATAACATCTTGCATGTGTGTAATTTTCAGCTTCATACGAATGTTAAATCATGATTTTTCTGCCCTGGAATTTGACAAAATTGCTGTTTTCGACTTAGATTTTACACTCTTTACATCCACAAATATTGAACAATCAGGTCAAAACTTAAACAAGATGTAGGTGAAGTTAAGATCTTGCTTTAGTGTGATTATTAGCTAGATAGGAATATAAAATCCTCAGTTATATGCCTTTCAATTTGACAAAATTGCTAATTGTGACTTTTTTTCACTCTAACAGCCAAACTCACTCTAAGAAAGACAAAGGTTGGTAACCAATTATGAATTATTATTATATGAATGTATTTTTAGCTCTCCAGTTACTATGTAATTGCTTTAAGAGCAACAAGTATTGAAAAATGTAGTCAAAACTTGGACTTGATATTACAAGAAATTCAGGTTTCATCAGCCATTTGCATTAATTTTGGAATATGGTATTTCCCTGAATCTATTTTTAGCTCAAAATCTATTTTTAGAAATATGAAATATTTTGGAGTAATCAATGGTCTGTTAATTTAGATCTGTTTGGAAGATGGAAAATTTTAATTGCTAGTATCATCCTAAGCTGGAATGTTCTACCATTTCCTTTTACCCTTTCTCAAATGGCAAACATATAGTTTTACTTTCTTTGCTTCAAGAACCAAACATTTTGAACAATCCAGTTTTGTAACTTTCTTTTTGCTCTATGAAACACAAGCATTGAATAATCTAATAAAAACTTCGATTAAATATTACATGAAATTCAGGCCTGTGGAGCGACTCAAGACCTTCAGGTCTTCTAGTTTATTTTAAATACGTACCAAAAGGTCCGATTGTTTCTTTCTCGTGAGTTTTCAACCATTTAATATCCATGTTCACTCTTTTAACAACATATAAGCCTTGTTTGAAATCTATTTGATGTTTTGTTTGGAAGTAACAGTAATTTTAAAGTGTGCAGCCCATTATATTTTGTTCCTATAAATCTTATTTTCAATGTATGTATTCAGTTTCCATTTGATCTTTTTTAATCTTTATTGTTTTAAGTGCAAATAAGTTAAATTAATTTCTTTTATTGTATTGGTGTTCTTGCTTATATCTAGTTTAGTTGACAGAATGATATCCTTTGTAAAACTGCTACATGAATCCAAAATTGACGCAAAATAGGACTTTAAACATAAACATTTTATCATATGCCATAGAATGATACAAAATGGGGGACTTTATTCTAATACACATGTAAAATTAATCATTCCAATTATTTTTTTAAGTTTTATGGATGAACAGAGATCCTGGAATGTAGACAAATTGCATACATACAGCAAAATAACATTGTTAAGCAATTATCAAGGCCTTACTTTTGCCATTCACATGGAGAAAACAGCATGGTTTTTCTCCATCTGGAGAGCACTTCCTTATGTTTTCCTCATAGACAAGTCAATTTGTTGGCCTTAAGTGTATTTGATATGTGGCTGACAGATCAGGGATACTGGTGTTACCATTCCTTTATGCTCTATTAAGGCATTTTCAATTCAGATAAATTAAGCTTTGGGTGCCATATGTAAAGCCTATGTATCAGATACATAAAATCAAGAGATGTACGCGATGTATGTAGTTAGAGTACAGACAATTACTGGTTGGGATCAAAAGATTATTGCATTTATTACGATGCATTTATTTATCTGTATCAGATCAGAACAGATGTGAACTGATCCATACTACCAACAGCCCATGCTGAATGTATATTCATATTCTTCCTTATCTACACATATTTCTTATATGTGCTTTCAGCATAGTACCACCTCACAATAAATTGAAAATAGTTCCCTTGCGATACACAATCTCTTTCAACATGGCATATGTTTTCCAGGATGGCATTCGATGGCCATAGATATCTTCAGATCAATATTTTCCTGATATTTAAATGCTACAACTATGCTACCAGGTTTTAATCAGCATGTGAAATTCCATATTAAGACACTTACTTATTGCACTGTTCTAGAACAATTTGACCAAAAATGATTCACATCGCACTTGGTGGCAATCTTGGAATTACTCAAACTGTGGGAGTTGGGCAAGTTTATCATGATGGAAACCGACATAGATCAATTACTAAACATAACTGAGTTACTATGTACATAACATAACAGGATTACTATATAACATATAGCACTGTCAAATGGAATACATTTTATGGATTTTCCACAATAAATGTGTTTTTGTCCCAAACATTTAAGAATCAATAGTATTTATGAGTATGTAAATGAGCAAATCGACATGAAGTAATTATAAGATATACAAGCAATTCACTAGCTTTCATTTGATACCATTTTGACGTTTGTAGATCTATATTTAATCAAGATATGACCAAAAACGTTTTTAAAATTTGAATAAACAATTTGATAGGGTTGAGGGTTTAGATAAGGGGTTTGGGTAAAAGACCCAAATGCCACAGTGTGAACATTGCTTAAAGTGTTATTCATGTAATGTTCTTTAAGATAAATTATGTTTGCATAATGCCTTTGAACAGAAACACCTTGTTTTTGATAGTATTTAACACATTTTCGCTGAAAAATCACAATTTTAAGGAAATTCATTAATATATATGGCAATGCAACTGAACTAATATGCATGAAAAATAATAGCATATGGAAGAGCCAGCAATAAGCTTTAATTTGATACCATTCTGATACCAGTAGGTCAATGCCTAATCAAGATATGACCAAAAACGTTTTGAAAATTTGAAAGAACAATTTGATGAGGTTATGGGTTTAGATAAGGGTCACCGCCAAAAGCCCCCATCGCCAGAGTGCAAACATTGCTCAAAATGTTTCTTATAAACTGTTCTTTAATTTAAACCATGTTTACATGATTCCCCCTGAGAAGAAACACAATGTTTTTGAAAGTGTTTACCAAATATTCGGAAAAAAGGTCACAGTTTTAAGTAATGTCATTAATATTCATAAATATGCAAATGAGCTAATTTGCATAAAATTTATAGCACATTATTAAGCAAGTCATAAGCTTTCATTTGATACCATTTTAACATCTGTAGGTTAATATTCATCCAAGATATGACCAAAAACATTTTGAAATGAATGAACAATTTTATAGGGTTAAGGGTTTAGATAAGGGATTTGGCCAAAAGCCCAAATGGTCAAAGTGCAAACATCGCTCAAAATGTTTCTTATATAATTTTCTTAAAGATTTACTATGTTTACATAATTCCCCTGCACAAAAATACTCTGTTTTGGAAAGTATTTACCACATTTTTGTCGAAAATCGCAATTTTAGGGAAAATCATTAATATTCATGAATATGCAAATGAGCTAATTTGCATAACATAACTGAAAATGAAAGAGCAAGTCATAAGCTTTCATTTGATACCATTCTGACACCTGTGTGTCAATATTCAATCAAGATATGACCAAATTCATTTTCAAAATTTAAATGAACAATTTGGCGGGGTTAAGGGTTGGATAAGAGTTACCGCGAAAAGCCCCAACGGCCAGAGTGCAAACAATGCTCAAAATGTTTCTAATAAAATGTACTTTAAGATAAATCATGATTACAAATTTCCCCCTGGACAGAAACGCCTTCATTTGGAAAGTATTAACCAAATTTTCATAAAAAATTAGCAATTTTAAGGAAAATCATTAATATTCATGAATATGCAAATGAGCTAATTTGCATGAAATAACTACAAATTGGAGAGCAAGTCATAAGCTTTCATTTGATACCATTTTGACATATGTGGATTAAAATTCAATCAAGATTTGACCAAATAATTGTCTGTATATTTAAATGAAAAATTTGAAAGGGTTAAGGGTTTTAGATAAGGGTTACAGCCAAAAGCCCCAACGGCCAGAGTGCAAACAAAGCTCATCTTGTAGCATTTGTTATAAGCTTTCAGAAAATCATACCCTTCAAAATTCCCTCTGGGGGGGGAGCAGGGGTTATTGGTGGCTCAAGGTCTAAACAGATTCAACTGAATTTGCAACAAAATGAAATAATAATTTTAGACAAAAAAAGCTGAACTTTGTCAAAAAACTGAAGATTCCCCACTCTGCATAATGTATTTCTTCCTTTTATTTTACAGTTTACCAGCAGGCCAGTATTTGTTGAACAATCTCAGGAAGAAAGACCATGTTTGTGTTTTCAAGGCAGTGCCAGAAGGGGAAAGGTAATACTTTCTTTCCTAAAAAAATATGGGATAAAGACTTAAAAATGAAATATTTCATTAGCTCACTTGAGCACCTCGTACACAAGGTGCTCAAGTGAGCTATTGTGATCACCTTTTGTCCGGCGTCCGTGCGTCGTCTATTAACAATTTCTTTAAATGACATCTCCTAAACTACATGGCCAATTCCAACCAAACTGGGCAGGAATGTTCCTTAGGTGAACCCCTTTAAGAATTGCTAAAAGAAATTAAATCCATAAAAAACATGGTTGCCATGGCAACAGAAAAGGAGAAATTTGACTAAATCTCAATATAATCTTTGAACGACATCTCCTCCTAAACTACCAGGCCAATTTCAACCAAACTTTGCAAAAATATTCCTCAGGAAGTCCCTTTTTGAAAATTGCGAAAATAATTAAAATCGTTAAAAAACTCTGGTTGCCATGGCAACAGAAAAGGAGAAATTTGAATAAATCTAAATAATTTCCTGGAACAATACCTCCTCCTAAACTTTATAAGGCCAATTTCAACCAAACTTGGCAGAAATATTCCTTAGGAGATCCTCTATACAAAATGCAAAAAGAATTGAAATCAATAAAAAAAGCAACTGGTTGCCATGGCAACAGAAAAAGAGAAATTACAGGAAATCTGTCAGAAGCAATTTCTCCCTAACCGCAAAGCCAAATTTGACAAAACTTCATACTTGCATTATTCTATGATATTGCTAAGAGGATCTTTTCTTTGTTTTTTCAATATGAAGCCTGGTCACAGAAAAAGGGGACTTCTTGTAAAAATCTGCTTGTCAGGGGCATAGCATCTATTCTATTACATTACCTGTAAGAAATCTGATCTGTTATAAAACCCCATCTCAGGTGAGCGACCTAGGGCCAACGGCCCTCTTGTTTATTGTTCATCAAACCCTATGGTGTAGGTACTCATTGGAATCGTCTCATTGAGACGATTCAAATGAGTACCCACAACTTAGGGTTTTGAAACAAAATAACAAATAGAATGTCTTCACCCCCACTTTTTTGTAGCACTCGGTAATATTTTCTTGCCCCTAACACAGATAATTTGAGAAAGGATGCATGTACCAGAAAAAGAAAAATGCAGACTATCAATAGTTTATCATTTTCCCGTATAATTTTCTATCCAATCTAATCAACATTTCAAGTTTTTGCTGGTACCAATTCTTGATGTCTGAAATACTTTTGAATTTGAACAATCCTAAAATGTCATTGTTTGGTAAAGGGTTAAATGGAATGAACTTCAGAAATTTCTTCATTTCCCACAATGTTTTCTATACAAAATGACCAAAAATGTAAAATTTTATTCATTTGAATTTGTCATCTGCAACATCATTGAATTTGGAATAGTTTGAAATTTCGTCGTCTGGTAATGGGTTAAAGATTACAACCCATCATATACCAAACACTTCGGGCATCTTTGGGCATCATCCGTGACAACCAAAATTAATGACAGACACCGTCGTCAATTTCCAGGCGTCATCCGTGGTGATGAAAATATCCTCATCAATTTCCGTTGCCCGAAGATGCTCAAAGAGTTTTGTAGTCAATAATGGGTTGGTTGTTTATGAAATAATAACAAGTTTAGCGGTCTTTATTGCGCAAATAAAACCCGATGTGCGACGGACTACATGTGTGCGGCGAGGTATTTGCCATAACATGTTGTCCAGAGCACAGAGGTTTTTATTGCGCAATAAAGACGGCTTAACTTGTTATCATCTCCATTATAACACTCAAAATAACAAAACCCACATTCGAAATGTGTTAATTTGTGAAAATTCTGCATGAACTAGTTTTCGGCGTAGGAAACGCATTGGCGGTCAAGTGACGTCATTTGACGTTTCCGTGACGTTACGTGACGTTTTGGCGCATACACAAAGCATAATTACATAGAGTCATTATTGGTCAAATAAAACCCGATGCAGTTCTTCTTTCGCTATATATGGATTTTACGGAAACATGTTATAATATTCTTTAAAGGAAGTTTGTAGCTTCAATGAATAGAATTGTTCTATGTTTTTATATGTCATTTTAAGCATTTTAGCAATCATGTTTAAAATAGCGCCAATTTTTTTGCAGAGGGCAATTTGACCTTCACTACCACTATGCTTCCAACAGACATAACAAGAAAGGAAAAGAGACAAAAATGAACAAATGGGTCCCGATTGACACGGACTTGCTTTTACCTCATCAAAAACGGATGAATCTTATTCCTTGTACATATAATCCTAATGGTAAGAAAATTGTTGTATTTTATTTATCTGCTTTATGCCACATTCTTAGGTTTAATTGCTTTTACATATTCAACCTGAATTTTTATATGCCGCCGGAGGCGGTCATATATTGGCATTATCTTCTAAGTCTGTTCGTCCATCCATCCGTACATACACATGTACTACACTTTTCTTGTGAACGCAGCTCCTCCTAAGTTTCTGGCTGGATTTTTTTTTAAACTTGGTCAATGTTATCACCTTAATTGGAAGATGTGCATGAAGGAAGCATTTCATGGTTCATGGATTTTTGCCTGAGTTATGCTCCCTTAAAACTTAGTCTCTGGGCCTTATTGAAATTGCAGCCTTGTGAATGCAACTCCTCCTAAGTTTCTGGCTGGATCTTAATGAAACTTGGTTGATGTTATCACCATAATTGGTTGATATGCATGAAGTAAGGATTTTATGGTTCATTGATTTTTGCCTGAGTTATGCCCCCTCAAATTTTAGTCTCTGGGGCTTATTGAAATTGCAGCCTTGTGAATGCAACTCCTCTTAAGTTTCTGGCTGGATCTTATTGAAACTTAATCAATGTTATCACCTCAATTGGTTAGTTGTGCATGAAGTAAGGATTTCATGGTTCATTGATTTTTGCCTGAGTTATGCCCCTTTAAAACTTTGTTTCTGGGGCTTATTGAAATTGCAGCCTTGTGAACGCAACTCATCCAAAGTTTCTGGCTGAATCTTAATGAAACTTATTGAACATTATCACCATAATTTGTAGATGTACATGGATGGAGAATTTTATGGTTCATTGATTTTTGCAAGAGTTATGCCCTTTGACACTTAGTCTCTGGGGCTGAATGATATTTCAGCCTTGTGAGCGCAATTCCTTCCAGGTTTTTGACTGGATATTTATAAATCCTTGTCAATATCATTTTTGTGTCTCAAGTTTTATTAGTGGCGGCGTATATTGTGACCATGGTACTCTTGTTTGGATTTGAGTCCTCGTCTCAGGAAAAAGGGGATTTAAGGTAAAATACAGTTTTTCTCTAATTTCTCATAGTCTAATGGTCAGAATTTGATGAAATTTCATATTTGAGTAGCAAATCAGATGCCCTGCACCATAAATTATTTGAAATTTGCGTATAAAAATATGTCATGGAAAAAGGGGGCTTAACATTAATTTGTTAGCTTTTTGTAGCTCTCCATGGCATACAATCGTCATTCATTGTTGTAACAATGCCTTTTTCATGGAGCATAGTCCGTCTCTGACAGCTCTTGTCTTTATCTGTCTCAATGTTTTTCCAAGCTTTTCCTTTTAGTAATGTCTTTTTTGGAAAGGGTAACCAGATAATATCAATTTTGTCAAATGTTGTAGCCTATAAATTGGAACTGTCCAATATGTTGTTATTTAGGAGAATCAAAATAAATCTTGTATTCTATTTTATACTCTTTCAGAAGCTCAAGGTGTTCAAAAGCCTGAAGAGAAGAAAAGGTCAGGGAAGAAGAAAAAGAAAAGGAATAGAAGAAACCAAAAAGAAAGCGCTTAACCCCTTTCCAAATGGCAAAATTTTAGACTAATTCAAATTCAAAGATGTTGAAGACGTTTATTTCGAAATGAAATAAAAAAAAATCAAAGGTTATTTGGAGCAGAAAATATATGAAATGAAACAATTGCTTGTCACAAGCAATTTCTGCATTTCCCACTATGTTTTCCAAAGCCTTTAACTTTTAGGGAGTCAAGAAGAGTCAATGTTTGGGAATGGATTAACCCTTTTTAGAATGACAAATGTTGGCCGTGTTCATATCACAGCATGCAGAATGAAGAATAAAGTCGCTTTTCATGGAAAAGCTTGTAATTACAGTTTGTTTTAAGCTACAGTTACGAGGTTTTTGTTGAAAAGCAGTGATAAATGTCAAGAATAGCGAAACAGCTTTGAAATGTTGTGGGAAATGCATTCTGAAAGGGATGTGCTAACAAGACATTTTATTGGGCTTTTTCCATACAAAACCTACTTTTGACATCCCAAATAGAAAGAGTTTGGGAATTCATTGAGGCAAAGGAAGAAAACACTAAAATCCAGCATTTTCTCCTTTTGCCTCAATATTTTCTGCACTTTATAGCACGCAAATTCTATCTTTAGCAACATTCGTTTTGTCATATGCAGTGAGCGTTTGGATTGGACAACCCATAAATGTTCTTGTTTAGGTTAAATGTATTTGTTGATGATTATTAAAAGAGTTGAACAAGGGTAGAATGAATGTCTTTATTTCTTTGGTTTATCGGTAAAATTATGATGAAATTAAATAAGGAAGTAAAAGGAAACACTCTATTTGAATAACGCCTTAATTATAATTAAACATGCATTTTGTTCAGTGTTAAAAGTTAGAAATTATATTATACTTTTGATATAAATTTGAGCCAGGATCTGAGAAAAGGACCCATTTGACATCGGAGACAATCATGTTTCCTAAATAGCATGTGCTTAAATTCTTTCCAAAACAAGAACTAGAACTTTACATCCATAGTACAAATAGCTTGAGAAAACATTCAGTTTGAGTTTATTGGGGTTTTACGCCGTTTTCAACTACCAGGGTCATATCGCGGTGGCTGGAGCACCTACCCATGGATTCCTGTTGTTTCTCAAACCAGTACTACCACAACACCCTTACCGAGCCTCCAGCTTCTCGCCCACTTAGGTTAACGATTTCAAAGGAGAAAACATTCAGGTTAAAGAAGAAAATGCCAATTACCATGATTTTGTGCTTTTGGCTCAATATTTTCCCTACTACATTGTACACAAATATTATTGCAAATATTATTACCAACATTATTATTGTCGCTTTTCAATGAAAACCTTGTAGCTGCAGCTTAAAACAAGAGAAAAGTAGCTATATTTTGTTGTTCATGGCTGCTTTCAAATTGGTGTCCATGAGCACACTAAATGTTTGTGGAATGGGAATGCATTAATGCAATATGATCACGACCTTTACTCCTATCTCAAAGTAGCTACATATCAAGACGAAGCTATCAAGAACAACATGGATCTTGATCAGACTGCATATATACTACCATATATACTACACAAAAAAAGAAACGCAACTTCCTTTTCAATTCCTTCTTACGCAAAGACATGTTACAGATTTAAACAAAATGTAATACATTTAAAGCAATAACATTTCACCTTGTAAAGTTCACAAAATCTTGTTTGTAATAAATTCTATTAATAAGAAATCATCCAGTTTACACCGGGCATCAACACAATTTTACGAAAAAAGTGAATGTAGGTCGAAAAACACAATCTGATTCGTTCAGTTTGGTCCGATATTCGAATGTTGTGAAGTCCATGCAATTTATTAGCGGTCCCCATTGCATTCTTAAACCTATCCCATAGATGGGGTTTACCTGACGTCCTCCCGTGACGTCATATCTCTGGCACGTCTGCTCCTTGCTCGATCGA
The DNA here is from genome assembly GCA_963680895.1 of Fragum sueziense. NCBI lineage: Eukaryota > Metazoa > Mollusca > Bivalvia > Cardiida > Cardiidae > Fragum > Fragum sueziense. Next base: position 34,932,274 of record OY804606.1, read on the forward strand.
TTGTATTCCCATTGAAAGCAAACAGCATATACAGTCGAAAATGTGTCGATTTGATACCCTATCAATGTCTTGCGACAACATTTTGACTTTTTCCACCTAACAACATCCGTACTGCAGCTTAACGCTGGTTTTGGCGTAGCCCCGCTATGCGTAGTGTAGTGAGAAGTGTGTGAAAGCTTTGGCCTCTTCTTGGTCTATGTTTAAGCTTGTGTTTGAAGGAAAAATGTTTTGATAGTAGTCATTGGGGTTGCGTATCTTTTTTGTTCTAGTATAAATGCAGACTGATCTGGATCATTGTTGGTCTCAAATGCCAAATATCCCTTTTTCAAATCCCAGATCATTTATACATAGACAAACAACTGAATCACAATTTGGATGCAGGTTTCGGCCTTTTTACTCTACGTAGAATTTTACCGGATAATGTTCATGCAATTTCATCAACAAAATTAACATTGTTGCTTTTCAATAAAAATCTCGTAACTGCAGCTTAGAAAAGCTGCAGTTGCGAGGTTTTTGTTGAAAAGCATCTACATGTTGGTATTAAATGCTGTAAAGGACCCCTTTTGCCAGATCCAAGCTCATCTATATGTAGACAAACAGCTGTATCAAAGTTTTGATGCAGGTGTGGGCCGTTGCTGTAATACTCTACGCAGAATTTTGCCAGACAATGTTCGTGGAATTTCATCAATAAACTCGACTCCTCCCCGTAACTGCATATGAGGAGCCACTCTTCCTGCAATGTTTAATGAAAAGAAGGTTATTGCAAAAATATAGTGTGCTTCAATTACCAATCTGGATGAATTTTGTTCAAACGAAATTCTGAGAATGATGTACTGCTATGATTTATTTTATGATGAGGATTTTTAGCTCCGCAGGCCGAAGGCCAGCACGGCTTATGTCATAGCCCTGTGTCTGTTCTGCGTCCATTCGCGCATGTGTGCCACAGTATTGGCTTAATCCTTTCCAAAATGACAAAATTTTAGACTTCTCTTCTTTTAGATGTCAAAATGGACGACTATAAACATCAGATTTGTGTACAATACAAAGCATAAAATATTGAGACAAAAGGAGAAAATGGTGATCAATGTCTTTTTTCCTAAGATAGATCCATTTCGGACATCAAAACTTCGCTGCTTTTCTGCGAAAACCTCGTATCTGCAGCTTAAAACAAGCTGCAGATACGAGGTTTTCGTAGAAAAGCGACGACTTCTTATTTAGGAAATGGTTCACATATCAATATTTTGCTCCTTACCTTTAACATAATCTACCAATTCTTTTGCCCTAACCTGTTTCCCAGCCTTCTTCACAACGAAAGCTTTAGGCAGCTCCCCCGCCATCTCGTCTGGTATTCCAATAACACCACAGTCAGCAACATCGCTGTGTTTAAGTAGTACGTCCTCGAGATAGGCTGGTGCGACCTGTAGACCTTTATACTTGATTAGTTCTTTAAGTCGACCAACAATGTATAAATAACCGTCTCTGTCCTCAACTACCAAATCGCCTTCAAAGAGAGAACGTACATTTAATGTTAACAGTTATACACACATAAGAACCACAAGTATTGAACGATCTACTCAAAACCTTTGATTAAATATTAAAACTACAGGCCTGTGGAGCGATTCAAGCCCTTCAGGGCTCTCTAGTTACAAACTCAATACAGGGTATTTGTTGCAAGAAAATCTTGAGGTAAAAGAAGAAAATGCTGAAAACCAGCATTTTCTTCTTTTGTCGTAAGATATTTCCGGCAAAAAAGACCTTTATTCTTGATTAGTTCTTAGTCGTCCAACGATGTATAAATATCCGTCTTTGTCTTCAACTACAAGGTAGCCTTACTTTGTAATTGTGATAGTTTAATGTCACAATTAGTTAGTACAGGTGAATCGTTTCTAAAGGCGCGCTTCGTTGTCTGCTGAAAACTTTTCTTTTGCCACAGGAATGTCAAAACCATACTCTATATTTGATGCCCTTTTACAAAATGTACTAGTACAATATTTTGTCTTAAATCGAGGTTTTAGAATTACACCTATCTGCCTGGCATGGCCGATGTCCTGAGTGTGTAGTTTCACAAAGACATTAACAATAACAGGTTGAATCAAGAGCATTCCGTCGCTTTTCAACGAAAACCTCTTAACCACGGCTTTTTTCAAGCTGCAGTTACGAGGTTTTCCATGAAAAACAGCGATTCTTTTGATACATATCTTTGATTTGTGAGGAGAATTGTAAAGAACCTACCGGTTCTGACCCAGCCGTTCGGTAGAAACATTTCTGCCGTAGCTTGAGGCAGGTTTAGATAGCCTTTAGATAGTTGAGGTCCCCTTACCCACAATTCTCCCTCTTGACCCTGTCTGATTGGTTGAACCCTTTCCCAAACGGCAAAATTCCAGGGTAGTCTTATTTGAAAGCTGATGTTCAAAGATGGTAAATTAGATGTAGGTAAAAATTAAATTTGTGTTCAATTAAGCCTAGAAAATATTGAGACAAAAGAAGAAACTGCTGGTTATCAGCAGTTTCTTCTTTTGTCTCAAATTTTCCCATGCCTTTCCAATTAGGAAAGTCAAAACCAGGTCCTGTTTAGGGAAGGGTTACGTGTCTCTCCATCAACTATCTAAAAATCAAAGTGCTCAAAATACTGTAAGAAAAAAAAACAAAAAAAAACAGCCTACCGGTTCTGACCCAGCCATCAGGTAGAAACATCTCTGCCGTAGCTTGAGACAGGTTAAGATAGCCTTTAGACAGTTGAGGTCCCCTTACCCACAATTCTCCCTCTTGACCCTGTCTGACTGGCTTTAGTGTCTCTCCGTCAACTATCTGAAAATATTTAATTAGATATTAAGTTTTCCTTTGTTAACCCTTTCCCCAAAAAGACGCGGTTTTGCCTTTCTTAATGGAAGAGATCTAAGAAACATTGAAACAAACGAGGACAATGCTGAAAACCAACCTTTTCTTCTTTTGCGTGAAGTATTTCCTGGATTATAGCCTATTGCACACAAATCCTATCTTCGTTGACTTTTATTTTGTCGTCTATATGTAGCTTTCAAATCGGACCACCCTAAGATTTTGCTGCTGTTGGAAGGGATATTATGGTAGAGCATTGATAGAATTCATTTTACTTCAAACGTCATTTTACTTCAAATGTCATTTTACTTCAAATGATTGACCAAACGTTGAAATGTTGTTCGATGTTCGATTTTTTCGATGGTCCTGTTTCTATTGTTTGTACACTAAGTCTTCTAATTCAGTTCCGAAAATCAGCAGGTTTTCTATTGAAAAGGCCGCGGCCTTAGCGCAGTTGGTAGCGCATCTGACCCTCATACGAGAGGTCCCGGGTTCGATACCCGGCCGCGGCTAATACCCTTTCTGACAAAATTGTCACCCACCAATGGGTTTGAAATCGTTAACCTAAGTGGGCGAGCAGCTGGAGGCTCGGTAAGGGTATTGTGGTAGTAGGCCTACTGGTTTGAGAAACAACAGGAATCCATGGGTAGGTGCTCCAGCCGCCGCGATATGACCCTTGTAGTTGAAAACGGCGTAAAACCCCAATAAACTCAAACTCTATTGAAAAATGTAAAAAAGCTTTAATTCCGTGCACTTGAAATTGTCGTCTTCAAAAACTGTGAATTTATAGGACTACCAGTTGAAAATGTTACCGTCTGTTTTAAAATAGGTAAAAAACACAAAAGGGGGAAGATTTTTCTTGTCATATTTTATCGGTGTTATTGCAACTCCTCGTAACTCCAGCTTTAATCAAGCTGTGGTTACGAGGTTTTGCAATAACATCGACGAATTCTTACTTTCATTTCTACACAAGGTACAAGTTTGCCCACTGATTTTGCTCTGTATTCAGTATCTGTATTTAAATGGCTAACTCCAATCTCTGTCATACCATAACCTGTCAACAAAGATAGATGCCAAATTATTATGGGAAAATAACAAGAACTTTAATACATGTATGTACTTCCTTAATGTAGAATACCCGTAATAGAGAGCAGCATTTTCTCCCTTTGCCTCAATATTTTCTGTGCTTTATTATTGACAAGTTTTAGCTTTAGTAGTTGTAATGAAATTGGAATAACCTAAAATTTTGTCGTTTTGGAAACTGATTTCTGCATAAAAAGTTATAGAATTTCAAAATTCCATCAAATTGAAAATGTCGTCTGCAACTTTTTTGATTTTTTCTAAACAAAAATCGTTTTGGTAATGGGTTAAACTCACCTTGATCAATTTTCTTCAAGTTTAACTTTTTCCGACAGATCTCCTCTATCTCTTGGCTTAACGGCGCCGCACCACACAGTATTTTCTTAACAGACGACAAATCGTATTGGGCGACTTTGGGGTATTTGGCGAGCATCACCATGACGAAAGGAATCACGTGTAACTGGTCCGGCTGAAAAAGAACGGAATTACATGTAGTATCTAAGTATAAATACACATTATATATAAATTTTGTAAGCTTCGAGCGAGTAAACATTAATCTGTAAGTGTATCAATGCAGTCCACCCCTAATGATATTCACAAGACGTCTGTATTTTTATGCGACGTCTTTAATATATTTAATTATTATTCGTAACGTATCGGATATATTTGGGAGGGGGTTCAGTAATTAAAATCCCGTAAAATATCAACCCTGGACAGTCTATGCAGTCAGTGCTGACTGTCCAACGTTCTTTTTTAAAACATACCATCATTCATCATCTACAAAACTTTTCGTCAAACTTCGGGTGTCAAACGTGTCAACGTAAATTGACGAGTGTATTCCTCGTTTATTTCCGTTGTCACGGGTGACACCAGAAGATGCACGAGACGTTTTATAGATAATAATAGGTTGTAACCGTTAAATGATCTTCCAAATGATAATATCTTACAATCATTGTTTTATATACTTTACATGGATCTACAAACCTTATATTTCTGTATCAGTTCTAGATAACTGTCTGGTGTGAATTTTCCCATCACCACGACCTGCGCACCCATCGTATGACTGTTAGAAGTTAATATATAGAGACCGTATGCATGGTACATCGGTAACATAAGCACCACCGAGGCATTCTCCTGTACTGCATCCATTGCACTGAAAATAAAAGGAACAAAACTTTCTAAAGCTAAAATCCATCTTAGAATTTTAATCAACGAGTAGATATGGTTATGACGTTTACACACTGCGCAAAGTAATTAAAGAAACACAATCATGATCGGGTTTTGATTGCACATTATTTGTATCCAGACTTGCAAATTTGTATCAATTTCTGGTCTGACAATTTAAAACAGCCTCTCCTTTATCAAAATATCGATTAGTTTACCAAATCACGGTGGGGATTGTGCATGATGGGATGGATAACGAATATGGAGTATACGGACAAAAATTGCCTCGCTTCAGGTAAGAAATTGTGCAATAATTTTTAGCTCCACTGGCCGAAGGCCAGCGGGGCTTATGTCATGGCCCTGTGTCCGTCGTGCGTCCGTCCGTCCGTCCGTGCGTGCGTCAACTTTTTCTTAAAACATCTTCTTCTCCAAAACTACTGGACCAATTTCAACCAAACTTCACAGGAATCTTCCTTGCATGAACCTTTTCCAAATTCCTTCAAAAAATTAAATTCCGTGTAGAACTTGAATTTTAATTAAATTAATTAATTTAAATTTTCGAAAAATCTTTTAAAAATCTTCTTCTCCAAAACTACTGGACCAATTTCAACCAAACTTCACAGGAATCTTTCTGGCATAAACCTTTTCCAAATTCCTCCAAAAAATTAAATTCCGTTTAGAACTTGAATTTTAATTAAATTAATTAATTTTAATTTTCTAAAAATCTTTAAAAATTCTTCTTCTCCAAAACTACTGGACCAATTTCAACCAAACTTCACAGAAATCTTCCTTGCATGAATCTCTACAAAATTCCTTCAAAAGAATAAAATCCGTGCAGAACTTGAATTTTAATTAATTGAATTGATATAAATTTTCGAAAAATCTTTAGAAATTCTTCTCCTCTAAAACTATTGGACCAATTTCAACCAAATTTCACAGAAATCTTCCTTGTATGAATCTCTTCTTAATTCCTTCAAAAAGATAAATTCTGTGTATAACTTAAATTTCGATTAATTTAATTAAATTAAATTTTCGAAAAATCTTTAAAGATTCTTCTTCTCCAAAACTATTGGACCTATTTCAACCAAACTTTACAGAAATGATCCTTGCATGAATCTCTTCTTAATTCCTTCAAAAAAAAAATAAATTCTGTGTAGAACTTTAATTTTGATTAATTAGATTAAATTAGATTTTCGAAAAATCTTCTTTTCCAAAACTACTGGACTACTTTAACTTAACTTCACACGAATCTTCCTTGCATGAATCTCCTCTAAATTCGTGAAAAAAAATCTGTGTAGAACTTAAATTTTAATAAATTCAATTAAATTAAATTTTTGAAAAATTGTTAAACAATCTCCTTCTCCAAAACTGCAGGACCAATTTCTACCAAACTTCGCATGAATCTCTTCCAAATTCCTTCACAATTGGATGAAAAGCTTGGCCACTGTGGGCTAGGCTTTTTTTTCGCTATATGAAACATAGTGTAATTTTAAGAAAATTTTAAAAACATTTCCGCTCCTTAATCATTTATTGGATTTCATTCTGGCATAGCATGAATCTTCTTTGGATAGACCTCTATTGTATTCATTGAAGAATTTTCTAGTCTAATTGTCTAAAAGCCAGTGGAGCGATACAGGGCCATCTTGGCCCTCTTGTCTTATTTCTGCTCCAATTTTCAAGCGGTTTGTTGCATGTACCCCGCATTAGTGAGCTCTTTCCTCGGATATATCACTTGTTTGTAGAATCTTTGTACTTTGTCCAAAAATTGATCCCAACCGACCAGAAAAAACGACAAAAAATTCAGGCCCTTTTTCTGGTCGGTTGGGATCGGTTTTTGAGAAAAGTACAGGGAAGTTCCAGATAAATAATACATCTGAGAAAAGGGCTCAGTAAGACGGAGTACATGCAACAAACCGCATGAAAATTGACGCAGAAATAAGAAAGTTATTGCTCAAATTCTTACCTGAAGCGTGGTTAATTTGGCCGTAGTCGTTACCATTTCGCTTTCTGGTCGGTTGGGACAATATTTCGGAAAAAGTATCATGAGTTATCTAATATGTCATACATCCGATGAAAGAGCTCGATAAGGCGGGGTACATGTAGCAAACCGCTTGAAAATTGATACAGAAATAATAGAGTTATTGCAAAATGTCTTACCTGAAGCGAGGCGAGTTGGCATCAAATTTTGTGCAAAAAATAGACTGAGTTTATCGTTATGTTTTGATAAACCGTCGGTGTTGTTATAACATCTCGTAACTACGGTTTGATTCAAGCCGTAGTTACGAGATTTTATAACAACACCAACGAAATACTATTTATTTGTCCGAAATTACGTCACGGTTTACTTGATAAAATCGTTCCCTATTGTCGGTAGTCGTTATCCATCCCATCATGCACAATCCCCACCGTGCAAATTAATGTTAAATTTATGCAGAATGTGTATTTGAATGTGCAAAGGTGCCTTTTTTGTGAGATTTGGTCTTTGAATTTTCATTAATGATTTTTTACATGTTTGTTTTTTTGATGATCAATGGAAAGAAAATAAGTTTTTGAAGAAAAACTTTGAGGAAAATAGGCAATGTAATAGTTGTCGCAATATGGCTTGTCAGCTTACAAGCATGCAAACACTTGCAGTTTTGTGAATTTTCATAATTCGGTAATGTAAAAGGCCTAAGTATTGTGGGCTATAACAGTTTTCCTGAGACTTAAAGATACAATAGATATAAACAATTGAATCTACGTGTTCTAACCTAACAAATCCAAGGCCGTTTTTAGAAAGACAGAGTATGATATCTGGTAGTATACCAACAAAATAAGCTAGTTCTATAGGCGACACCGATTAACAGCTCCTATGCCCATTTGAACCAAAATCTTAATTCAGAGTATGGTATCTGATAGGAAGTCAACCCCATTGGCTTGTCCTTTAGTAGACATTAAACTATCAATTCCAAGGGCGTTTTATACCAAAATTACCAAAGTCTGGATTCAGAGGATGGTATTTGCTAGGAACTCAGCTACATTGGCTAGTGCCGTAGTCGACAGTACCTAAGAAATCTAAGACCGTTTTAGACAAATATCTGGATTCAGAGTATGATATCTGGAAGTTAATCAACAAAATGAGCTAGTTCATAGGCGACATTGATTAACAGTTCCCATGCCCATTTGCTTCAAGATCTGGATTCAGAGGATGGTATCTGGAAGGAACTCAACCCAATTGATTAGTCATGTAGTATACATTAAACTTTCAATTCCAAGGTAGTTTTACACCGAAATTCCAAAACTTTGGATTCAGAGGATAGTATTTGCTAGAAACTCAGCTACATAGGCTACTGCTGTAGTCGACAGTACACAACAAATCCAAGGCCGTTGAGACAAAAATATGGATTCACATTATGATATCTGGTAGTAAATCATCAAAATCAGCTTGTTCTACAGGCGACACTGATAAACAGATCCAAGGACAATTTGCACCAAAATCTGGATTGAGTGGATGATATTTGGTAATAAATCAACAAAAAAAATTAGTTCTATAGACGACACTGATCAACAGCTCCCAGACCCATTTGCACCAAAATCTGGATTCGGAGTATGATATCTGGTAGTACATCAACAAAATCAGTAAGCTAGTTCTATAGGCGACACTGATAAACAACTCCAATGCATATTTGCAACAAAATCTGTATTCAGAGTATGATATCTGGTAATTAATTGACAAATAAGCTAGTTCTATAGGCCATACTGATAAACAGCTCCCAGGTCCATTTGCACCAAAACCCGGATTCAGAGTATGATATCTGTTCGTAAATCAACAAAATAAGCTGGTTCTATGGGCGACATTGATAAACAGCTTCCAGGCCCATTTCCACCAAATTTTGGATTCAGAGAATGATATTTGGTAATAAATCTAAAAAATAAGCTATTTCTAAAGTCTACACTGATAAACAGCTACCAGGCCCAATTGAACCAAAATCTGAATACAAAGTATGATATCTGGTAGTAAATCAACGACATAAGCTAGTTCTATAGGCGACACTGATAAACAGCTGCCATTTGCACCAAAATCTGGATTGAGTGGATGTCATTTGGTAATAAATCAACAAAAAGAATCTAGTTTTATAGGCCACACTGATAAACAGCTCCCAGACCCATTTGCACCAAAATCTTGATTCGGAGTATGATATCTGGTAGTACATCAACAAAATAAACTAGGCAACATTGATAAACAACTCCAATGCCAATTTGCACCAAAATCTGGATTCAGGGTATGATATCTGGTAATCAATTGACAAAATATAGTAATCTAGTTCTATAGGCGACTCTAATAAACAGCTCCCACGCCCATTTGCACCAATTTAAATTTGGATTCAGAGTATGATATCTGGTAGTAAATCAACAAAATAAGCTAGTTCTATAGGCCACACTGCTAAAAAGCCCCAAGTTCCATTTGCACCAAAATCCGGATTCAGAGTATGATATCTGGTCGTTAATCAACAAAAATAAGCTCGTTCTGTAGACGACACTGATTAACAGCTCCCAGGCCCATTTGTACCAAAATCTGGATTCACAGTATGATATTTGGTAGTAAATCAACAAAATAGGCTAGTTCCATAGGCAACACTGATAAACAGCTCCCAGGCCCAGTTGCACCAAAATCTGGATTGAGAGTATGATATCTGGTAGTAAATCAAGAAAATAAGCTAGTTCTATAGGCAACAGTGATTAACAGTTCCCAGGCCCATTTGCACCAAAATCTGGATTCAGGGTATGATATCTGGTAGTAAATCAACAAATAAGCTAGTTCTATATGCGACACGAATAAAGAGCTCCCAGTGCCTCAAAATGCATCAAAATGTGGATTCAGAGTATGATTTCCTTTAGTGAATCAACAAAATAAGTTAGTTATATTGGCAACACTGATAAAAAGCCCCATGCCAATTTACTCCAAAATCTAGACTCAGATTATGATATCTGGTAGTACTCAACAAAATAAGAGAGTTCTATAGACGACACTGATAAACAGCTCCAATGCCCATTTGCACCAAAATCTGGATTCATAATATGATATACCTCACGATAAATGACCTGGCAGAGCAGCCCATGCTAATCGAATGGAGTGCTCTGCCAGGTCAATTCTCGTCCGCTATATCTGGTAGTAAATCAACAAAATATGCTAGTTCTATAGGCGACACTGATAAACAGCTCCCAGGCACATTTGCACCAAAAGTTGGATTCGGATTGATATCTGGTAATAAATCAACAAAATAAGGTCGTTCTATAGGCGACACTGATAAATAGCTTTGAGGCCCATTTGCACCAAAGGTTAGATTCGGATTGATATCTGGTAATAAATCAACAAAATAAAGTAGTTCTATAAGCGACACTGATAAACAGATCTCAGGCCCAATTGCATCGAAATCTGGATACAAAGTATGATATCTGGTAGTAAATCAACAAAATAAGCTAGTTCTATAGGAGATACTGATAAACAGCTCCCAGGGCCATTTGTACCAAAATCTTGATTGAGTCTATAATATTTGGTAGTAAATCAACAAAAAAATATAGTTCCATATGCGACACCGATAAACAGCTCCAATGACCATTTTCACCAAAATCTGGATTCAGAGTTTAATATCTGGTAGTACATCAACAAAATGATCTAGTTCTATAGGCGACACTGATAAACAGCTCCAAGGTTCATTTGAACCAAAATCCGGATTCAGAGTATGATATCTGGTCGTAAATCTACGAACTAAGCTTGTTCTTTAATTGAAACTGGTAAACAGCTCCCTTGCACATTTGCACCAAAATCAGGATTCAGAGTACGATATCTGGTAATATTTGAATAAAATACACTAGTTCTATACGCGACACTGATAAACAGCTCCCATAACAATTTGCACGAAAATCTGGATTCAGAGTATGATATCTGGTAGAAAATCAACAATATAAGCTAGTTCTATATGCGACACTGATAAACAGCTCCCAGGTCCATTTGCACCAAAATCTGGATTCAGAGTATGATATCTGGTAGAAAATCAACAAAATAAACTAATTCTATAGGCGACACTGATAAACAGCTCCAAGGACAATTTGTACCAAATCTGTACTCAGAGTATGATATTTGGTAGTAAATTAACAAAATAAGATAGTTCTATAGTCGACACTGATTAACAGATTCCAGGTCCATTTGCAACAAAATCTGGATTCAGAGTATGATATCTGGTAGTAAATCAATGAAATAACGGTTATAACCTATTTCTATAGGCGACACTGATTTAAAACAGCTCACATGCCCTTCTGCACCAAACTCTGGATTCAGAGTATGATATCTGGTAGTAAATCAACGAAATAAGCTAGTTCTATAGGCGACACTGATAAACAGCCCCCAGGCCCATTTGTACCAAGATCTGGATTCAGAGTATAATAATTATATGTTAGTAAATCAACAAAACACGCTAGTTCTAAAGGCGGCACTGATAAACAGCTCCCAGGCCCATTTGCACCAAAATCTGGATTCAGAGTATGATATCTGGTAGAAAATCAACACAATAAGCTACATGTAAATCTTAAGGCGACACTGATAAACATCTCCCAGGCCCATTTGCACCAAAGTCTGGATTCAGAGTATGATATCTGGTAGTAAATCAACGAAATAAATTAATTATATAAGCGACACTTAAAACAGCCCCCTGGCACATTTGCACCAAAATCTGGATTTAGAGTATGATATCTGGTAGTAAATTAACATTTTAAGCTAGTTTTAATAGGCAACACTGATTAACAGTTCCTATGCCCTTTTGCACCAAAATCTGGATTCAGAGTATGATATCTAGTAGTTAATCAACAATATACGCTAATTCTATAGGCGACACTTATAAACAGCTCCCAGTCCCATTTGCACCAAAATCTGGATTCATAGTATAATATCTGTTAGTAAATCAACAAAAAACGCAAGTCCCCTCTAAAGGCGACACTTATAAACAGCTCCCAGGCCCATTTGCACCAAAATCTGGATTCAGAGTATGAAATCTGGTAGTAAATCAACAAAATAAGCTACGTTTAGTTCTTAAGGCGACATTGATAAACAGCTCCCAGGCCCATTTGCACCAAAATCTGGATTCATGGTATAATATCTGTTAGTAAATCAACAAAAAACGCAAGTTCTAAAGGCGACATTTATAAACAGCTCCCAGGCCCATTTGCACCAAAATCTGGATTCAGAGTATGATATCTGATAGTAAATCAACGAAATATATTTATTCTATAGCCGACACTTATAAACAGCTACCAGGCACATTTGCACCAAAATCTGGATTTAGAGTATGATATCTGGTAGTAAATTAACATTTTAAGCTAGTTCTATAGGCAACAGTGATAAACAGTTCCTAGGCCCTTTTGCACCAGAATCTGGTTTCAGAGTATGATATCTAGTAGTTAATCAACAAAAAACGCTAGTTCTATAGGCGACACTTATAAACAGCTACCAGGCACATTTGCACCAAAATCTGGATTTAGAGTATGATATCTGGTAGTAAATTAACATTTTAAGCTAGTTCATAGGCAACAGTGATAAACAGTTCCTATGCCCTTTTGCACCAAAATCTGGATTCAGAGTATGAAATCTGGTAGTAAATCAACAAAATAAGCTACGTTTAGTTCTTAAGGCGACATTGATAAACAGCTCCCAGGCCCATTTGCACCAAAATCTGGATTCAGAGTATGATATCTGGTAGTAAATCAACAAAATTAGCTAGTTTTATAAGCGACACTGATAAGCAGCTCCAATACCCATTTGTACCAAAATCTGAATTCAAAGTATGATATTTAGTAGTAAATCAACAAAATAAGCTAGTTCTATAGCCGACACTGATAAACAGCACCCATGCTCATTTTTTCCAAAATGTGAATACAGAGTATGATTCACAGCCATATTTGTACGATAGAGAATTCCCAATCTATTTTTACACCAGTGAGGCGTGACGATGACGTATTTGTTTCACATGAAAACCGAACCCTATTTTGGTAAACCCAGTATGTTGTGTTTGTTTTAAGGTATCCCGCCCCTATTGAGATTCGCTCGACGTCGATTTTTCTTGCGATGCCGTTTAAATATTCGTAGCATATTCGCACGGACATTATTATAGGTTACTAAAAATCGGCACTTTCCACAAACATATGTTAACGAAGTCGCCCGAAAAGTCCCGATGTCGCGTGAACCTAATACGGGGTGTACTACCTTAATGAAAACATATTCTTACTTCAAGAGAACACTACAAGACACGATATTGTAGTGGGTCAGCATCACACTTTTGGGAAACCCCGTCGTTCCCGATGATGACATCAGAGCCGCTACGTCATTCTTCGGGTCACATGACACGGGGGAATACCGCGTGCTCGTAATGTACAACAAATCACGGAATGAAGTGAATCCGGCTGCTTGTCCAAACGTTATTATCTGGAAAGAGATTGGATGGAGAACATTGAAATTATTTAACAGTGTTTAATGTAGTCTACCCCAAATAGGCTATAATGACATGCATGCGACGTCTGAATCTTTCAGGCGACGTCGTAAACATTCGGCGGTGGAGCGCCGCCGAATATTTACGCCGTCACCCGAATACGTAACGGATGATAACGACATCGAACAAAAATACGACGTTGCATGAATCTCATTGGGGATGGATTAATTCTTAATGCAACATAATTATGCAAAGAAAATGATATACGAATACCAAGAATTACTAATTCCATTAGATTTAATTGTCCATAGAGTACCAAAGGCCTACACAGATTCTCAGAATATTTTCCTTACTTTTACGAGATTTTAGTAAATCTCTTTTCTTGTTGAGCCCGGAATATGTTACTTATCCATTTTTCATGTATTTTCATTTATATCAAGGTAGATATCACATTTTTCATGGACGGGCCTAATTGAGCTCCAGATATTTTTAGGGTAAAAGAGTGATCACTCCCTATTTTGAGCATCACACGAGTGATTCAACCTCAAGCCAGTAGGTTTTATCTCTGTTTCGCAAAAGGAGAGTTCAAAGGGAAAACTAAACACTTACTTATATGCATTATAAACAATGTGTATGTGTTAGGATGCAACCAGTAACTTTCACTCTCTTTCAATTGTTAGAAATGCGTTACTTGAAAATTGAATGCGTCTGGCGACGCACAAAATTGACTTTGAAATGCGTTTTTGACATATTTGAATGCGTAATAAGGCGATCACGCACCTTATTTGGAGCTCTGCCCGCCTAAACATTAAAATTCATAAAAAAATAAATTAACGTTAAACTTGAAGGAGAAATGTCTGTGCATGGAATATTAATTTGTTTGCTAGCTAAGCAAAGCGTCTCATTTATAACCAATGTACTCAAATATATTCTTTGAGTAAGGCCCAAAAAAAACAACTAAAATAAAAAACAATCCCGTTCCCCATGCCAGAATCCTTCTATTTGAGCTATAGATCTGCATCACCAATTTTCTTAAATCCTGGTACTAGTAACTATGCACAAATTCTTTAAATAGAGCATTATTTACGAATTGCTATTTTGCTCTTACCAAATCAATCAATTAGTTCCGTAACCGTGAATTTGTACAATTTCGTAAATTCTCGACTCCAAGATGGGGCTAAATATGTGATAAAATCATATCCCATGTTTCATACCTTTTGGTATCCCACCCGTAATTAGATTCGCGCGATGTTGGAATTATTCGGACGAAGTCGAAAACATGTTTACGACCGCGTCCGAAAATTTCCCATGTTTTATGAATCTCAAAATAGTCACATTACGGGTATTCTACCTTAATGTGGGCCTGCCTAAATAGAAGAACCGACCACAGTTTATTTGACATTGTCTTGAAAAGCAGGGATGGTGAAGATAAAATTATTGTAGTTTAAACTTTGATTTTTATATAGCAAGGAAAATATTCAGGCAAAAGGGGAAAATGTTGGTCATCAGCATTTTCTGCTTTTGTCGTAATATTTTCACAAGCCTTTTCAAATGGGGACGTCAAAAGCAGGTCTTGTTTGGGAAAGGGTTAATAGGGACCTGCCTTAATAGAAGAACTGATAACAGCTTGTTTGACCTTGTCTAGAAAAGCAGGGATTTTGAAAATATAGATATTGTAGTTTTAACTTGGACTTTATATATAGCAAGGAAAATATCATGGCAAAAGGAGCAAATGCTTATTACCAGCCTTTCTAATTGGGACGTTAAAGCAGGTCTTGTTTAGGAAAGGGTTAATAGGGGCCTACCTTAATGGAAGAACCGGCTACAGCTTGTTTGACCTTGTCTAGAAAAGCAGGAATTGTGAAGATATACTTGGATCTACATTCTCTCGTAACCTTTACCAAATCATCTGAAACGATACATGTACAAGGTACGAGTACTTTTAATCTGGATTGTGTCATCTATTTACTTTACCTGTCCAAAGAACAAAACGTCGCATCAGAACCAAAAGTCGCATCAGACTTTTCTAAAAAAAAAATAAATAAAAATAAAAAATAAAAAAAAATAAATAGAAATAATAATAAAAAAAACACCGTACAACTTCAGTCCCAAAATGAAATCTACAGTATGTGACAAAATGGATGCATTTTAGATCTACGAGTATAGGAATTTTCATTTACCTTGAACCCTTTCCAAGGCAAGACCCTGTTTCGACATACCTCATATAAAAAAGAATTGGGAAAATGTTGACCCAAAAGATAACCCAGACATTATCATTTTGTCTCAATATATTTTTGTGCTATATATATTATACACGAGAGTTTATGGGTTACTTCCACAAAATTGCATATATAGCACATAGATTCTACTTTCTCTTTTGTTGTACATATTTATATAATGTTTTATGCTTTGTCTTTGTAAATATTTGTAGAGGCCCACAGGGAAGACTGGGTATTATCCCAACTGCGTAGTCTCGCTCGTAAAATAAAAATAAAGTCTTTATACACAAATCCTATCTTTATTAACGTCCATTTTGTCGTCTGCAGCAGCATCCAAAATGGAAAAGACTACATGTGTATTTATTGCCGTTTGAGACAGGGTTTAACCCTTTCCCAAACGGCAATTTTTCAAAATTTCCATTCCAAAAACTGCTGCAGACAACAAATGGACCTTCTTAAAGATAGAATTTGTGTACAATATAGCGCAGAAAATATTGAGACAAAAGGAGAAACTGCTGGTTGTCAGCAGTTTCATCTTTTGTCTCAATGTTTTCACAAGCAATTTCTATTAGGGACGTCAAAACCAGGTCTTGTTCTGAAAAGGGTTAAACCAAAAAAGCAATCAATTTTATTGCACGTCATCACCACAATGCTTGATACGTTTTAAACAATAAATTGAATTTATAAAAAAAGTGTGTTTTTATTCATTTGGTGTTTGTATGCTCGAGGTAGATCGAAATGAAATTTGCGTCTTCAATCAATTTAGATTAATTTGTTTTCAAGAATTGTTTTCATATTTTAGTGAATGAGAAAAAAATTGTCAAGATAAACAATCTGTTTATTTTACAGGAAGAAATCAATTTTAACTATTTCCACATGATGACGCTTGTTGACGCCCCATAAGAAAACGCCTTCGGAAAATATTGTGGAAAGTGAAGAAAAAATGCTTATGACAAGCAATTTCGACATTTTCTACAATGCTTTCTAGCAAGAAAGACAAAAAATGTTAACTTTCATTTACTTGAAATTTTCTTTTACTGACTGCTTTCAATTTTGGATCACCCTAAATTCAGTCGTTATAGAAAGGGTTTTTTTAAGAAAAAAGATGACTAATTGATAACAAGAAGAATGATTATGATGGAATATATTTGTGTAATTAAAACTTAAATTTAGTTTTGAATATTAAACAGTTATTCTCATTCAAAAAATATGCAAGATATCAATTATCATATAACGTGGTGTTGTTTTTTCTTACATTTTTTCATAATGAGAAACTGCTATCACTATTTCATATAAAATAGAGCATATTGATGCTTTTCAACAGAAACCTCGTAAATGCAGCTTGTTTTAAGCTGCAGTTACGCGATTTCCCTGGTAAATCGATGATATCTTCACGGCAGGGAATCGCTCGAAACCTTCAATAATTTTGTTGTTACCCGACCGACTTAAAAAAAGTTTCAAGCATAGAAGGCATGGTATTTTAGAAACTGTTATGTCATGTGACTCTCCGCTATGGTCTTTATCAAATTCAAAATAGCGGCTTGGAATATCTTAAACCTTTCCCAGATAAAATATTAGACTCGTCGGAACTCAAAGGAGTTATTTTGACCAATACAGTGATCTATTAGCTAGAGATAGCAGCCATCTTCGAAATCGACATTCATGTTGTAAGGTGGGTGCAATTATTTCTGACCAGAGGACCATGATGGACCTATATCGCTCACCTGAACCAAATTGATATGAGCAACACTTTTAAGACTGAAAACTAACTTATGGTCAATAACTTTGTGAAATTCAAACTCATCCGAAATCTTATGGTGCCAACATTGTGTCCAAGATTTGTCTTGATTGATAAATAATTACAGATTCTAGAGTATAAACAAGGTCGAAAATGGCCAAAGACGGCAAGTTTATCAAATTCAAGGGCACATAACTCTCGACTTTCTGATCAGATCAGACTGAAAATCAGTCTCATTCGAGATTTTATGGTCCCAAACATTGTGTCAAAGTTTTGTCTTGATTGGTCAATTATTGTAGATTCTAGAGTGTAAACAAGGTTGAAAACAGCCGAAAGGGGCAATTTTATCAAATTCAAGGGCATGTAACTCTCGTCTTTCTGAAAATCAAACGTATCCCAGATCTAATGGTCTCCAACATTGTGTCCAAAATTTGTCTTGATTGGTCAATAATTGTAGATTCTAGAGTGTAAACAAGGTTGAAAACAGTCAAAAACGACAATTTTGTCAAATTCAAGGGCACATAACTCCACACTTTCTGATCAGATCAGGCTGAAAATCAAACACATCCGAGATCTTATGGTCTCCAACATTGTGTCCAAGATTTGTCTACATTGATTTATAGTTGTAGATTCTAGAGTATAAACAAGGTCGAAAACGGACAGAAACAGCAATTTTATCGAATTCAAGGGCACATAACGTTGGACATTTTTTAATCAGATCAGACTGAAAATTAAACTCATCCTAGATCTTATGGTCCCCAACATTGTGTCCAAGTTTTGTCTTGATTGATTAATAATTGTAGATTCTAGTGTGTAAACAAGGTCGAAAACAGCCGAAAATTGCAATTTTATCAAATTCAAGGGCACATAACTCTTGTCTTTCTGGTCAGATCCCACTGAAAATATAACTCATCCGATATCTTATGGTCTCCAACATTGTGTCCAAGATTTGTCTTGATTGGACAATAATTGTAGATTCTAGAGTGTAAACAAGGTCGAAAACGGTCGAAAACAGCAATTTTGTCAAATTCAAGGGCACATTACTCTTGACTTTTTCGTCTGATCTGACTGAAAATCGAACTCATTCAAGATCTTATAGTCTCCAACATTATATCCAAGTTTTGTATTGATTGGGCTATAATTGTAGATGCTAGAGTGTAAACAAAGTTAAAAACAGCATTTTTGGTCATTCAGGGGCAGATAACTCCACACTTTCTGGTCCGATCTGGCCCATAATCGAACTCATCCGAGAACTTATGACCATACTTGTTTTGACAAAGTTTGGTCAAGATTGACTTACATTTGTGGATGCTAGAGTGTAAACACCAAATTGTGGACAGACGGACAGACGGACGGACGGACGACGGACAAAAAGCGATTACAATAGCTCACCTTGAGCACTTCGTGCTCAGGTGAGCTAAAAATAGTATATCATGATGGATACATTGCTTTTTGAAGACTGTGCTCTCTGAGAAACATTTGTACCATTTGGTATTTGTATCACAAAAAAGTAGGTCTATTTGAAAACTCTTTGCACTTAAGCTCCCACTCTATAAGCAAAATGTTCTCCTTGAATATTCATATTATTCCTAGATTTTCTTTGGTACGTAAACAAAATTTGACTTTGTACTTGGCAAAATGTTATATATTGTCGCTTTTCATCGAAAATCTCGTATCTGCATCTTAAAACAAGCTGCAGATACGAGGTTTTCGTTGTAAAGCAGCGATATGATACCTTTTGTATACGTCGGGTTGACAGGCTGGAATGTAGCTCCGATCAGAGTAGTGGCGTAAAAGGCTATCATGTAATCTATGTTGTTGGTAGAGCACACGCAAAGTACGTCTCCTTTTCTCACACCGATATGTTGTAAACCAGCAGCAAGACGCTCAGTCAATTCTATAACCTTTGTGAATGTATATGTCTCACCAGTTTCTGCATTCACCTGTATTAAGGTATTACACCCCTAATGAGATTCACGTGGCGTCAAATTTATTCTAGCGAAGTCGTAAACATGGAACTTTCCACCGCCGAATGTTTACGACGTCGCCCGAATAAGTTCGGTAACATGACGAATGCAAACGACATCGCACGAAAAATTTCGACGTTTGGTGAATCTCATTAGGGGGTTGAATTTCTTAGATAATGTTATAAATAGTATTAGATCTAGTATTTGAAATTTGAAATGCCAAGATGGTATTTATCAAATATAAATTTGACACATTATAAGTCGAAAAAATACATATAAGGGATAAAAATATCAAGTTATTTCTTTGATGCATTACACTTTGTTTTATTTTATGGCTCATAATTAATTTTATTTAACAAGCACGCACCGTCACGAATTGAAAAAAAAAATGTTTAAGTAATTCTATGAATATTGTGAAATAATGCTAAGTATTTCCATTTGCTCCAAGTCTCCAAACCTTATATTATCACAACTCTTTTTAATCAATCAATCAATCAACAAATCAATCGATCAAATCAATACATCAATCAGTTAACCAACCAATCAGTCAGAGAAAACATTGAGACAGAAGAAAAAGTGCTGATAACCAGTATTTTCTCCTTTTACCTCAACATTTTCTGTGTTATATTTTACACAAATGCAATTTCTATCAACGCCCATTTTGTCGTCTGCAGCAGCTTTCTAATCGGAACAGTAAATCCTTTCTAAAACAAGATCTGATTTTGACGTCCCTATTAAAAAGGCTTGAGAAAACATTGAGGTAAAAGAAGAAAATGCTGATCATCAGCATTTTCTCCTTTTGTCTCAATATTTCCAGGGCTATTTTGTACACATTTTCTTCTTTAACAACCATTTTGTCGTCTGCAGCAACTTTTAAATCGGAACTGTCTTTTTGCTGTTTGTGAAAGGGTTAATCTACTCACCAAAGCCGGGTAATTTTTGTACGGTCTCATACAATCCAGCATATACTCGCCAAAGTTCTTGACCGGAATGTCTTCTAGTCTTATATTCGATGGCATTGTTGCTATGTCTGAAATATATCAGTTTTGAACCCTTTCCCAAACGGCAAAAAAATAGGTACGTGGATAGGATTCAAAGCTGCTGCAAATGACAAAGTGGATACAGGTAGAAAGGGGATTTGTGCATAATATAGCCAATGAAATGTTGGGTCAAAAGGAGAAAATGCTGAAAATCTGCATTTTCTTCCTTTGCCTCAATGTTTTTTTCTCAAACACTTTCTACAAGGGGCATCAAAATAACGTCATGTTTGGGAAAGGGTTAACCCATAGGTATAGCCACCATAATTCAAGATTTGACCATTCAAAGATATAACATATATATATGTACATCAATATTAAAAGAAGGAAATTTCACATTTCTCGAGCATCGTGGATGAGATAACATTGTGGAAATGAAGAAATTGATAGTCACAAGCAATTTCTGAATTTTAAACTATGTTTTCCAAAGCACTTGTATCATGGGGCGTCATAATCCGAGTCTACTCTGATGTAAATGCTATTTAGCGATAAATCAAAATATCAAAGAGCGTATTCACATCAGAGAAGACTCGGATTAGGGGCGTCAAAAACATAATCATGTGGGAATGGGTTAAAGTGCTTTGTGCTTATAGGCTGATAGTTAATATTAAATCGGGAGACTTTGGATGCTTGAGAAGTTCCAAAATCGTGAATCAATACATGATTTAGTAAAAACTTTTTACATCGATTGGGAAACATGTTCTTTCAACCTTAGATGAATATATTCTCGATTTTGCTTCCTGGAAACTGCACACGCACTCTCGCCGAATGTTCATGCCGATGAAGAGCCAAAATATTACATCCACTACTGGGTATCAAACTCAAAACCTCTTGGTCGCAAGACCTCTCGACCACGGTAACTGAAGTGACCCCAGTCAACTTTTTGCTTCCGGGTCGTTGTACAATAGAAAGTAATTCTAAAAATGTTTGTCTCTGCATGCAGAGGGCTGTTTGGAGTGTTAAACAATAGTTTAAGTACTGTTTTCTTTGATAATTTAGTATTTTTGCATCTGATATTTGGCTGTATAGCATATTTTTTTCATTATTTGCAGGACTACTTTCTGCGGATACTTCCCAAAAATGTACATGTAGTTGGGTAGAAAACTGCCATTCTAAAATGAAAGTAAATAGTGCTCATGTTCTTTGTTGGATATTTTCAGCCTTTTCTTCTCAACCTATATTGAAACCACCATAAAAGAGAGTATAGAGGCAGTAGATGAAGCAACCCAAGTCACGAGTGTCCGTGATTGTTGTGCAATGTGCTGTGACAGCGGTAAGTTGACCATTTCAACATAGGCTAAAAAAGGGCAAATTTACGCCGGGGTCGCACCAACTTAGATCGATCAATCATTGTGATCACTTTCCCAAACAAGAATTAGTTAAGACACTGTCTGTAATAAAAAGGTTTTGACAAAAATTCTTGTACAAGACGTTTGCCCAAATATTTTTCTCATTAGTACATGTTTACATTTTATAGTACACTTGTACACAATACGATATCTATATATAAATCAAAGTACTCTAAGTACTGTTGGGAAGCAAATTTGTTAATAATGTAGGCCTGTCCAAAAAGTAGAGTACTTTGATTATCCATTTGAATACCTTGAATACTTTGATTCGTAGAGTACTTTGATTAGGTACTGCGATATTATCCATTAAATACCTTTAATTTACTTTGATTCCATGCATTTATTTATAGCTTTGAATCTTCATAGTTCAGTAAACTTGACTGACCCATTTACAGGGAAGGCCATTGGACTGATCTTTGAACCATAATAAAGAAAATTACTACGCCGGTCTTTTCTTAGAGACATGATTAATTGAGTGTTTCATCTTCAGTCACACAATTCAATATCTACACATAACTTCAGACTTACATATTGAATATTTGAATGACTGTTACCACATCAATCTTTGCTTTTGATAGAACTCACAGGCGGCAATCACGTGACTTTGTTATGATATATTTTCCTCACTTATGTAAACAAAAAACACTCGGTAAGAACACAGTTTCTTAAATTTTAAATCAAATACTTAACTCTCAGAATTGAGATACATACCATTCGATGCGTCGTAATCTCCGGATTATTTTGATACCAAGATCATCCCTCAAATCCATGTCAAAGCTGAGAACATTCGTGAAAAGTGCAAACATTTCTTAAGAAAATATATCACGGCATTTAGAAATACTTTGCACGAATGTTCTCAGCTTTGACAGGGATTCGAGGGAAGATCTTGGTACCAAAATAGACCAGAGAATATGACGTATCGAATGGCACGTATCTCAATATTGAGTGTTAAGTATTTGATTCAAAATTTGAGAAAATGTGTTCTTACCGAGTGTTTTTGTTTACATAAGTGAGGAAAATATATCATAACAAAGTCACGTGATTGCCGCCTGTGGAACTATTTATAGTGAGGAGGACCGGAAGATGTTGTGTGGTATGCAGAGAATGTTAAAGTGCAGAGAAAGGCGGCTGTAAAGAGAAGCAAATTTTGCAAAATTTGCTTCCCAAAAACACACTATAATTTTGCATGTTATGGCTTGAACCTTGCATGTGTCTCGCATCTGCAACATTAGAATATACGCATGCAAAATTGACTTGAGTTTGTAAACGCTTTTTCCATTGCGTATATGAGTAAAATTTGTAAACAAGTGCCATAATATTATGAATGGACTATAGGTCTACACAGGCCCGTATGAACGGGGGGGGGGGGGCTAGACGGGACTAAGCCCCCTCAAAGTTTGCCAAAAATGCCGAATTATCCTCATTTACACTGAAAATTTAGGGAAACCCTGATTTAGCCCCCCTCTAATATTCAGACACAGGGGCTTGAGCCAATCCAATTTAAATTGCTTCCTACGGACCTGCTGCATATTGAAGATAGATGGCAACATTCATTTTGTCGTCTGCAACAGGTTTCAAATTGGAACAGTCACTGTTAAAGTTGAAACTACCGCTGTAAAAGGGCGGATCCAGGATTTTTTTCCGGGGGGGGGGGGGGGTTCCAAGCCCAAGATTTTTTCCAAAGGGGGGGGGGGGGGGGGTCCAAGCTCAAATTATGGATTAAAATGTAATAAATATGTATCGTTACACTAAATTCATACATTCAAAATTCAATTTTCGGCCAATGCCAGGGAGTGTCCGGACCCCCCGACCTCCCTCTAGATCCGCCCATGGCTGTACATAGCCGTGAGTAAGCGAGCCTAATTCAGATGTTGTTGAATAGCAAATTTCACGAAGATTTCAAATTGTCCGCTTATCTAGATCTATTCTAAATATCAACACACGTGTTAAGTTACTTCCACCCTACCCGACCTCAGTCCTTCCACATACAAGACTTGGTTTGCATAGCCCTTTAGAGAAATTCTTCTGAAAACACTTGAGGAATGTGTTAATAATCAGTATTTTCTCCCTTTGTCTCAATATTTTCTTTGCAAGATCTACATTGTATAGCCATTTATTGTGTACACAAATCCTATCTTTATCAACGAAAACCACACAATTTGTCGTCTGTAATAGCTTTCATAACAATCATACGCACCTGAGTTGTTCAAAAGGCTGAGAGAATAAAAGCCTACCTTTCCAATGTAGATCTGTGATTTAAGCCTAATTATGAGAATAAACTCCCTAAAAACCGTCTTAAGATCTATTCACACAATAGGCATTGATTACAACCCTCGCTGTGTATGTTTTCTAACATGTAGGCCTATGCTGTGTTTATCTTTGAGGTCAATGACATAGTTTTATCGTATTTTCTCCTTTTCCCAGGGAAATGAGTATTAATGCCATCGATCTAAAGAAATTCGGAGAGCATCGAGAGAAAAAATGAAAGTCGGTTCCTTCAAATCTTGCATCGATTTTTTGCCATTAATTAATACTTGGCATATAGGCTACGTACTGTATCTTTTTCATTCTTTTTTGCCAATAGACCTATTCAGACGCTAATTATGTTAGGCAAAGGGATTGGCGTCAAAGCATATTAATGTGCATTTATTAGGGTTTTTAGGTCAAATGACAAGTTCATAACCTTATACCCTTTAATCCCTTTCCAAGCAAGCCCGTATCATAAACGGTGTTACGACCAGATTGGACTTAATGGTTTTGACTTCCCAAGCAGAAATATAGAAACATAGGCGTAGGAAGAGGGGGACCAGGGGGCCTGTCCCCCCAATTATTTAGAAAAGTGGCCTGGCCCTTCCTATGGCCCCCAATAATACACCCATATTTCCATCTACTTGGACGTCCCCCCCATATTATAAACCTTCTTACGCTTGTAGGGTCTAGCCTTCACCCTAAGTCTAATTGGTAAAAGGTTAAAAGCGTTGCTCGACAAATTACGAAATTGCTGATCATCCCTTCCCCTCGATGCTATATAGGCCTATGCTAAAATATAGGCCTACAAAATTTCTGCTATCAAAGTCAATCGTTTTGTCGTTTGCGACTGCTTTCTAATTAGAGCAGTCTAAGATTCTGTCGTTTTGGAAAGAGATAACCCAAACACTTTACTCTGGTGAGCCCACAAAAATCTTCAGATCTTCTAATGCAGACGACGATCCAATTTATGAACTTCTTACTCAATTTCACGCTATGGGAGCCTGACCAGCGGCACCTATTTTTTCGAGCAAACAAAATGGCGGACAAGGAAGTGGATTCTGACGGTCCCAGCAGTTATTTGAACGTAAGTTGTGTTTTTTGTCCTATAACACCAACTTCGAAGCATAAATAGGTCGGCTTATGATTCAACTTTGTTATTGTCTTTGTCTTTAGCTCATCGGACTGACATACATAACGTAAACGATAAGCAAACGTGATAAAGAGGCGTTGCTCGTGAATTATGCATATATTTGTCCACCCTTTAAATGATTAAAAGAAATAAAACATATATTTAAGGTACACGTTATATTATCAAAATTACACTGACTACATTATTCTTTGAAAATTCAAAAGCTTAAAGATGATCGCAAATGTTAGAATTGGAATATTGATGTTTTTATTCACCGTACGAAGACCAAAAATTCCCCCCGAACACGTGCATTACAGTACCGACTTTTTTTTAGTCTTACTGGACGCGTATTCGGATTGAATTAATTTCATTTACGGGTGATTTGAGTTAATTTCTGTACGAGTGTTCGGAGCGTTTTATACAGTTGTAGAAGATAGAAATCTTTGGTGTAAATCAGTTTAGATATTTGATTCCACATTTGTTTCTCTTTCCACCAATCCCTATGATGATAAAATGATACAGTGATTGGAATTCATATCCGGGTTGCACCCCCAAAAAATCACTTTAATTCACACAAGTGTATCATTTGTAGCAAACTCTAAAATCAATGTCTAATCTGTTAATTTTGCGAATTACCTCCCTTTGACATAAACAAATAGGGAATTTGAAATGTTTGATATTCACAAATTTATCAAGGTTTTCGATTGGAGGTTTTTGCAACATCATGCTGACTTTACAGGGCATTTTTGAACCCTTTCTTCGACTAGGATTGTTCCCAGATGTCCATGCAATAGCGATTTTAATTTCCTAAGGATATTACATTGTAAAATGTTCAAGCTTTGGAACACAATGAAAAGTCTGCTTTTAAAACATCATTTTCTTAACGTTAATACAATGTTACGAACGCTTCTTTACATTTCCTGACTGGTAACTTGACGGACTACCATTCCATGCAGTCCGGCATGGTTTGCATTCTTCTGCTTGAATTTCTGAAGGTTGAAATTGTGTAAAATTTCCGTTCAAATTGTAAACCTGAAAAACGGACCCCTGTCACATTAAAAAGGTCCGTTTTTTCATCCACAAAACGTAAAGCACTAAGCACAACCAAGTCAATGAACAATGCGAAACACTTTCATTTGAATTTTTTACTTGTTGTACATTTAGAAAAAATATGACAAGCGAAGTAGGTGTAGCGTTTTCACTTTTGTTCAGTATAGAATTTAAATCCTAGGTAGACAGAGAAGAGAGGATGAGATGAAAGAGAGACGGACATACAAAGGATATCACACGGAAATACATACATAAGAGAAATATACGAGGGACGGTCGGAAAGTAGTTGGACTTTTGACTAGATCTCTAAATCCATTCAACTTTTTAACAAAATTCGTTGTACACTGTTTGAACAAATTGTCCATCTATGTCTATGCATTTTTGCCATCTTCGAAGGAGCTTTATTATTTCCACTATTAACCATGAAGTAGACCCACTGTATTAGGTACAGTGTAACAGCCGGTATCAAATACGCCCTGGTCTCAAATTTCTTCCCTGCAAGCATTTTATTCAGTTCTAGACACAAATAAAAGTCACATGGGGCGAGGTTTGGGCTATATGAGGAGTAAAACAACTAATGGTATATGTAATAGTTGATAATCTCCACTGTAGATGCGGTGGTATGGGAGCGTGCTAAATCGTGAAGAAGAAAACAGTTTTCTTTGCTATTCTGGGACGCGTTTACTTCAGCTTTTATTCTTAGATTTCTCTGAATTTCTTT
The DNA here is from genome assembly GCA_963680895.1 of Fragum sueziense. Lineage (NCBI taxonomy): Eukaryota > Metazoa > Mollusca > Bivalvia > Cardiida > Cardiidae > Fragum > Fragum sueziense. Next base: position 34,959,272 of record OY804606.1, read on the forward strand.
AGAATTGTACTTGACAATGATAGTTTTTACCGTTTGACATGAAATGAGTAACTATCAATCCTCGTGAATCCCCAAAAGCAACAAATATGACTACCAACCGAAGGTAACAGCTTAATCCTTTCAGGGATGGGGAACCAACTCGTTTCCATGACTGTTTTGATTGATTCTTTATCCCAAGTTCGGAATTATGAACCCTTATTTAATCTTCAGTGGTAATATAGTTCACAAACATAACTTCTTCGCGATTAAAATGACTAGAATGTTCTTTTGTTTTGGGTACCCTTGTTGTTCCTCTAACAAATAGCATGTGATACATAAAACACCTATCACATATAAGTGGACAGAATATCGTATATATACAACTATCTTTGAAAATAAACAGACCAAATTATTGGCAAATAAATGAAGATTCCACCAATATATAATGTGTTTATACAGTTGCAAATAGAGAGACAGCAGCACGAAAATTCCAACTACTTTCCGACCGTCCCTCGTATAAGGACTCATAGATTTAATAATGTATGACACGTGTATACATGTACCTTTTGGTAACTTTCTGTCGTATTCAAACAATTGAGGCCGAGCCCGGATAGCTCAGTCGGTTACGTCGGAGTCTGTCAATCCAGGGGTCTCGAGTTCGAACCCCGGCTCGGCCAGTATCCATTCTGACATTTGACAAAAGTCATTTGTCTCTCACCAATGGGTGTGAATCATCTATGTGAGAGAGCAGCTGGAGGCTCGGTTTGGATATTGTGGTTGTACTGGTGCGAGAAATACCAGGAACCCACGGTTAGGTGCTCCAGCCGCCGCGATATGACCCTGGTAGTTGAAAACGGCGTAAAACCCCAATAAACTCAAACTCAAACAATTGAGCACCCACACGCCAGCTGAACAATAAAAGAATGCTTCTTATTTGCACGTCAAATAAAGATTTCACGAACGGAAAATTTTGGATCGCGTAAAATTACACCGAGTATGGAAACGAACAATGCAAGTATTTTATAGGTATTAACAACAGTCTTCCATCAACCCATGTCCAAAAATACACATGAATGGAAACTTTTACGCTCGTGCAATACACGGTTCACTGCGTACGAAATCTCATATTTGTATTGTTATTTGAGACACTCCACAACGGGAAATGCTTCCGGGTCGTAGTATACAAACATAGTTCCGTCAAAAATGGATTCGCTCCTTTTGATGCATTGATCCTGTGTCTATAGAATAGGCAGAAGCATGTAATGTGGTTCTGCATACTGGCAGACCATCAGTGTACTGCTGGGGTGTGTTTTAATGAATTTGTCGGGAACTAGTTTCTTGCGCGGTCGTGACCTTTCACGAGGGTGTGTCACATGCAGATCCCGAAAGAGATGGCAAATTGCAAGGGTGGCTGTGCTCACGGGTGCGTGATTTTAGCTGATGGTGCTGTTGATACCACTTTCTTGGTAGTACATTAAAGACAAAGGAATGGTCTGTCAGGCAGACTATGTAAAATGTGTCACAAAGACTTCTGAGAGAAGCTAGAAGCTGCCACATTGACCCATCTTACTATCTATTTAATAGGCCTGTTTCGTTGAGGAGTGACACCTATTGATTTAGACATATCGATGGAAGGAGTGGGATTTAAGGGGGAATGCTCCAGTTTTTCGGAACACTCGGTCATTACTATAGAAAATTAAACATTTCGTACCATATATGATTCGCTACCATATTTTCAATAATATAACACGTGATAAGAATTTACAATTTTCGATGGTAAAAGCGTATTTATTATGCGAAACTGATTTCGTCAAGATGGAAATCGAGTATTTAGAGCAAGACAGTTGTAAGTGTATACACAATTACCACTGTTTTACGTCATTTTATTCGTGTGTAGCTGATAAAAATTGCTGTAATGCACTAAAAAGTGTACTGACCTATACACTTTCTTTTTGAATTATTACCAGGACACGTTGCTTAATACAATGATGGAGTTTTATCAAAGTCTATGATGTAGAACTTGAAATATTTCCAAAATATGCAAATTTTGACATAAAACACTTCAGCTTCGTTGATCGAACTGAACACTCGAGCATGCTGTTTTACACATTTGTGCGTTTATAATAGCACATATTTTGGGGTTTCTGTTCTTATTAAATGTAAGAAGTTACTTTAAATCCGTTTTCGGGACTAAACCATGATTATAGAGCATTTATAAGTATTTTAGTGACCTTGGGTAGGTGCAAGAAATTATGCATTTTTTCGCTGTAGGGGTATATTATACGAATGCCTATAAAATTCAAACAATATCGCTGACCATCCATTTTTATTTCATTTTTGAATTGGTAATTACATATAGTTTCAGCATACAAAAAATAAATGAATTCTTTTATTTGGAAAAATTTAGGAAACTGGAGCATTCCCCCTTAACGCTTATTTAAAATACATGGTAATATCGCTGCGACTGGAGCACCTGACTGCGCTATGGCCGCGGCCTGGTATCTACAAAATGTTCGATTAGAATGGGTGAAATGCCTCTTTCGACACTATATTACACGTATGAAAAGTAAAGCTAAAACGACTTACCAACATATTCCTGTATTTCTCTCAACATCTCTAGCACAACTACATTTGATGTTTTTGAGAATGAAGCTACTCATACCACATAGGTTTAAGATTGTCCACCCATTTGGTAGGAGACTGTGGCCAGTTTCATCAAAGGATTTAAGGCGTATTTATGTCTTAAGTACTAATGTCTTACAGTCTACACGCTTAGGAAAGGAGTCAGGTATCGCCCCTTCCATCAAGTCCTAGGTAATTTGATTGTTGTTTCGTAAGACATCAGTAAGTCAGAAATACGTCTTCAATGTTTTGATGAAACAAGTACCAGATGTCATAGAGGATATATGCCGCGCCCTAGGATCGAAACCGGGACATCAAATTTGAAAGTGCAACGCGATGCCATTTTTGTGATAACCGCGGTCATAACTAGCCAATGACAGAGTGTGTGCAAGAAAAACGAGAGACAGTACTAAGGCAGACAGAACATGAGTGGTGTTAGGAGAAAACATACATTGAATACTATTTCAAAGACATGTTTCATTTTTAAATCAATATTTAGTGTCGATTTCGTGAATCATATGCTTTGATGAGTAGGTTCTATATTAACCATTTAGTTTATTTGTTCATTTATTTCATCATCAAGACAGTGCTGTAATTCCTTTGACTCGAGACAGCTTAATTTGCATGAACAAGTTCCAAAAACTATATAAACCCTTTCCCAAACACGACCTGGTTTTTTCGTTCCTAACAAAAAAGGCTTGAGCTCACATTGGGGCAAAAGAGGAAATATTTATAACCAGCATTTCCTCCTTTTGCATCAATAATTTCAATGCTTTATTTTACACTAATCCAATATTTTTTCAACATCAATTCTGTGGTAAACAGCTACTTTTGAATTGAAATTTACGCTTTGGAAAAGGGTTAAAATAATTTAAATGCGCATTTAGATTGACTCTGCTTAAAGAGATTTAATCCTTCATGCAGTTGATTAACTGAAAATGTTGACCACTAGGATACGTCTCTAAGTTTTCAATTGCTCGATTAACGCGTTCAGAAAAAACTGGAATTTCCAAACTAAAATCGTGTAAACAATGAACGAACTACGCATACAGTGGATTGTGACATTGCTCGGAAAAAAAGTTCAGTTTTTCTCGTACAGTAGTTTCGTTTTTTCGTTTTTTTTTCTAATAATACACATCTCTCACGACTCAGAGTTACACAAAGGTTCTGTCATACAGAAATCTATGTCCACACACGAAAATAAAACCAGTAGAAACAGTAAAGTGTGATTTTTGATTGATTCATTAAAGCATTTCTCGCTTAAAATGATGAGCACAGCAGATCGTGAAGATTGTCGGCACAATTTTAGATAATCTAAAGATTAATAAGTTCATTTAAGAGTCAAAAGTGGTAAAGCAATATATGTACTCAAATATTAATGAGTATGAACGTGCAAAATTGAGTATAAATGTGACAAATCTTCCTTTGTTTGCAGTATCTATTTCTTGCAGGTTTGTTATGTCCGCCATTTTTGCTCGAAAAAATAGGTGCGTGCCGCTGGTCAGGCTCCCATAGCGTGAATTTTGGACAGCATTATAGCTCACGATAAATGAACTGGCAGAACGTCACATCTAGGTTTTAGCTGGGATGCTCTGCCACGTCATTTATCGTGAGCCTTGACATCACTGATGGTGAACTAAAAAAATTTTCGCTACAACAAGGTATGCCTATAAATATTTTGCGTTTAAATCTGAGTTTACAGATTTTTTCTAATTGTTCTAAAAACAGACCGGGTTTACCGTTCAACTGTCGGTGTTGTTATAATATCTCGTATTGACGGCGAGATTTGACCCGGCAGAGCAGACCAAGCGGAAAGGTCAACAGACTTATCGTCAAGGGATGATAGGTGTGCCGGGACCCCTCGTGATTTGCCGAACACTTCGCATGCTTCGCTATTTACAGCTAACAATCATATAATTCAACGACTTAACAGTATTTGCACGTGCATACATTTGTCGCGTCATCTTAAAATGGTAATTGGTTAACTGAATATGTAAAAATGCCGATCCTGGTCAGCCTGTGCGATCTGTAGGGTATGACCAAGATGTGAACTGCATCTAAATATTTTCATTTTTTGGAGATAACGCCTATTTTAATGATTAGCTTTACTGAAAATTTCGATCCAAACAGACCACGGTAGCTTAACACTTTTATTTGACTAGATAAGATAAAATCTTATTTTCACATGGCGGCACAATGTTGTATAACGAATACAGTGCACGCTTTTACGTAAATTAACTACGGACCATTCCCATCTAAACTGGACAATAAACTTTTCCACTTTTGTGAACAGTTAAAGGCTACCAAGCTTGGCAGTTTATTGCACCGTATATTGGAAGAAAATCATTAAATTAACGTGTTTTATAAAAGATTCGCCAAACTTGCTTTTCTTTACATCGTTGAAAAACTGATTTTCGAGAAAATAAAGATCGGCAATTTCCGTAAAATTGCCACGGATTGACGTCATCAATGGCTTGACTCCGCCCCCAATCTAGAGCATGGGGTGTCTGACAAAGATAATGTGTTCGACTTTTCTGTCATATAGCGAAGTCTCAGTTTTTTATCCATTTCTCGATCGTAAGAGTAATACAGACAAACTTAAACCGTTTTTGGCACATTCCTTAATTCACTTACGACCTATTCTTTGACTGTTTTAACATTTTTTCTAACATTTACTGAGGACGAATTCCGTGTTTTGAGTATCGATTGGGGAAGTCGCTTTGTAACAGAAAAGTCGGACATTTAACTTTTTCAGAAATTTCAGACTTTCCGGGAAATGACCCATGACTGCCCGTTTTTCCCTCCATGACGTCATTCAGTGGCCAGTGTGACGTCATAATTTCAAGTCGGAAGTTTAGCGCATTTTCTTCGGCAAAGATCGGAAAAGACCAAAATATCCAATTTAAAAGACGAAATAAAAACACTTCTAATGTTGGAAAATTGTAGAAACTTTGATATTTGGTTAATAGTAAGGTGTTCTTTCGGCACAAGACTTTAATTTTGCCAATCATCGGAAACTTTAAGGTCACTCTACCGGGTCAATTATTTTCCTCTATAACTAGTCACGATATTTTATAACAACACCGACGGAATACATTGATCGCAAAAAAACGTCCCTCGCTTTGGCCGAGTTCACCACCAGTGGACAAGGAGGAGGGAGATACATGTAAGGCCTACAAGCCGAATTCGATTTGCGCTTTCGCCCTAGCTATGGTTCCAAAGGAAGGCTAATAGTGAGGTATTTACCAAAAGACAAAAATTTAGGGCGGCCAAATTGAAAGTTGCCACAGACGACAAAACGGATGTTACTTATGGTTAAATCTGTCAGTATTATACCACAGAAAATATTGAGGCAAAGGGAGAAAATGATGATCAGCATTTTTCTTTTGAGTCAATATTTTCCCAATCCCTATCTATTCGGGACGTCAAAACCATGTGTGTTTGGGAAAGGGTTAAACCGGGACCTGAAAAAGATCCCTTTTAAGACATTGTGGGTTGTCATTGATTCAGATCGCATCGTTTTTGAAAAGAATCTGATCAGTACTGTTCAATCCCTATCGACGTCTGTTATAGAAAATAATTTGGAAAACATTGAGACAAAAGAAGAAAATGCTTATAACCAACATTTTCTCCTTTTGTTTCAATAATTTCTGCAATAGTTAGATATATATTGTTCACAAATCCTACCTCAATGGGAAGAATCACGTGATTGACAATGGTATTAAACACGAAAAAATGGCGACGAAATGACCGCTTCGGCGTGAAAATCCAAACTTTAGAAAGGTATGTATTAAATCTACGTAGTCTTTAAGTCAAGCCACCTATCCTAAAGTACCCGCTATTGTCTAAGGTTTCCACAGATACCCAACTTTCCCCTATCCGTTTGCTGTATTTAGAGAACACTCAAAGAATGTTTCGGAAATTGCGAAAATTTTGGATGTGTGTTAAGCACGTCGCATCATATTTACAGCTTTATTTCTTACACAAAGAGCTCTCTTTTCACATGGTATATTTCTAGACCTCTTTTTGTCGAAGACATTTAATTCTAGCCCATTTACAAGGTCCGTGTTGACTTTGTTAAGCGTTTTTACGAAAAAGATGTTAAACACACGTACAATGCTGTACTGTTTGGCACGCCGAGTTCTTGTGAGTGGGGTGTTAAACACGCAAGTGTACCATAGTTGTTTAGAATGTGCTGACTGATTTGTGCTTTTAATACAGTTAATAGAGTTATAGAAGCCAAATGTGATCGTCTGATCACATTTAGCATTTCTATGCTACTTCGGCCCTTTTTTATACGTTTTCCCCGTTGATTAGTGTTTATTTTTTAGGACTGACCGAGTCACGTGGTTAGAATCGCGCCAGTCATGAATTTTTGATCTGAGTTTTTTTTTTTTGCCAAAATACGCGTATTATAGTGGCAAAATAGTGGAATATAAGATATGGACTAATAGTGTATATGATGGACTTGATATATTTGTGAGTGAAATCGTAAGAAAATTTGGAATTTTGAAGTAGTAAGGAATTTCCTTTTTTCCTTTGTTGTTCATCAACGAAGATTCTATAAATAGACTAACAATAGGCATACCAGTGACATTCCTGTGTGAACTTCTATCAAATTCGGTTAATCCACAAACACCGTTAATTCCGTTAGTTTTTGACCTACACATACTACGTCACTATTGACAATCGAACCATGTCGTCAAAAGGCACTAAAGCGACCACAACAACGAAAACAAAACAAACAAAGTCTAAGCCTAGTCCAAACGACAGCACATCTGAAATTCAGGAACAGGACTCAATGCTGGATGTTGTTGACAGTCAATTACACTCTAAGGTCGATAATGTGTCAAAAGATGTCAAGAAAATAAAGGGTGAATTAAACAATATCACGAAAAAGATGTTAAACACACGTACAATGCTGTAGTGTTTGGCACGCCGAGTTCTTGTGAGTGTGGTGTTAAACACGCAAGTGTACCATAGTTGTGTAGAATGTGCTGACTGATTTGTGCTTTTAATACAGTTGATAGAGTTATAGAAGCCAAATGTGATCGTCTGATCACATTTAGCATTTCTATGCTACTTCGGCCCTTTTTTATACGTTTTCCCCGTTGATTAGTGTTTATTTTTGAGGACTTCCGGTTTCATTTTCTGTCAATAGTTCCTCACAAGTTTATTACACAATATCTTATTAACATATATGTTCACTTCACTTTGCTTACACTTTTCGCACAACACTCTTCGTTACGTTTACTTATTGAAAGCTAATTTGTACACTTATTTTTGTAAGCATTTTCTTCGATTCTTTAAGCATAATATTGACTCAATTATACTAACAATTTATATTTTTTAACTTTAATTTGGTAAAAGATGGTTTTGATTTTAAAAGATAGAAACTTGCATTATGCACAATAAAAATATAAACTTTTAAAACCTTTTATGTTTACCAAAAGTGGTAATCATTTACTTTATATGCCCTGTTTTTTTGTCCTATGATTATGAATATTACTTAGGAAATTATTGATTGAAATTAATATAGTGACGTTTTATTATAATCAATTATTCATTCGTATTTTGGCCCTGCCTATAGTAATAATAACAACTGTAACTTTTCTCTTATTAATTCTTGCATGTATGAAAACACAGAATTACTTTTATTATTATTACTATTCTTATAAATCTGTTATGGCTGTAATTTTACATTTGAATGGTTTGAATCAGGAAATACGGCAGTCCATCGCTTTCCTGTCCTCCCCTTTGTTTTTATTAAGTTGCCAGGATTATAATTATATAGTAATGGTTATAGTAAAATGCTTCTTATGTTTCATAGTTATAGTAAAATGCTTCTTATGTTTCATACGAGGGGCGTTCAATTAATTTTGGAACTGGGGTATTATAAGCCATAGTTATGTCGCAATTCAATTTTAAGTTTCTTTAATCCTTCGAAGTAATCCTCTTTGACACCCACAGTATTCTAAAGTTTTGAGATCCATTACTTATATGCCAATAAATGGGCCTCTTTTGGAACACCCCGCAGACACTGGTAATTTACACTGCATATGGAACATGAAGGCCTATGCCGACGACCAGGGGCCTTTTTCGTCATCATGGGGAACACAAAAAAGCCACACGGGCTTAAGCCCGGTTATGCGGGTGGATGAATACGCTTTGCAGCATGTGTCTCTTCCAAGAAGACTTGGACAAGATTACACCTGTGGACAGCTCCGTTGTCATGGATTTGGTACAAGCCTCTTTAGCCGGCCCTAGACCTGCTCGTTTTGTGATATTTCTTTACTTTCGCCGACATACATTTCTTGTATGAATGACCGGCGATAGTGGTACTATTTGAAACAGTAATTTGAACAATACACCCGTTAAATTTGAAAATTACCGCGTGCAAAACTTTTGCCGCGCTTTTAATAGCATGGCTATTACGGACCTTTCCCGATCTTTTCGCAACCATTGCTTTCTAATGACACGCCAGTGGCGCTCATAATGGTAGATTATTGTTCAATCATATGTTTAAAGCTCAGAAAGCCCACATTTGTTGCATTTATTGCATTATTTCAACATATATTTTGCACGGGCAGCTCTCAGTCCTTTAGGCAGCTGGTGGGGGACCAAATGGGCATAATCCTTTCTGTGTTTCAACCCTTTCGTCAAAATCGTCTAACATGTCCCCGATTAAAAACCAACTTTATCTGCAATTTCTTGCACATTGAACTATGCGTCTTGTTCGGTCATGTCGGAATCTACAGCAACATTTGCTTTGGCACTAGCTCTACTCGGATTGCCTGAGAGGGGGGCATCATTCAGGCCAGTTTTACCAACCTTCATTTTTATTATCTTCCTAAAAACTGACGTATATTCAACGTTCGAATGTCCACGAATCTGATATAGTTCATTATATACATGTTATACAGATATTTCAAAGCCTATGCGACCTGCAATATAGACCCGTAAATCCTACTTCAGTTCGTTTTCCACTTTGCGCACAGCGAAATAGCCAGTGTATATGACTGAACCAACTTAAAAGTTCAATAACTTTTGAAGGAGTCAACGAATTGTCTCAGATTTTGACCAAGTGTGGACAGTAATTTTCCCGTCAAATAGCCGCAAGCACAGTTAGTTCTATAGAACCATGAGGTATGGTGGACCATTAGTACCACTTTTAATTGAACGCCCCTCGTATTGCACTGCTCTGTCTTGTAGTCCTTTTACTTAGTTACTTCTATAGCATTTGACTTCAAATTTATTGATTTGTTTCCATATTTTATTAAGTCTAGCTTTAAATGCATTGATGGAGGGTGCCTGTACCACCTCATTTGGAAGATCATTCCAATTTTTTGTAGCCCTAACACTGAAAGTATTTTTCCTACAGTCTGTTCTATGCCTTGTTTGGAATAGTTTTAAATTGTTTCCCCTAGTGAAACTTTCTTTTCTTAGTGTTTTGGTGTTTTTCTTTGTCTTATCGATTTTGTTAATAAGCCGATACAGCTGGATTAGGTCTGCTCTTTCTCTCCTGTATTCTAGAGTAGGGAGTCCACGTATTCGAAGCCTTTCAGTATATGATTTGTTTTTCAGTTCTTTGACCATTCTCGTAGCCCGTCTTTGGACATTTTCTATTGCGATTGCATCCTTCCAGAAGGGTTAACGAAGACATCACATTTCAGTTCAGAATTATTGTGTCTGCGTGAATTTGCCATGGAAATTATATATAACAAGAGATTTGGTTAGTTAGAGCAATCATAGCCAGTTTCGTTTTTTCTTTTTTTCCAAGTCCTTGTGATGTCTTTCATGTGTTATTGTAAGTTAACACCAGATACATGTATCAATCAGATTGGGTCATGTATAAACAACCAATTTGTTCAATATCTGTGGCTTTCCTAGTACATGAGCAACTATGTGCGTGTTTTACATCACACTCACAAGAACTCGGCGTGCCAAACACTACAGAATTGTACGTATGTTTAACATCTTTTTCGTAAACACGCTTAACAAAGACAACACGGACCATGTAAATGGGCTACAATGAAATGTCTTCGATAAAAAAAGGTCTGGAAATATACCATGTGAAAAGAGAGATCTTTGGTTAGGAAATAAAGCTGTAAATATGATGCGACGTGCTTAACACACATCCATAATTTTCGCAATTTCCAAAATATTCTTTGAGTGTTCTCTAAATGCAGCACACGGATAGCGGAAAGTTGGGTATCTGTGGAAACCTTAGACAATAGCGGGTACTTTAGGATAGGTGGCTTGTCTGAAAGACTACGTAGATGTAATACACACCTTTCTAAAGTTTGAATTTTCACGCCGAAGCGGTCATTTCGTCGCCATTTTTTCGTGTTAAATACCATTGTCAATCACGTGATTCTCCCCATTGTACATTCAACACCATTCATTTTGTTTTCTGCAGAAGCCATCAAATTAGATCACCCTAAAATGTTGTCGTTTGGAATGGGTCTGTGCTGATATTGAGATTTATTTCAGTAAAATGTAGAAGGCTTATAAAGAACAAAAATCTTTTTAGACATTTGAGACCAACTTGGATCCAGATCAGCATGTGCATACGCATTTGAGACCAACTTGGATCCAGATCAGCATGTGCATACGCATTTGAGACCAACTTGGATCCAGATCAGCATGTGCATACGCATTTGAGACCAACTTGGATCCAGATCAGCATATGCTTACGCATTTGAGACCAACTTGGATCCAGATCAGCATGTGCATACGTATTTGAGACCAACTTGGATCCAGATCAGCATATGCTTACGCATTTGAGACCAACTTGGATCCAGATCAGCATGTGCATACGCATTTGAGACCAACTTGGATCCAGATCAGCCTGTGCATACGCATTTGAGACCAACTTGGATCCAGATCAGCATATGCTTACGCATTTGAGACCAACTTGGATCCAGATCAGCCTGTGCATACGCATTTGAGACCAACTTTGATTCAGATCAGCATATGCTTACGCATTTGAGACCAAGTTGGATCCAGATCAGCCTGTGCATACGCATTTGAGACCAACTTGGATCCAGATTAGCCTGTGCATACGCATTTGAGACCAACTTTGATCCAGATTAGCATATGCATACGCATTTGAGACCAACGTTGATCCAGATTAGCATATGCATACGCATTTGAGACCAACTTGGATCCAGATCAGCCTGTGCATACGGATTTGAGACCAACTTGGATCCAGATCAGCCTGTGCATACGCATTTGAGACCAACTTTGATCCAGATCAGCCTGTGCATACGCATTTGAGACCAACTTGGATCCAGATCAGCCTGTGCATACGTATTTGAGACCAACTTGGATCCAGATCAGCCTGTGCATACGCATTTGAGACCAACTTGGATCCAGATCAGCCTGTGCATACGCACAGTCTGATCTGGA